>VZSC01019270.1:0-198812 GCA_013398225.1 Steatornis caripensis
CCGGGCCCGCCTCGCTGCTGGGGCAGCGCCGACGGGAGCGGGGAAGGCGGCCCGCGGGGTGCGCTCCTGCGGCCGCTGCCCGGAGGCGCGTTCGCGGTGGCCGCCGCGGCGGAGCAGCCTCGGCTTTGAAACCCGGTGCCTCCACCTGTTGCGGCGTGCGGGAAGCGCCGCGGTGCCCTCCGCGCCTCCTGCGCTTCGGGGTTTTGTGTTGCTTGGCGAAACTTAAAGATGCGGATGTCCTTCTTCCGAGAAAAGCGGTGTGATGCGGCAATTTAACGATAACAACGCAACTTTTAACACTTCCTCCGTGCCAGTGACCTTCCGACCCGGAGGCTCTTGGTGGTCCAAGGGGCTTGCAAAGGCCCTGAAAATGTCATTGGCCAAAGCAAACTTCATTTCAGTAAGCTTTCCATTTCACGTGGTGTCCAGCCCTGATGGCAGAAACTTTGAAAATCCCTGTGACTTTCCCTGCTAATCTGTTATCCTGTGGCCATTGATTCTGGTGTCCACGCTCAGTCTCCTTAGCGTTTTGGCGTAGAATAAAGGTGTCTTGTTTCTGCTTGGCATTTCTGCTAACCCTCATCTTGACAGGACCGTAATTCAGCGAGGACAGACGATTGGTCAAGTGCTCAACTTTGTAGGGATGAGCTTTTCAATTTAGCGCTGGACAGAGACTTGAGACGCTTTCTTACAGTTCCTGCCCTATGCATTTTCTTGCAGAATGATTTGAGGTGTATGGTACAGGTGAGAAAACAGACAATAATCTCTTCTTTCTGTAGATTTTGTCTAAGGATTATGGACAGGGAAAATTTATGATAATGACCCTCTGTATCAACATAGCTTGACGCTATGCAGCCTTAACCTCAGTTGAATTTCTTGATGCTTCTAAGGCCCATTTTTCATGAGTCTTTTTCATAGGATAATACCAGGTCCCAATCTGATTTGGCAATATTTGGGAAAAAAATAAGCAGCGAAGAAAAATGTCATGTTTCTGTGATACCAGTTTTCCTCTTCGATTTGTTTTCAGGGCTCTTAGAGGAAATAGTGTGGAGGTGTGGCTTGTAGTGTCCTCAGCAAGCAGGTTGTATCTAGCCCTCTATTTCTCATCTGATCTGAGCATGGTGGGCATGCCTGAATAATTACTTGTTCATTCCTAACAGGCTAATAAATGAGAAATATTTTGCCTGAGAGCAGGTAGCCTGTGAGAATATGATGCCAGAGAGGAAGAAGAATCAGATTTTTGGATTCTGAGATTTTTCAGAATTGCCAGACCAGTACTTCTTGGTGTAATGCATTTCTTGAAGGTGGATAGTCTCAGGTTTTTTCACAAGTTTTTTTCACATTCCTTTTGAATATCAGTCTTTTGAGGACAATCTCACCATTGGCGGTGCAGAGGCCTTCTCTGTATCTTCTGACAGTCTGTAACAGCCATTTCTCCTTGATTCTGTTTCCAAACTTTAACAGAAAAAACATGTTCTTCCTTCCGCATAAAGCTAAAAATCTTGGTTTTCTGCTGTGTTTAATGTAGGACTAGACTGTTAAATACAATTTGTATGAGTGATGCTGTGTAAATTAAAGATAGTATAATTATGGTTGTTTTGTCAGCACTGCAATGAAAGTGCAGTTCTTACAGTGTAATGGCATTGTGTAGGTGTGTATTTTGGCTTTGTTTTCAAACTCCTACTTTGATAATGCTACAGTGAGACATGACCTGGGGTGTGTATTACTGCAGGTATTGCACAGATCTTGGTGAAAGTGAATAGAGAAATCCAATGCTAAAAATGAACTGTTGGTTCAGAACTATTTTTATGGTTTTCTATATTTTAGGTATTTCATATTTGCTGTTTTGTTCTTACATATGTAAAGGTATCCATGGCTGGTTCGATTGCGTAATTATTGCAGAGGACATTTCTGAGATTTGAAATGACTTTTATGATGCTGCAGTACTCTGCTTGGGTGCCGGTTGTGCAGTGAACAGGCTGTACCTGCACAGAACACACAGCAAATGAGCATATGCTGGAGCAAACGGTGAATGTGACATTGGTAAATACATTGACGTGGAACTCAGAGCTCTAGTTTCAGAGCTGTTCTTTCTTCCTCAGTTTCAACATTTTATCAACGTTTGTCATCTGTTCATGCAAAACAAACAGCTCTTTGATGCAGAGTATAATAAAGAATAAAAAATACTTTGAACAGGCGGTATGGTTTGTCCTCTGAGAAGAGTAATTCTCCAGTTTCTTCCTTACGTGATCGTTGTATTTTCCTCCTGCAGCAGATTTTTCAGAAAATAATACTGAACATATGCTTCAAGGATGTCTCTGTCTCTCATAATAAAATGGGGTGGACAGGAGTATACGATAACCTCGCTATCAGAAGAAGACACGGTGTTGGATCTGAAGCAGTCTCTTAAAGGCCTTACTGGAGTGTTACCAGAGCGTCAAAAACTACTTGGACTTAAAATGAAGGGTAGCTATCAATATTTATTTTTTGTGGTGGATGTGCCTGAGATGTTTATGGACGAACATCCTCTAAACCTAGCCAGGGTGTGTGTACTAACAGGTCATCTACCTCCCAGATCTAGCTTTTGGATGAACGTAGGAATTTTATATATCAGTGCATATTGTTTGTTATTGATACATCTACCTGGTCATTTTTTAATGGCTGACAGGGAAGTGTGGCAAACATACATCAGAAAAAGTTAAATTGCTGCTAGCCAGACAAGCAATGTATCTCTTTATGGAGGAGGGAAATAATACAGCTTAGGGTATTTTGGTGTTTGATGGGTAGCTTATTGCAATTAAGCATGAAGTGTACTGATAGTTTTCTAAAATGTCTCTATCCCAGTAAAGAAATTGTCTGCTTGCGTTCTAGGCAAACCTGCAGATGATGATGTTAAGCTTGGAGCTCTCAAGTTGAAACCAAACACTAAAATTATGATGATGGGCACTCGTGAAGAGAGTTTGGTAAGTATTTTATTTATTTATTAGCCTAAACAGGAAAAGATGCTTATATATACGTCTCCTCATTATGATTTTAGATTTTGAATATTCCAGTAATCATTTGAAAAAATAGTGGTACAGTAGATTTCTGTTGGTGTTTATTTTTCTATGTAAAGTAAGCTTTTCTGCAGAACTCTGATAGCGGTGTATTCATTAAATTCCTGTATTGTTCTGGACTTAAAGTACAAACCTATTATTATGATATTCACTGACATCTTAAATCTGAACAATTGTCAGTATACTTTAGTAATTATTTCCACTAGTAAAGTGAAATAATTATGGTTAAATAGTATTTTTTTTTCCTGTAATGTGCAGGAACAGAAAGTTGATATCCATTGTTATTTTCCTTCAACGATCCTAGTTGTCTTTTATGATTATTCCTCTAGGAAGATGTCCTTGGGCCACCTCCTGATAATGATGATGTTGTCAATGACTTTGATATTGAAGAGGAAGTTGTGGAAGTAGAAAACAGGTTAGGAGCTTCAGCTATTAAAAAATGATAATGTTATAGAATGTACAGCAGGCATTTTAATTAACTAACTTTTTGCACTGTTGTATTAGGGAAGAAAATCTACTGAAGATTTCCCGCAGAGTTAAAGAATACAAAGTGGAAATTCTGAATCCTCCTAGAGAAGGAAAAAAGCTGCTGGTGCTAGATGTTGATTATACACTATTTGGTGAGATTTTATGCAACTTGTGTTTTTTGTTTAAGAGGTCAGTTTATTTGCCGGTTCATGTTTCTTGATTTTTGCTTTACAAATCTTCCTCAGTAACTTTGGTATGTGTTGTACTATATAACTTCTGCTTTCTAATATTAAGGGGTCTTCTGGTGTTTTAAGAACCATTGGGCTTTGTAAGTGTTGCATATTGTTGATTTAAGTTCAACAACTATTTACTTTCTGCAGGAAGACATAAAAAGTAGCAATTTAGTATTTTATCCAAATAATGTTTCTCTTGACTAACTTGTATGTTGGACATCATGGTGGCAGGGCAAGATACTGTAAAATAACAATCTCGATCTGTACCTAATTGACTCCCTTTTGGGGGAGCGTGGGAGAATAGCTTCAAATTTTGTTCCCAGATCGTTCCCGAACATGCACAAAAGCATGTTTTACTTGAAAATTGTCAGATTGGTTTTTTTGGAAGGCAGAATTTTCCTTCTGACTTAATTTTCTGGGATGTAGGTGTGTCATAGCAGCTTGACTATAAGCACTAAATAATAGCTTGCTTTATTCCTTGTGATTAGCTTTCCTTTTTGATTAGATTTGTTTACAATCTGAGATCAAAATTCAACCTATTACTGAGTTTAAAATTTTTATGTAGAGGTCTTGTGCTAGCAGAATTTGACAGTAGTTTTCTAATTGGAACAGGCAACCTTTCCATGTCTGAAGTAAGCTTGATACATGTTTACAAAATTAACTGGACTAGGTTTGAAAAAATCTGTTTGGTGTCTGGGCTGTTACAAAATTGCTAAGGTGCACAGATGAACTATTTGGCCTGACTCTTCAAAGATACTCAGACACAGAGATCTCTAATTTGATTATTCGCTAAGTCCTCAAATACCAGTAAGGATCAACAGATAAATATCCCTTCTGCTTCTTCTCTCCACCTTTAAAATGGAAATAGTAGTGTGCTGTGAATTCATTCATGATTTTAAAGCACCAGTGCTTCCCTCATGAAACTCTTCAGGTCTGTGGATAGATAGGAAAATCAGACTGAACTTTAATAACTTAAACTTTAATAATGACTTGCTTATCTCTTATATTCTTTTTAGACCACAGATCATGTGCTGAAACTGGGGTAGAACTGATGAGGCCATACCTTCATGAATTCCTGACATCTGCGTATGAGGATTATGATATTGTAATTTGGTGTAAGTTTTATACTCAATACCTAAGACTTTATTGTTACTTGTCATTCAGAGCAGAGACTCCAGGTGGGAGGTTTTTATATTGCTTTTTAGTGTGAATCACAAGATGTAAAACAATACATGAATACTTAGCTGTAATGCATTCAGCAGGAATGTTCATACAGCTATTAGAGCTATTTTAGAAAAAATAGTAATTCTTATGTAAGAAACCATCACGTATTGCTCACATGAATGGATCTAATCACGGTATAAAGTTCAACATCACTGTACAGAGTGTTACTTTGTACAAGTGCTTGAAGTAACAGGATTGTATAATCAACATTCAAACACTGTTTGATAGCTATCTTTACAAATAATCTCAATCCAGACAATAAGTAGTGAACTGCCAAACGAGCTAAACTCTCCTCTCTACAGGAATGGTTGATTATTTGTGTTTCTATGCTGTTTCACTCCCTGTCTAACAGCTGGAGAACAGACTTTAGCCAGCACAGTTTAAACTGTATTAAAATTGTATTTCAGAATTTAGTTTTCATACTCTGGAACAATGTTTCCACCTGTGCTTACATCAGTGGGCAATGATGACACTTTGTCCTTTCCAGGCCTTATCTATTCTTACCATTGCTTCCAGGAGAAAATCCTGCACAGGCAGTATGGTTCCTCAGACCAGGCGTAGCCTGGTGTAGCCCACTTCTTATGGTCCTGCAGATTGTAGTTCAGTAACAGCTGATCTAGAAAATGGTTTAAACGCATGCAGTGCTTCATCTAGTTGTTCATTTGAAAAAAGTAAGCTATTCCAAATAAAAATAAACTTCCATGAAGGAAGACTGTCTTCAGGGCAGTGAACCCTAAAAGCTGCAACAAGGATGGATTTTCTGAAATTAAATTTTGTGTAAAAATTTGATATATTAAGTGAACAGTTTCTTGGCTTGTATCTTTTTTGCCTGGCAATGACTTATTTTGATAAAGTATTCTTTCTGTTTTCTCCCTTTTGTTTCAGCGGCTACTAATATGAAGTGGATTGAAGCTAAGATGAAAGTAAGTTGTCCTGAAAATGTGTAATTTGTTTCTAGTCTGGCTAGCTGTTCATATAGTTGGACACATGCTCAGCATTATAGAGCAGGTTAGCGACTGGGGAGTTTGTATGAACCAAACCCCAAGTTTTTTAAATCTTTGTAGTCACTTTAAATTATCTTTGTCACAAAGCTAGATTAAATCTAATTTTAGAATTTCACACAAACTATCAGCAGTGGGTGCTAAATTTAGCAGAACTAAACACAAGTCAGTACCTGCTGAAACTTAGATTAGTCATGCAGCCTTCACAGTTGCTTTCATCTTACCTCTAGTTATAGAGTTCTAGTCTTTAATATTTTTTTAAAGGAGCAGACAGATGTGACATGCTGGAGTAGGTTATCAAGAGGAAACTCTTTTCATATTTATCTTGTACCTCTTGCAGCTGTGTGGTTCTGTTGCTTCCTCTGCCTTATTAAACATCCGTAAAAGCTCTTCTTTCAATCCTAGTTTCTTCTGTACCTAAATCAGGCAAGTGGCCAGTTTTCCACAGCTGACTTAGTGGTAAACATATTTACAGTCCGGCTTAGCTGTAAATCTAATGAGCTTACTAAGAATTGCTGTATGTTTGGTTGGTGGGTTGGGTTTTTTTATGCTTACAAATCAAAGCTTGTTTCCATTTCAGGGAAAACTTTTCCAAATTTGAACTTCTGCCTCTCTACTCTTTGTTGTAGACTAACCATTTTTTCAGGTTTCAGCAGAGCAAAGCACATTCTCTTCCTCAAAATAATGAATTGCTACAATTTTTCTAAACAAACAAAAATGCCTCAGAGTGGTCTCAGAAATGAGAACCTTTAATCAGAACTATGAAGTGGCGTTAGTGCAAGTAAAACTCAGTGTTGAGCCTTGCAAACACTGCACTTCTTGTGGCGGTGTTACATCTCTGCTTGTGTTGTGTCTGTCAGCATGGTGCTAGGATTCAGTCTTGTGGAAAACAATTGCTCAAAATTAGGCTGTATCCCTTGCAGTGGTCACCTTTCTCCATTTCTAGGTCACCTGTCCAGCCCTTTTGTATGTTAGTGAATCACAGCCTTTCTGTGCCTACTCAAGGATCTTGATCAGTTCAGATTCCTACCACTAGATGCCAACTGCTGTTTCTCCTTAAACGGATTGCAGCAGGGGTGCTTACATCTAAAATTTCACTTTTGTCAGGAAACAATGATCTCAGCAATACTCGGCATTAAAGTTTTTGTTTTAAACTACAAAGCAGGAACAGCATTAAAAAGAAGGGAGTATCAGAAGTTTAATCTCTCATTTACCATGTATTTCTGCCTGGAACTCAGACAGTCTAGAACAGCTAGTTTTTTCAGTGTAAGAGGACACTGACCCAGGTAGGTAGTGCTTTTAATTTGCAAGATTCACTTTTTCATGTAAAAAAAAATAGTTAAGTATGACTGGATATCTGCAAGAGAGCTGCTGCGGTGGGTATTTCCTCCTTATTGTGTAGCTTTGCACATTGTTGCTGTTGCACACACCAGAAAGTAAGTCAGCAATATCTGTGTCAGCATGTTCACATGTTCAAGATGTTT
Source organism: Steatornis caripensis (assembly GCA_013398225.1). Taxonomy (NCBI): domain Eukaryota; kingdom Metazoa; phylum Chordata; class Aves; order Caprimulgiformes; family Steatornithidae; genus Steatornis; species Steatornis caripensis. The sequence goes on from VZSC01019270.1 coordinate 7,467, forward strand.
CACATGTCAGCAGATTTTACTATTATTTTTTAGCTTTGTAAAGGATTTGAAAATGAAATTATGCTCTCTCATCTAGTCAAAGTTTGTGGTTTTTTTTATTTTTCATAAAGGTGAAGTTTTCTTTAGAGTCTTTATTTCAGGAGTTACCAAATCTTTAAAGTGCAAACTGACAAATTTCTGACTAACATTGACTATCTTGGACATGTGCAGGAGGAAAGGGTAACAAGGAACTGTTACTGCGTATTTAATTTTTGATTGGGCTGTGATTTGTTGTAACATACTGGAAGGAAGAAATGGCAGACAGTACACAGTTGCTATCCTTCTATAGATGTTGAGCAAGGTTGAGGCATGTAAAACTTGTGAAAGATTATGCATGAAGGTATGAGCAAGACCTCTCTGTATTTTGCCTCTTCTGCAAAGTTGCTTTGATTTTATGCTGACATCAGTTGACAAGTTAGAATGGTGTACTTTTATGATTCTCATTGGATAAAAAAATTTACCACCCCCAAGATACCTGGTTTTAGTGTGTCTGTGGTAATCCTCAGCAGCTCACTCTTTGACAAACAATGTGTTATAATTATGGTTTCAGTTGTACAGCCATGAAACTGTCATAATTAGAAGCTTTAATAATAAATCTCTGTGATGCAGGAGCTTGGAGTGAGCACTAATGCAAACTACAAGATAACTTTCATGTTGGACAGTGCTGCCATGATAACAGTGCACACTCCCAGAAGAGGACTAATAGATGTAAGTACCTATTTTTTCCTGATCTTTTCCTGCGTTCAACTGACACGTTATCATACCCTGCTGAAATATTCAACAATAAAGTTGTGCTGGAGTTTTCATGCAAGAAAACTGTAAGAATCTTGGAAGCATAGTTTATTTTTTTCTGTAATGAAATTATTTATTAATGTTTTATTTTGAGTAGTATATTTGGATAACACTGCTCTCAAATCAAATAATAGATAACTGTTGCAAAAGAATTTAATACCAACAGAAAGGTTTTCTTTAGTGTGGGGGGTTATTTAGTATGTTTTACTATTTCACATCTCTTCCTTTATTAAAGCCTGCTAATTTTTTCGCAAAAGGCAAGTGTCCATTTGAGTTTGGACTCAAGTTGCTATAGACTGGTATTTTGATCTCCTGCATATGATCTAATCTACCTCTGGTACTTTCTACGTTGGTTTTTTTTTTTGCAGGTGAAGCCTCTTGGTGTTATCTGGGGAAAATTTTCAGAATATTACAGCAAAAAAAATACTATTATGTTTGATGATATTGGCCGAAACTTCCTAATGAATCCACAAAATGGACTCAAGGTAATTTTAACTGGAATTTTCATTTATTACTACTTTTACTTCAGGTACTACTTTCTCATACTGCTTTGCTGTATCATAAAGAAAGGCTATTCTTAAGTAGCAAAGATGCATATTTTATTATATTTTCTATTTAGATTATTTTATTATATTTTTTAATTTAGATTGCCGTTTGTCTGGACTAGTATGTCTCTAATAGTAGTATTAAATAAGCTTTGTTTCACTATTAATGAAGCTTTTATGAGACTATCAAAACCAGTGAAATTATGATTTCTGCTTAAATTATACCTGCGAGCCGTAATCAAGCTGGGCATTGCTGACAGGCACCACTGAGATATGCGATGTTCAATCTTAAGAGTGGTCATATTCAGAAAATAAATCAAATAACAAGGGGTTGTACTTCATGGTAGTATGCCGGTGTAATACCTTGAGCCATTTTGACTGCAGAACAGCAAATATTTCATTTTATAAAATTCTCAACCAGTTTGTGCTCCATTATCGGTGCTGGTTCTGAATAAGAAGAATGCAATTTAATTATATATGATGGTATAACAGTATGGTACTGAAAGAACTCTCATAAATTTCTTTTTTAAAAAAAAAAGGTGTTTTCAAATGCAAAATTCTGAATTATTTTTCTTTGAAAGTATCCATGATGTGAGAAGGATAGCAATTGATGAGCTCTAGCAAGATGATGTTGTTGGAAGCATACAGTGTTAGGAGAATTGGGAATAGCCAAGATCTTGCCAGGGGAGGATTATCCAGAGAGCTCCCTCTAGCTCACATTTGAAAGATGTTTGTCAAAATGTTAACAGAGCTGCAGACAAGAACATTGGATCACTAAAGCAAGGCACAGGTATAATGTATTCCAAGCTTAAAGCAGTTGTCAGATAAGTTTTATTTCTGACATCTCTTTTCACAGAAGCTAAGATTGTAGTCAAATGCTTTTTGTTGAAAAAAAGCATCTGGTTCCAGTGATGCCACACAACTCATAAAGCAGAGCTGAAAACCCCTCGTGTCTCCTACAAAAATATCTGTGAAATCGTACTAGAAAATGTAGCAGTCCATTGCAGATCATTTTATCATTCTATCTGACTGGGAGGGGAAGGCTTGAAAAAGTGCAAGACAAAACAAATTTCTTCAGCATGGGCATGCATGGCAAACCCCCTACCATCCAGTTTGCGTGAATAAAAACACAAATTAGACGTTGTCACTAATGGAAAAGGTTTTTCTTCCTCTTATCTAAGAGAAGTTGTAACTTGGTGTAGTACTGAAAATATTTAATTAGGTGGTAAATGATAGAGAATTCAAAGCGCTTTTCTTACTTTGAGTAAATGGTTATACGCAATTTATTTATTTTGTATAGATAAGGCCTTTTATGAAAGCACATTTAAATCGGGATAAAGACAAGGAGCTTCTAAAGCTCACTCAATACCTCAAAGAAATAGCAAAATTAGATGACTTTTTGGAGCTGAATCACAAACATTGGGAAAGGTAAGAACAAAGTCAAAATTCTTTCTTCCTTCTGTCCCTGGACCCCACTGTGTTTTGCTTGAGCTCGTCTGTACAAAGACCAGAAACAACTGAGCTGATGAACTTTGACATAACTTACAGGTATGAAGGTCCTTTAGTTTGAGTAGAATTTCCATAAGGCTATAGCGTTTGTTCTCCTTCCCTAAAATGGTAAGATTTTGACAGAACAGACCTTTTTTTGCATACTTCTCCAGTATTCAGGACTACCAATTGTTTTCATTGAAGCAATTACGCTTCCTAAAGGGAAAAGAATTTTTGAAGGAACCCGGTCCCTGGAAATCAGTCTCTTTCCACCCTTACCAACTTAGGCTGTCAGTTCAGATCTCAGGTCCTTTGTTACAAGGCAACTTTTGTGGGAGTTACTTCAGAAGTTTGGGGTGTTATGGTGTGGTTCTCGGGCGCTATCCAAGTTGCGTGGTATTATGATTTTCATCGTCTCTGAAATGTAAGTTACTGTGTTATAAATGAGAATTTTCCAAATGCTTAGGGCACCAGTTAGCATCCTAATTCTCACTAGAGAATGATTAGTTGAAGTGTTCGGGCAAAATTCTTTTAATGGTTTTATGCAACAGCCTGAAATTTCAATGCATGCGAAAAAAAGTGCATGCAATGTGCTATTGAAAAAACACTCATTCAGTGCTTAAAAGAACAGCATTGCAAGCTTGATATAATCATCTTTATTGTTTCTGATTAGAACAGAAAGGCAAATGTTAAAGTTTAAAAGTAGTGGAATTCACTGGATATTTCAGAGTGCCAGTTAAATTGGTTGGATTTTTTGTTTTTTAGAGTATTTGCAAAACTTCAGTGTCACCACATAGCCAGATTGCTGCAGCTGTAGTGGTAAGAGAACTATGAGATCTGTTAAGAAACATTTTAGAGTAACTCAGATTCTCTTAAAGTGGCAAGAGAGGGACTGTTTTTAGGTTATGCTGGATGACTGTTCCTTAAAGTCTTGGAATTAATTTGAAGGAGTGCCATATCTAATGGGCCTTTTTATCTTAAAGGGTATAAAGCTACTTTTCCAACTGATGTAATTTTCGACCTTTTGGAATAAAACATGTTTCCATTTCTTTTGTTTAAAAAACCTAATAGAGTCTAACTAAAAACATGACTTTGCATTACTCCACCTATCATGGAATTGAAAGAATGTTGAAATCAAATAAAATCATAGGTAGTATTAATCACATTTCTAATTCTTTGTTATCAATAGGGAGATTGCTAGTGGGAAAAGAAAGCGGATTCGTACTTTGAGTTTACGAAAGGGACTAGATGTATTTGTGCCTACCTTTTATTTTGTGAAAAACTGTACTTTTCTTTCTTTCAGGTATCTTTCAAAGAAGCAAGGACAATAACACATATAAAATTGTGTGGCACTGAATTGAAGGGAACATAACTAAGATCATTGGACTTTTCCTTGCTTTTACGCTAGAGTATAATAGTGCTGGACACTGGATCCAATGCCAGAATGACTGCTATACTTGGTCTTCCAGTTGGTTGATTGTGGGTTTTTTAAAAAGATCACAGCAATAAGCTCAAAGTGGGAGAAACAAGTCAGTTACTTTTTCTTGCATTCAGTTCTGGTGTTACTACTTAAAATACTGTCCTCTCCTTTACTGCCGAAGTACAACCATAACCATTAAAGACCAAAACCATTCTGAAACTAGAAAAAAATATATTTAGACCAAAAAAGTTGAGTAAGGAGCCTTGGCAGTGTATGAATTGTATAAGCCCTCTATTCCCTCCAAATTTAGAAAGAGTCTCCCTCTCCCATTCCAGTATTTAAGTCTATAAATTACAAGTTGTCTAAGTTTGGTATGTATTAGTATGTCAGTGTTTCTCTGTGCAAGACAGTAGGATGGGAAAGTACCACCTCTGTGGCCAATTTACCCCAATGTGTGAACTTGTACTATAAAGCAGTGTTTACTGGAAAACAAAAGATTAAAGTTTGAGGGAGAGAAACCCACTCTTATTTGGTAAGTGAAAAGCAGTCTGCCTGAAAAATTCTCATATGTCAGATAAAGGGTTTAAACCTCAGATGGGAAAGTCACGTTCCTAACAAAGCATGAACAAAACCCTTGTTCTCTTCTAGCTAAATCTTGTCAAAGTGCAAACACTGTGTTTAAATACAATATTCAGCCATACTGTTCTTAAAATATCATTTACTTGCGCTGCTTATGCCTGCACTATAGAAGTGTGATGTGACTGCTGTTTGGCATTACCAACACTTGTGCATTATGCAGTTCATGTATTTGAAAGACGACTGACCCTTTCAAATAAAAATGGTATATATTGTTCTTAAGGAACTATAGCAGTTGTGTAAATAATAAATACCTTTTTCATAACCTGTGTCCTGTGCTCTCTTAAATATCTAGTTTGCCTAATAGAGAAGCCATTGGTAATCTAAATTTTGGGGGTTTGGGGTGATTCTTTGGATTCCAGAGACACAGATTTTGCATGAGTAGTTAAGTAAGAGACTGGTCTGTGCCACTGCAGATTAGGGCAGTGGTGTTGAATAGTAAAGCGCTTAGCTGCCCAGGAAGGGAACCTTGACAGCAAGTGTCAGAATGTCAGGACAGCAGACACAAATGAGCTGTTAAGATGATGAGCACGTTAGGCTCCGGCTCACTGACTTGTCAGAAAAGATACGGTTTCTTACCTGCTGCTCTTTGTGGTTTAGTGCCAACCCAAGCTGTGTTTTAAGGTAGTAAACCAGAAACCTGATGCATAAAAATCTTTGGTTTAGGTAAGTACAGAGAGCGGATTTCTGAAGCTTTGTCTCGAGATGATTTCTGACCTAGAAGGCTGGCTCACTCATGTATGTACAGCACAGATATAGCCCCTGAGGTTAGAACAGGGATCCTTTACTTATAAAGGCTGCAGACGCATAGATATTGGAATATAGGACTGGTATGTGGTGCACTAGAATACCTTTCAGCTTAGAGAACTGAAAGAAGCCAAGGCACTGCACTTGAACCACTTATAGAGTGTGTTGTGCTAGCCAGAGAAAACAGGACCAAGGGAATGTTTTTAAACGTGCCCATATCTTTTTGCTCAAATGAGCATACGAACGTTTTGGCATACGAACAGAAGTTCTACAGTGAACGAGCAATACTCTTCTTTTGCTTTATACAAGGAACATTAAAAAAAAAATCTTGATTTTTTAATTTTAGTGACACTGGGATTTCATCCCAGAATTTCAAAGTATTTGCTGATCTGAAGTAGATGTGCACTCCCCTTTCAAATATTTTATAAACTGCACTGGAATATGTGAGAGTATGATCTCGATGGGATAACACATTCCTGCTGCTGACAAGTCATTGTGTCTTTTATGACAAATGTTTCCCTTATCGTATTTTATGTTTGAAGACTAGTCTTGCAATTTGATTTTTTTTTCTCAAAAGAAGCCTGTGTATTTTACTAGCTATCTTCTGAAAATGCTGCAGTGATTTAATTGGCTGCAACATGATAGAGATTTATAAAATCATGAAGCTGTGGATAAGGCAAGTGCAAAACTGATGTTCACCAAATCCCACAATACTAGAATGAGGGGTCACTCATACAAACAGGAGAGAGGCTTAAAATTGTTAAGAGCAGCAGGTAGCAATCTCCTGGAGTTTGTTGTCATGGTTTGTTGTGGAGGCAAGTGTCGGCAGCGGGTTCAGAAAGGAGTCAGACAACTTCGTGAACAAGCCCGTAGTCAGATACTAAAGGGAATAAGACTAGGAAGGTCTAACATCCTTAAGGCAAGAATTGCAGGTGCTCAGCAATATGAGTGAGTCACATATAGTGGCCAGGTCTGCATGCTCCGCTTTAACCACTGCGAGGTGGAACTTTGGCCAAAGCAGCGCAGCTCTCACGTTTGTACTACGTGACTCTTCTGGGCTATACGTACAATATGATTCTGTGCCAAACTACCAGAATTTAGTGTAACTGCAAGGATAAATGGCCAACTTTCTGCTTAGCCCCAAAATAACACATCTATTGCTCACAAGTTGAGGGAAAACACCTCTGCTGACTTTTTGTTTCTCCTTTTTAACAGGGAAGGGCAGTTTTGACCGGCTTGTATATTCAAAGTATAGTTGAGCCTTGGGAATAACTATCAACAGCAAAGTTTAAAGCTTTGTTCCCTCTTAACATTTAGTTTCCTTTTAGGTTATATTGAGGTCCCTGGGAAGTATTTGATCGATAGCTTTCACAATCTCTGTTAGAAGAAACAGGATTAAAGCATAATCCAAGAGAGGGAGTGTGTGGCTTAATTATAGTGCTCGTAATTTACTGTTCTGCAAAACTCTGCAGAAGCATTAAATGGAGTCTGAAATATTCCAAATATTTTCATGTGTCAGAGACTGTACTGGGCTCCCAGTACATGTCAAGTATTTTGTATGTTGTTCTGTCTGATTATTCATACCAGAAGAGACAGTCCATTTAAAAATGAAGTTATTTCTGTAAGCTCTGGATATCTGACAACTCTAATGCCTCTCTGTGGCATGAGTGCTCATCACTGGAGGTACATGGAGTGACAGATGAAGCCAAGAACTGAACTGCAAATTCAGCTTCACAAATCCTGCTGCATGACTGTGAAATCTACAGCTAGTTGCCAATTTTTGTTCCCGACTTGACATGCAACTGACAGCAAGTGGATGCCAAAGGGTTTAAAGACAATTTTCCACTCTGTCTTTTCAGGATGTATTTAAGACTGATGTGAGAATTGCCGAATACTTTCTTTCTACCGGTAATGTGAAGCCTAGGTAAAAATGGTAGTTCAGACAATAAAGAAAAGAGTTCTGCTGATTCATTAAAGCTGTTTAAAACCAGAAATGCTGGATGAAGAGGTGCCAGAGGGCAGAACCCCCAGACATTTCGCTATTGACATTGCAGCAGTCGTGGCAGCTGCTAGCCAGTGTTAGCATGGGCAACCGCTGCAGCCAGCGCAGGGTGCTTGATGAAGTGCCTTGGCTGGGGGATCAATGGAGAAAGATAGATTTCAGTGAAAAGGAAATGTTGAGGGAGAGATCAACAGGACTGGAAGAGAAAAATAGTGATCTATCCTGGAGAAGACAAGATACATCTTTCAAATGTTGTGAGTTTCTTGTGTAAGTAATACTAGCAGTATCTCGTGACAGCCGTGAGTTACCAGAGTACTATCCTGACATCTGTGCTTTGAAAGGGCTCTTCACTAATCAGGACGTGGTTCGGGTATAAGCAACTCAAAAGATTCAGGGTCTGGAAGAACTGCCAAACGATTTCAGTTTGGGTAGGTTCTCCCAGAGAGTGGTGAGAAATGTCTGTGATGCCTTGTGGTGTTTTGACTCTCCTGACTCCTGGCTTTATCTGCTGGATAACGCTGTCTGAGACCTTTATTTCCCAGCCCAGCTGTATTATCTACTCCACATCCTCTGCACTGCAATTCACCATTATCTTTTAGATCCCTGATAATCAGACGAGGCCTCAACCTTGCCATTCATACAGCAGCCCTTTTCTGATGGTGTTTTATAATAGAGGATTTCAAAATGAACTATTTATATACTGATGAGCTTTCTCATACATCCCTGAACTTCCTTATTTATGCTTTTATTTGTGAAGTTTTTTCATCTCTGGAGATCCTTTGATGTTGCTTTGATACTGTGAGCACTTGGATGCTCATTTAGTTCTCCGGAGTCTGTGCAGAGCTTGACATGTTTCCTTGCCACACACAGACACATACAATGCCGTGCCATTAATTTCTATGTCTCTCCTAGCAAATAGTTTTCCCACCAATTCATATTCTGTTAAGGAATAATGGGTACAAGTCAAAGGGGGCTTGTTCTCAAATTGCATGATGCTCTTACCACGACAGGTGGCGTGGTGGGCACAGCAATGGAAAGTACATCAGTAACACTTGATTGAAAGTTGTGGGTTTTTTCTTTGAACTGTCTAGTTGGAATGGCATGCCCACTCTGCTCACACACCACCATTTTTCAAGGTCTTAATATATCAGAAAAGAGCAGCTCTTATCATTTTCACCACGGCAGAGGCCAGGGTTGGCTGCAGCTCCTGTGTGCAGGGGACTGGGTGACCTGGAGCAGAGCCTGCACGGTCACTGATGCTGGGTGATGTTCCCTCCCTCCCTGGCAGCACCCCAGAAGATTTTCACTTTGGTGTTATGAAACACTAAGGTTATTGCGACAGATTTTTAGTGACTAAATACAAGAGCCTTGTTCTTAACTATTTATGCTGCTCTTTGGAGTACAGCAAGTCAAACTCTGGATCAGAGCATCAAAGGAGTCGTAGTTCAATATAAATGCTCAAGCCAAACGTCTTAACCTTCAGATTGGATTGGAATTTTCATCTCTGGCAGTCTGAGTTAATACTTCGTTCTACTTGCTGCAAGATCAGCACGTGGATTTTAAGTTGGATCTGCCATGCTTCAACATAGGCCACAGAGCCGGACAGCTGGGCGTGAGTAGCTGATTCACAGCATTTCAGAAAAGTTGCTTAAATTGTCTCATATTGGAGGAAAATGTCCACAGATGAATAAAGAATTGAACAAGCTCAGCTTTGACACCCACAGTTATGCTTCTGAGCATGTTCTCATAGTAATATCACAGTCAAAAAAGAAACTTCTTCCTATCTTCATTATTTTCCAGTGGTCTAGAATTTTTCCCTCATTTCTTAAAAGCTTCTTGGTATGGGTGTATATCATGTCTCAATTTGTGCTTTATTGGCACAGTGGACTCTAAGTGCTCCGTAGGAGGCAGTGTGCTGTGGTGTTGTAATGACTGAGTGCTTTGATCGCTTTGTACATTATTAATGTGTTACAAGCCAAGAGCTCCACTGGCAAGCATCAAACTTTCTTCCTCAGGTGTTTTCCCCTAGTTTGGGTCACAATGGACGAACAAATGGTGGCACAGGAAGAATAGTGTTAATAATTTAACAAATTCTAGTAAAACTAAGTAAAACTAAGATACCCTGCTTCCTAGGGCAAAGTGAGATAGCTCTAGAGTTGCACTTTGCAAGGTTTACTGATTCCTCACCCTGCTTTCTATGTTCAGTCCACGTTTTACGCCATACACACGTGTGCAACATTTGAGAGTAGCGAAAACTGCGAGCACCAGTTTGGTAGGTGAGCTGAGCAGAATTTCAAGCGCGTGTTTAAAGTGCAACTGATGCCAGTGTGACTTTTGGGTCCCTCTGCTGTCCTAATGATGGATATTCCTTGAATCAGGATCAAAACGAGAACATTTTTGGAGAAGTTAAGTGTATTAAACTGCCTCGGAGATGAAAATGATAAAGTGATATGGTCTTTTTTTAAAATCTGATTAGTCCCTTACAGACGTGTCTAGACATAACAGGTATGTTGTAAAGCCTTTTTATATAAGAAAGGGCAACAAATAAATAATTTGTATCTTAGCACTTGAAAACAAAGAAATTCTGAGCTTCAGATACAGGTGGATTTGTATTTACATCTCAGCAACATCCCCACCCCCAAAAATAGTAAATTAGTTGAGATAAAACACATTCGGAAGCCATTAAACTGCTTCGTTTTGAATTTAGTGAGTAGCTGCAGCTAGAAGAAAGCAGGCAAATAATTGAAAATTCTGGCTTCTTTAAATGGAAACAAAATACTGCATTTTGTATGTGCATTTCTACTTTCAAGTAGTCCTAAATTTGAAGAATTTAAGAAGCCTAAAGTGAGAGGTTTTTTTCCCCTTAATCTGGTATGATTGATTTGGTTGGTTCGCTGAAAAATATCAAACAACCCCCTGAAAAAATATTTACTTTAGATAGACCCAAACTGAGTACATTTAGGTAGATTTAGTTCTGCAACTAGTAAACTATGTAACATATGGTTTCATGGAACTGAAACGCACCCATGGCTTGTCACTCACTCATTACAGCAATCCCTGACCAAGTTATGTGACAGTTTGTCCGGTTTTAACCTTAGAGATGGTATAAAATAATTGTCCAGTGAAACTTACGTCACCGATTCAGAACCATTCGTTACTCTCTGAAGCATGGAAAGATGTATTGAATTGCGCACGCCGAGAGCCCCACAGCTCGGTGCTGGTCCAGAAGCCACAGCTGGGTGCTGGGAGCCCAGTTGCACAGCTGGGGGTCAGAGATAAAGGTGAGTTAGGGAGAGGTTAGCAGGGGGAAATGCTTGTCCTCAGCTCTGCTCACCCGGCAGTTAACCCAGCACGTTGCATGCAGAGGTTACAGGCAGCCAGCGAGATGAAAACATCAAAATGAGCAGTAGATCTTGTGAGATTAACATATAAAATCCCTTAATGGATATGTAGGCAACACAGGTAATTACAGACCCACAGAGCATGACTCAGTCAAGTACAGGGCACAATTCCAGAAAGTATGAAAGTAAGTCACAGTATTACCTCCAAAGAAACTCAAATGAAGTGGGAGAGCTGCAACAGCACCAAGTTATCAGTCTATTTAGGCACTAAGCAGGGCAAACAGAGACTTGTGGGCAGAGTTTCTAGCACTGGTGAATCTTTCACAAGGATCGGTTCGACTTTACACTTCCCTCCTGCCTTGCCTTTCCAGATGGTTGAGCAGAAGTCTAGGGCTGGGCATGGGACAAGCACTGTAGCAAAGTGCTAAAGGCTGGGAAGGAAACCAGACAGGGGCTTTTGAGCTAAAGCTTCTGCCAAAGCCAATTAAGACGCAACAGCTGGATTGCACCAGCTTTACAGGGGCGGGAGATGGCACAGAGTGACCTTATCTTACCCAGCACAGATGGCGCTGGGCAGGGTGTTTATGCAGCCAAAGTGCCAGTCAGTCTCTCCAGCCCCACAAGGACCTATATTTTACCTATGCAAGTGTATTTGCTCAAACCGTCCCTTGACCCATGGATCAGTGCTTTTTCTCCTGTTCCTAAGTCTTGAAGAAACATGGGCACACCAGGACTTTCTCAAGACATCACAGGTGTGCCCTGAAGGCAGCGGAGCAAGGCTGGAGGGGTATGCACACGTCCAGGCTGTCCTGCCTCCCCTCAGTCCCTGCTTTTGCTGCAGGGATGCAATAGCTGGGCAGAAAGTTCCATACCCACAGTCATGTCCTAAAGCAGCGTGCCATGGACACCCATCTCCCCATGACCATCATGTCTGCCTCCAGCCCCATGTCTAGCATCTGAGTTCTCCTATTGCTAGAGAAAGGCCACAACCACAAAACCTCTAGGGCTGATCTTTAGGAAGGCTTCTGCTGCTTTTGAGTCCCANGCAGTGTGCCATGGACACCCATCTCCCCATGACCATCATGTCTGCCTCCAGCCCCATGTCTAGCATCTGAGTTCTCCTATTGCTAGAGAAAGGCCACAACCACAAAACCTCTAGGGCTGATCTTTAGGAAGGCTTCTGCTGCTTTTGAGTCCCAGTCTCAGTGCTGGGTGCAGCCACTCGCCTTTACCTACAAGCAGAAAATCCAGCAAAATCCTTCATGGTCACCACTGCCTAAGGGCATAGAGAGCCTCTGACTGCCCCAAGAAGCCCAGCTTTCCTGCTTGCTGGCACAGTGCTTTACCCTGAGGCTGCTCTTCTACCCCAGACATCCTCTCGTTGACCCATACCTGTCCCTAAATCCCACTCTCCCTCTTTTTAAAGAAGGTCCTCTCTGGTTCATGTATTTCCATCACCTTTCCAGCAGCAGTGACATAGCCGCAGCACAGCAGAGAAGCTCACATGCTTTTCACTTCATTCTCATTAACAAAGCAGTATTACCGAAGACTATTCATTCTCTAAGAGCAGGGGTTAAGGCTCATCTCTAAGGACAGCTTGTCATGCCTCCTGTCTCAAGTGCGTGGATCTGCTTTCAAGGGTAGGTGAGGTTTGACTGGTCAAAGCTGAATGTTTGAGCTGCACGTAGGTTGGCTCAGCTAATGTCCACTGCCCCACAAGAGACTCAGCTAACTGAATCGAACTTTAAGCAAGAAACATGGAGGTTCTCCAATCTATTTGGGTAACAGAAATGCTTTCACATTTTCTTAGCATGAAGGTATGCACAGCTAGCTGTGCCAGTGCTTTCCTCTCCAGGTTTAGCTGATAAAACAACTCTTCCACCCCGAGGGCTGTTTGTACACCTGCATAAATAGCTCTCCCCACCATGGTATGTGTGGCTTTACCTGCTCCTTACATTCTCATTTATCCCTGTCCTATATTGACTTTCATTTTTCAGAAAGGGAAAAGGATATTTATTAATACTTCCTCCATAATATATCTTCCCACAAGTTCACCATAAAAATCAAATTAAGAAGCAGGACACGGGCTGCTTATTACAGGACAGTAGCCATTATTCTTTTTGCTATAGAGGCTCCCTCTCCCCTCAACCCCCAGCCTATTCTTTCTGGGATAGCAATAGCTGCGCTGCTGTTTCTCTACTGGGGGAGCTCCGCAGTGTCTGTGGGGCTGGGGGGGACTGCACCAAAATCCTAGTTTTAAAAACCTATCAGATACAGCTATTGTTATAGTGAAGTCAACAGTAAAACTCTGGCATTACAAACACAAGTCCTGGTGTCACCAGCTAGTACAGCCTGGGTAAAGGGCAGGGTCACCCCACCGCCCCTTGCAGCTGGCTGCGCAGCCTGCTCACGGGGGCTGGAAAGTCCCCTGGTCTCCAGCACTGCTAAAGCACCAACTGTTCCTGCTAACAGTGCTTCGTACCTCCCCACACACTTGGGAACAGCCCTGCATCCAGGCAGGAGGAACAGGAACTACCTTCTCTGACTCGAGACAGCTGCTTTATTGCCTGCTGTCAGGTTTCCAAAGAAACATGACTGACTCCCCTGCGGCTCCAGGATGAGCTCCCCACAGACACCCGCAGTCCTTTTACAAAAAGCATTGCGGTCTGTCTGCGGATGGAAAATGAATGATTTCTTCTGCCACCACCCCGGTCTCCCCGTCCCTCCCTGTACATGCCCATCGGATGCCTTGTGCGGCACACTCTGAAACAGAGACCGTTCCCTGGAGTGCAGCACTGGGGATGGCAATAAGCTATCACAACAGACAATTTTTTTGAAGCAGTGAGCCGATACCCATGCTACTGAGATTTCATGTTAAAACCAGGCTGTGAGTAGCTGCTACCTGCCCCAGGGGTGCCAGCGGGGATAGCAGAGCTCGGCCAAACAGGGAGGAACAAGCACACACACCTGCAAAACCCCCTGTTTTAGTCTGTGAGGTTTTTTACCCACCCAAAAAGCCATAGAGGAGATGAGAACCTTTTATGTCAAAGACCCCTAAGCCCCCTTGCTGGGTGCAGAGCTGCCTCTCAAGGCAGGGCCGATGCCAACAGGAGGGTGGCAACACTCACACAGCCAGAGCGACTGGAGAAGCAGAGCCCTGCTGAGGCAGGAGTAAGGATTGTCACCAGCGCTTGGCAGGAGGATCGCAGTTTTGTCTCGAAACCTGTGACATTGGCCAGGATCCTGGAGCTACCAGGTGAATGTTTATGTGTCATGACCCAGGGCTAATCAGATTTGCAAACAAAACAGGGACTGGGATTTAGTCCACTGGAAATGTTTGTCCCCTACAACAGAAAACAATGATGATTTTTCAAAAAAGTCTGTCATTCTAACCTTCTCCCTGAATCATGATTTAACCTCTATTAGAAGGGCTTAAACTATATAAATATATATACACACACACACACTTAGGAAAGTAGAAGCTTAGGTCTCACCTAATCACTATACTCCAGGAGCTGGTGCTTTACAAAAAACCCCATAGCAAGAATCACAGCCTGGTGCCAGAAGCTCGAAGCTGGACTGCGCTGAGGAGACAGGGCACCACCGATAACAGCACCCGGTCTGTGGCAGCATCCAGTGTCCGTCCGTGGTACTGCACTGCCCTCCACTGCTCTGCGATTTGCTCACAAGAGGAGCAACATCACCGTTCTGCGATGCAGTGGAGAGGTAACACCAAGGCCTGGACCATCCCAGAGGGTCAGCAGGTGCTGGATGGGCCACCAAGACACAACAGCAAACGGCAGAGCATCCTCAGCAGCAGAAAGTCCTCTGAGACCCTGTTAGGGCAGAGGGGACTCACGCCAACTCCGCGGCTGTGCCATGCCATAGCTGCTCAGATACGAGGGTAAGCAATGGCTTTCTCCGTTGTCACAGCGTTAACAGAGGGAAAGAACTTCACAGAGGCAGAGTCCAAGCCTCAGCTGGGTTCAGTGAAAAGCTGAGCAAGTGTCCCGCCCAGGTGCTAAATCCCAGTATTTTCATCCGGCAACAGCATAATTGAAAAGCTTTCCCTAAATCCTAAAGGAACAAAGCCCAGTTCACTGCAGCTGCATTTCTCTGCCCCCAAACTTCTTCCTCCAGCATCTGCAGGAGAGATGAGCGAGGCCCTGGGGAAGACAGCAGTCTGAGCAGTCTCAGGCCACGGAAGTAATTGATTAGAGCTACCTTTTATCTGTTATATCAAGGGGACATGCTGAGACCACACCCTGTACCTGAGCTCTTTCGTGAGAGGCGATGGGCCCTGCAGGAGCACAGCAAACTCATTCTGAGCACACTGGTCCAACACTGGTCTCAGGAGAGGAGAACGGCTGCCAGGAGGGAGAGCGGAGGCACGAGTAGCAAACAGAAACAATTTATTAGGACAGTTCATGGTGCCAGTGCCTCCCTGCCTGCACGGGTCTCTGTCAGTGTAACTCATTGCAAGAACAGCTGTTAGGCTCAGCAAAAATAGGCTAATAGAGACACCCATCCTGAAAAGAGGACGGGTGCTCCAGCCTCAGGAACTTGCGAGTCTCTGGGGGTGAATAACCTTACTGTGGCTTGTGCACAGCTCTGCTGTCAACATCTCTGGTTTTAAGCAAGGCTTCAACAGGTAAAGTCAGCTCCATGGCTGGGTCATCCCTCTGCAGTGCATTAGGGCCACAAGAAGGCATTATGCTTATTTCAGCAGAGCTGACTTGATCCCAAAAGTTGGCTCAAAGAGGACCTTGGGGGTCTCATCTCCAATATGAGNCAGCCAGAGCTGGTCCAGGTCCCCAGGGAAGCCAGCAGCAGCGATGCCTGTCCCGGTACGTGCCCAGCAATCACAGAGGGAGCCTGGAAGCCTGCAAAGGAGCCACAGCCCTGCTGCGACACCCGCCCTAACCCACTGCTCCTGCCAGAGATGCGATGGGCATCCCCTTCCCTGCGTGGGACAACAGTGCAGCGCAGGTGACCTTCTGCAGCCCCTCCTAGCTCCTTTTTAATGGCTCATCATCATCAGACAGAACTGGAGCATCCACTTGCAGATTGTAACAGTGAATAAGGATTAAGGGTACATCTAGAGACAACAGGTGACAGGAGGATGTGTTTACAGGGCAGGGCCTGGGCAGCTGATGGTTTTATCACAGGTGACTCCACAAAGTCACCCTCCCAAAGAAAGGCACGGCATTCTTTGGGAAGGCGGGCAGAAGTGTCACAGCCAGCTCTTACCACAATACCAATATCTCAGTTCACTCCCGATTAATTGAGCAATTTTAGCTCAGAAAGGGGAGCACTGCATTACACAGCACCCGCTTTTCTCACATCCCTGGGAAGCCTTTACTCCACAAGCTGGGTACTAGGTCCAACCCTGCTACAAGCACTGAAGCTGTTGCTTGGGGCCAGCATCAGGCTGGTCAGGGCACCCCACCAGGCCCAACAGAAGCTCACTTTTGACCTTAACTTTCAAGGCATCAATGCTCTGCCAAATCCCTCCTTCCTCTAGAGACCTGAGGAACTGACCTTATTGAAGCTCTTGCCCCTCACTATCCCATGGGTGTCAAAGCCAAAAAGATGCCTTGAAGCATTATCTCATTACTGGAGCTTTAAAACAAGCAACTCGATGTCATACCCTCCTTTCTGTATGGATATATCTTTCACCTCCCCCATTCTCCCTTTATGTGTTGTGGTAACCCTTGTCTCTCACATGCATTTTATAAGCCTTCACCAGCATTTTTAGAGCAGCCTTATAGGACACCAAGACCAGCCACAATTACTGCAGCTACTCCCGTGAGAAATTCCTAAACCACACTACTTATTTCAGGAGGGGGGTGGGGGGGACACCAAACCTCATACCACAAAGCAAACCCCTCACCTTACTTTGTTCTGGAATCAGTCAAAGCAGCCAAATGCTCTCCCTGGGCTCCTATTTGTACATATTTGTAGATTTGTGTATATTTCATTATTATTATTATTCATTATTATTGTAGTTAGATTAAAGCTGTTTTAACTTTCCTAACCCATAAGTACCCATAAGTAAGAAGGAAGAGAGTCCTTCAGCTGCAATGGGGATGGGAACTGTTGGCAGATTCCCAGCATCTGGGAACTGTTTCATCCCAAAGGAGGTTCAGCTGCTCTCTAATCCTTAAAGGACCCAATACACACCGACACCCTCCTGCCACTCCATGAAGCTGTCACCATCTACATCTTTTCAGTCCCATGTGATACTCTTACAGTTCTCCCACCTACTCCCCAAACACTCTTTTCCTTCTCCCCGTAGCACAGCTTTCCTTCCTGTGTTCGGTTTTGGGGCCCCCTCCAATACAAGAAAGGCATTGAAAAACTAGAGCAAGTTCAGGAAGAGCCACCAAGAGAGTTGGAGGCTGCAGCATTTGCTCTGTGAGAAGCAGCACGGGGAGGTGGGCTTGCTCAGCCTGCTGAGAGGGCGGCTTCAGAGGCACGTAAGAGCAGCCTGCCAGTTAACAAGCAGGTCACTGAGCAGATGGAGCCAGGCTCCTCGTGGCAGTGCATGGCTTGGAGATGAGGCAGTTGAAAGAGAAGAGGTTGAAACTGGATACAAGGAAAAATTTCTTTACCATGATGACAGTCAAACCCTGGGACAGGAGGCCCAGGGTGATCATACATTCTCTACCCTTGGAGGTTTTCAATGCTAGACTGGATAAAGCCCTGAGCAACCTAATATGACCTCAGAGCTGACTCTGCTGTGAGCAAGAGGTTGGACCAAAGTCCCTTCCAACCTGATCCAGCCTGCCTTCTCTTAGGGAAAAGAGGGTGAACCAGAATGACAACAAAATCCAGAGCTTTCTCCCCAGCCGAGCTGTGGGAATGCTGCAGTCAGCACCACCACCCTAGGATCATCCCATGGCAGCTAGAAAAGCCTTGTCAAATGCCGTGAATGTCAAGGGAAAAAAGTAGGACAAAGGATTCAACTGAGTTGCAACAGTGACATGTGCCTGTGCTGGGGGAGGAGGAGAAAGCGGCGGAGCACACAAGTTAAATGGGCCAAGAGCCTGGACGCAATAATGTATCAGCTGCATCACCAGCAGAGTGAAGCTGGGAGATGGAAATACGTCCTTCCCCACTGCCATGTGCATAGCCCGGTCACGGAAGGGTGCTTGGNAGAAAGCGGCGGAGCACAAAAGTTAAATGGGCCAAGAGCCTGGACGCAATAATGTATCAGCTGCATCACCAGCAGAGTGAAGCTGGGAGATGGAAATACGTCCTTCCCCACTGCCATGTGCATAGCCCGGTCACGGAAGGGTGCTTGGCTGTGAGCAATGGCTTCCTTTCAGTAAGAGCAACCATGCACATACTCAATTCTTCCATTATTTTAACTGCTGAGGGGGACTGAGTGAAATGCAGAGAGCACAGGGCCCTCATTCTGCTGCGAGGAGCAGGTCTTGGCAGCGGCTGAGATGCTCGGGCAGCTCCCACCCCAGCCTCTGCCCTGTAGCTAAGGGTCCTTCCTCCCCAGGTCCTTCCTCCCCAGGGAGAGAAAAAGCTGTGGAGATGCTCATGTTATCTAATAGAAGAGAGTTCTCAAACGTATCATGACTCACTCACCTTTCAAAGCTGTCAAAAAAATTCCCCAAAACCTAACACATCTTAAAAGGTGGAGGAAGGAAATCAAAGGAGAAGTAGTGGATAAAGGTTTGGTTTCTGGCTTGGTAAGTGTGCAGGAAGGCAGCCAGACACAGACGGGAGCTCAGCCTGCACAGGCTGTCGCCGCTGCCGCACTCCTACCCTGTCCCCGGCATCCACCAGCCCTGCTGGGAAGGTGAGCACAGCGCTCTGAAACCAAGAGCGAATGGACTTGGCACCAGCAAAAGCATCACTGCCGTCTCGGTTAACCGGAGCGATGGGCCTGCTCAGCTGGAAGGATGGACTGCAACAGAAGCCGTTTGCTTGATGTAGGGCTGCCTCTTTTGGGAAGATTCCCCAACTAGGGGAAATCATCTCCTCAAAGGATCCCATTCTCTACTTCCCTGGTGTAGGTGGTGGAGATGGTAGCTGCGTCTGTAGAGGTACAGATGTGTTTTTATTTGCTATTTGCACTGAAAGAGCAAAATACAGGATGGTTATCAAATAGTGAACTCTTGTTGTTTCTGTTCTCTTCTGATCTGTCCTTGTTATCTTAGCCTCCAGATTAAAAAGGATTAGATACGGAAATATGCTGTGAGACTTTTGGAGTCACTGAGAGCCATCTCAGGCATAAAGATGTCCCATATGCCCTCTCTCATTAAAATGTTGCTTTCCATCTTAAAAAAGGTGTCTTTTTGCTCCTGTGCTCTGAATATGGTGCTGGTCCAGAGGCACGTATTGTGATAGGATCATCGCAGAATAACTCAGGTAGGAGAGGACACGTGGAGGTCATACTGCTCCAAGCAGGATGGGTGTATCCTGGTTGGAATACCCTCCCACTTTCCCAACACGTCCTTTGTGACCACTTGTCCTTATGCAGGAGATGCTTCTCAGTCCCCCTCGGTCTTGGCCGTGTTCTGGATGTCTTGCTGTTGAGTTTACTAATGTAACACCTGAATTTGAAACCAAACAAGTGCACTTCCCCTGGCTGTACAACCTGGGAACACAGTGAACGTTGGTCTGCTTCCAAGAAGAGGTGGCAGATTTTGCAAGAATCCAGTAGGCTGGGGTGGAAAAAATTTCGAGGCCAAACACAACTGGCCCAAGAGAAGCTCCAAACCAGCCAACACAGAGTTTTGCTTCCACGATTCAACCGCTGGCTGGCTGCCGCCTGCACGCTGCCTGTAAAGTTACCAAATGAGAAAGGATTTGCCAGAATTGGCTTCGCAAATGCGAATTATCAGAAGAGAAGCCAGCATTAGGCGTGCTGAGTGCATTGCTAAGGCCTCTCTCCTTAGGCATTGCGCCCCAGTTGAGTTCAAAGCATGGATTGTGGCATGATAGGCAAACACTCAAGCTCTGTCCAAACAAGGTCCAGAGGTTTAGATGCTCAGCGTTCAGGTGCTTGCAAAATATGTTGACCCCTGAGGCTCATGATAAAATCCAAAGCTCCCTTTGAAAGTTAAGTGTTTAACAGGAAGGAGCTGGTGTCCCATTGATCTGCTGCCAATGTTTTAACAAGGGGATGCCGCAAGTATTTCCCTGTGCGAATTTTGCACGGTGAATGGGAGAGACTACAGAATTCATTTTCTCACGTTTGCACAAAGAAGTATTTTCCAGCCAGCCTCAAGAAGAGAGAAGGTAGCAGTGTGAAAATTAAAGAACGGAATAAAGTCTATATGCATTAAAAATTGTAGATAAATACAAATACTCGTGCCTAGAAAATCAAAGTCTGTATATGTTTCAGGGAGAGTTTATCCTAGGGGTGGGGAGAGGAAGCCCACAGCTCTTCTCCTCCAGGAGAGTTTTTTTTAGATTAATGACACTTTATACAATCTGGTGCTCTTCTAAATATAATTTTATTAGCATCAGAAGCCGCTGGCAGCAGGAAACTAATGCTGGTGAGTTCACAGTTTTCAAGACAAAGTGTTCTCTTAGAAGGAAGAAGAAAGAGACTGATTTGGAAAGAAGCGCCTTGCAGCTTCTGCCTAAAACTAGCCTCCACCTGCCATTTTCTTGTTGCAGGATTAAGTGGAGCAATATTCCCTAGCCTCAGCTTGTTTCCCTCTGGTTTCCAAAGAAGATGAGTTATATGCAGTCACGCTGTTCACCAGCTCTCCCATCACCCTCCCACAATAACCTCTGAGAGAGGAAGGAACACGTCTACCGAGGCTGGGTAAAGAATAAAGGCGCCCGCTGTCACCCACCCCCTGGGATGGGGAGAGCTGGGCAGGAACACACGAACGGTTGCGCTGCTTGGCTGCCCAGCAGGCGTGTGCCCATTTGTCCGGCAGGATGGGGCAGAAGAGCTACCGCTGCTGGGGACGGGAGGACCCAGCCCATGGGAGCTGTGGGAATCACCGCTCCGGCACAGGGAGTGCCTCACTTCCTGGGAGGAGGGTGATGTAATAGCACAGTAGAGCAAAGCCACGCGTTAGGCTCTAGCATGGCTGTATCAAAGCGCTTTTCTGAGTATTACAGAAAAAGGAATCCAGTCAAAGAATTGTGCTGAGTTTTATTTTATGGAGCAGAGACGGCAGAGATGAGGGCAAGCTGCTCCCATGTCCGCGCACAGGCATGGGTGGCCGTTGCTGACAGGGGCTCAGCTGTTGCTGTTCGGTGACAATGAGGACTCAGCATTTCCCCAGGTGCTTCAATCTTATTTTCCCTCCGCTTCTCCTGTAAAAGGAACACGGCAGGCTTAGACAAAGCAGTGTATGACAGACACGGCAGTGTGAGACAAGGAGCTCACCCACCCGAACAGGGCCGTTTGCCTGAATCATGCTAGCATACCCTGGCACCTCACAGGGAACATCAAGCCATTTTCTCCTCTCCTTGCTCTTCTCTGATTTCCCCTAGGGAAAGGCAGCCTTGAGTGTGCACCAAATGTTAAGGACTCCTAAGGAAAATCGATGTTTTGCCAGCACATTCAGTCCAGGGGTGCTGGCTCCTATTGTATCTCCTTTAAAAGGTGATAAAGCTCAGGAAAAGGAGAAACTGAGGTTCTCCCTCTGAGATTTTGTGCCTTGTTTCACAAAGCCCATTCAGACTTTTCAGAAATAATTGACAGGACTCAGCTCCCGTGTTCCTCCACACACTTCTCAGTATCCAGAAGCGTGGGCAGTGAGAGCTGCATCCTGTGGCGTGCGGTGGGAAATGTGCTTCAATTTAGAGTGTGCAGAAGATACAGGCAGGATGCAATTGCTTCCCAGGCCCCGTGCTGCATCTCAGCATGGCAACCAGCAGCATGCAAAGCCCAGAAATGAATTAAAAGTAACCTGCATTCGCACAGCTCTGTTCCAAGGAGGAAATATTCCACTTGGCACAATTCAGGGGCTGGTCCGTACAAGAGGAGGAACCTGGATGCAGGGCCTCCCCTCCATGAAGAACATCTTCACATACATGGAAATACAGCCATCTCCCTCTGTTTTTTTCATCCCCTCTGCTCTCACTTACAGCACTGCCTTGCAGAAGGCGCACTTGTTTCCGTACGTGATGCCGTCCGTGCCACAGTGAGGGTTGGACTCCCTCGTGCAGTACACGCTTCTGTTTACAAACTCTCTACAAATCTGCAAAAGGAATAAAAAAAACCCCAAATCTTTCAGGACTCCCATAGTCTTTCTTTCCCTTTCCAAACTGGATACAAGGTCACTAACATAATGCTTTTTCTGACAAGAGGACTGAAGCGGCAGTGATGACGCTGCCTATTTACTGAAGGAAAAAGCCCTGTCAGAAGTGAGCAGAAGCAATGTTTCAGGGGTATTTTTGCCCTGTGTTTGAGGAGGGAAACCGCAGTCACCTGGGAGAAGTCTTGGGCTCCCAAAGACACAAGTGGACTAGCCTAGGCACGTCAGAGAAGAGTCAGCACTGATGCTCTCTCAGGCATTTGGTGCCAAGTTAGCTCGCTGCTGCATGGCTTCCTGTGTCTTGTGAAACCGTGCACTCAGCGCTTGCTGAGCTTTCTGCCTTCCCAGTGGAAGGAGAAGCAAAACATAGCCTATGGGGAATTAAAAAAGGTGTCCAGGAGATGTATAGGTATTTTGTCTCTGGACAAGTCCCAGAGATGGACCTTGTTTGGGGAGATAAAACAATCTCAGTAGGCTGTTTGCTTCATGAGAATATTGGACAAAGGAGAAAAGCGTACAAAAGTGATGCTGTGTACAAACACAACCCTATGCAAGCACTCTAAACCTAATTATGGGAAGAACTGGTTAAACCAACCACCTGTTTCCCTGGTCTACTTGCTAATGTGGTCACACATAACATCTCCTGTACAATGGTGAACTTCCCAAAGTGTTGGGACCTCTTGGAAGCACCCACCTGCTCCCAGCAGACATTAAAAACTGTTTACCATGCACCAAGATCTCGGTTACAAAACCATTCCTCTAGAAAATGCAGATTCAGTAAGCAGAAACAGCTGCACTAACCTCTTCAATGTCTTGACCTGCTACATCTAGGGAAAAAAAAAAAAGAAACAGAGATTTTACACATCAGCATTATTTTCTGATAGAGGCTGAACTAAAGTCACAAACCCTTTATTGCAAACCGCAGTGAAACATACACCAGGTTTTTCCTACTCCGTCATTCTGTGCGGCAGAGGAGGGGGCAGGAAATACGTTATCTGAATTGCTTCTCAGTGTTTTGCTTTTTTGAAAAATGTTACTAAAATACCATGTAATCAGTCATTCAGCTGCTAACTGCACCTCAGACACATAACCCAGTCTCCTGGAAGGCAGCCACTCCTGGGCAAGCGAGCTGCCGTATCGGAGCTGGAGCCAGGCTCAACGGAGATTTTAAAGTTATGTTGACTTTTAAGGCTTTTAGACTCCTGCACCTCTGAACAATGAAAACGGCTGGTACTGCTAACAAGAGCGTACCACGGAGAAGAAGAAGGAGACCCTGTGGTCAGCTTTACAGCCATCCTCAGCACAGCGCAGCCCAGAGACAATTTCAGCGCGGGTGAGACACAAAGAGACGTCATGGGGTGATACAGAGAACAGGCAGTGCCAGTCAGTAAGAGTGCAAAAATACCTGCTGTAACCACAGGCCTGGGGCTTGAAGGTAATCAGTCCATCCTCTTTGTATTTCTTCACTGCAAAGACTGCAGTCAGGCGCATGGGTTGACATACATCTGCGTGACACAGGGTGACCCTGCGATGTCACTAACAGGGAGCCTGACACTCAAGGGTGGATTGAATGCAGATTTGCAGAATCCAGGTCGCAACACTGTGGGACAAATACCCAGCAACTCACACGGCAGCAGGGCAGCAAAGGCTGGGATGCGAGGCTGTGCCCCGTGGGTCAGAGGGGTCTCTGCCGGCTGTGATGCTGCTCAGGTGGCTCTGAGCAGGAGGGAACCTGGGGCAGGAGATGGGAGGGCCTTGTCCTACACTTGGGCTCCCACACGTTGGAAATCTCACCCAGCCCTCAGCAGCTAGACCCTCATCCGTCAACACATCCTACTTCTTCTGCCGATTGTTATGCCCTTTGGTGTTTTTTCCCTGGCACTAGTGTATTCATCACGTCCTCAGGTTAGGCTAGGCTGCCTTAATTGTAAAGTCACTGTTATGGCTATCTGCATATTATTTACAAAATAGCTCATTAGATAGTTTCTATAAACATTACATGCGGCTACACAAGACTTTGTGGTGATGTCTCTTGACATCTGTTTATTTTATAGGAGATCACAGAATTAGCTGCTATTCTGCCTGGCCTTGGAAGGAAGCTTCGGAGCTCTGACGGAACCCAGTCTCAATTAAGACTCAGATAGAGGCAGATGAATATTTCATAATGAATAATGCATACAAAGTAATTCACCTCTTTTCTCCACGCACAGCTTGCGATTTTCTCAAGTGAATTCTTTATTCAAATTATTCACAGAAAAACAAGTATAAATAATTCTTGTTCTGCACATTCTTCAATAACTGTCGCCACAAACCTTGCAGAGCTGGGTCAGCTGGACGCAAGTAATTGGTAACACGGATGTGACCTATATGTTCAAAAATCATCATTCACTTTCCCCAGATCATCAGAGAGATGTGTAAATCTCCAGATAAATAAATGCTGGATCCTTTTAATTTGCCTTCTTTGTTCTGATTCCTTGAGGACATTTGAATTTAATTTTCAGCTTTTCTCTGCAACACAAGTGAAAGCTGAAACTTTCATCTAATTAAGTTTCCACATCTCCGAGGAAAACACCAAATACCAAGATGCTTAGGATCAAAACAAGAGCTGATGACCCTGAGGTGAGTGAGTTTCTATTCTAACTGGCTCAGCAAAACTCTCCAGCAAACATTTGTACCAAAAATTCATAATTACACTCTGCTTTGGTACATTTGCAGAAAGAGCCACTTAGAATTTGCTCGCTCTGTCTCCCAGTGGCACCTCCGCTGCATTATTCACTGCGGAGGCATATGAGGAGTGGAAATATGTCGTACGAGTGAGCAAGTCCGGCAGATATTTTCTACTTGCTCAGCTTTATCTTCAAGCCTGTTATCCGGTGATCAAGGCTCTCCGAAGTTTGCTGTTGTCAGGAAAGGTTTGGGGAGTTTTGTCCTAGGCTAGAAAAAAAGATCACTTACCTGAGAAGAAAGAGAGCAGCAGCAGGCTGAGAAGCACCAAGGCACCTGTTGTCTTCATGCTGCAGGTAGCTCTTTAGTCCAAGCCAAGCAATCTGTGCGGGAGGTGTCGTCTCAGCACCAGAGCCCGCAATGTGCACACAGACCTGCCTTTCTGTGTATTTATGTGCCCATCCGTAGCTGTCCTCATTCCCCACCTTAATTGTGAGAACTTTTCCACTTTGTTTCTAAAGCCATTATTGGTCCTGGCCGTGTTTATGGTGCTTTAGGAATGCCGCCCTGTCCACATCAAACCTAGAAAGGGCTAATTATATGAGTGATAGACTCAGGCTTGTAATATCTTTTTTTTTTTTCTAAATAGTCACAGGATTCTCACAAGGATGAATTTTCAAAGCAGTGATTCATCGGGGAAGCTGGTAATTTTCATTCTCTTGGCCCTTACTGAGTGCCAGCACCGAGGCTTTGAGTGAGGCATGATGACACTCACTAGACGTTACGAAATAAATCACAGCATGAGAATGTGTTGTCTGTGAAACCAATTATACGTTGTTCCCTGGCTATTTTTGAGGATGGTTCTAAATTTGTTGGGTTGGGGTGGAGAAGCGCTCCAATGTGACATGCTCTCATAGCTGTGTGCGCAGTCCCAGATAGGACTGCTGACTCTCCTGCCTGAACTATTTAAACTCTAGCTGTCAATGTTTTCCAGTTTTTTGCATTCACAAACATATGTTAGGGCTCTGCTCCCACAGCAAGAGGCAATGAAGGGAATTTGATGAGGAATTGGGAGACTTGAGCTCTGTTTCCAGCTAAGTCTGTGCAAGGATTTATGTTCAGCTGCACTATTTGCAAAATATCTGTTCAGATAAGAAAAAGCTTAAAGTTTTAGTATGCTTTCCTAAGGAAACAAGGCTTAGGAGAGCAATGTGTATAGGTATATCTGTTTATCAGTTTTCCCAGCAAATTTTGAATCTGCAACTAGTTCCAACCAAATTTGACATAGGAGTGAAAAAAATTTTTTAAAAACAAAACATTTTTATACATTTTTCTAGCAACAGAGGAAAGATGCTACTAAAGTCCTCAGCCAGCAAGGGAGAGCGTTTCTGCAGGAGAGTAATGTTATGAATGCCCTACATCTGGGGAAGCATTAGAGTTTGCAGCTTGCTAGACATCTTAAAATCCACACAGCAGAGAAACCGTGACTGGCAGGTGAATTCTCAGATGTCTATTAAGGGTGAGCTCACGACACAGCCTCTCATATAATTCAGTTATCAAGTCAGTCAGCCGCAGCGCCGTTCAAAATCACGCTCAGTTCTGCCACTCGCAGCACTACTTGTTTGCCTTTTCTAGTTTCATACGTCACCGCTCACAACAACAGCCTTAATGCCTCAGTCCTTTACCTACCCAAACATTTCGGTTGCTGCAGCATAACTGACTGGCTAAAGCCTTAGCAAACGTACCGCAGGGACCAATCCCTTCTGGGCTGAGGAGATGAAGAAATTAAAATTACCAACCAGGTGATTATCATTATTACCCCTTCCCACTTCTCTGTAACATCTGAAACAGGCCGCTTGCTAGCATAGGTGAGGGAATTCTGTATGACTTCTCTGAAAATTAGGGATAGAAGAAGTGCACCTGGACCTTGCTTTGCAGTCTAAGGGGTGTAGTTGGACAGAGCCTTGCTGGTATCAAGCCAAGTACTTACCTGTGCTGAGCTGGTCTTTAGCATTACGTGACACAAACCTTTCCATCTTCTAAAGAGTTCTTGCTTAGAGGCTCATGAGGCCTCTAGGATACAGCCATAAAACCCATACTTGCCATTTGCCCTCCCTTTCCCTGCAGGCGAGCAGCTCTTCTTTGCACTTTTCAAAAGCCTGCTGAGCTCCTAAGCAAGTACCTGGCTTCCCCAGGCAGGAGCTACCCCCCACACACACCCCCCACAGAGGAGGCTCACCATAGGCTTTTGCTGTTGAAGACATTTTCCTGCTATGACCTAAATTCCACTAGTCTGTGGCCACTCTCGGCCAACAAGAAATTATAGGAGAGCTCTGTCGTGTGCTGACAGGTCTGTGTTCACATCCACTAGATACTTAGGCTGTTCCTATTTCTCACACACACGCAAGCAGGTAAGCAGTGAGGACTCCCATGACTCTCTAGTTTGTCTTTTCTGAAGAGCAGGCACAAACGCATGATGTGATTTATATCACCTGCACTAACAGGGGGGGGAAAAAAAAACAAACCTGAAAATAATAAGTTCCATTCCTCTTCCTAGGACAGAGCATTGCTCTGTGCTAGTACTAGGGGAAGGACAAGCCTCTTATCTTCTAGTGGGAAGTACTTACAGAATTCTTGGTCAAGAAATTTTCTACTTCAGGAAACAAGACCCAAAGAAAAGGCTTGAAAGTCACAGATTTTGTCCTAAACATCAGCCTTAGCAGCAGATGTTCTTGCTATATAACAAGAGAATGGGAGGTAGAGAAATGAAGAGGAAGGGAGCGTATGAGCTGTGGCACTTTGGACTATCTGGCTGTGCTGTTTGCGTATTAACTCCTTGACTCACCCAAAAAGATGGCACTCTTTAGGCTCCCACAAAGATGTTATCACCATACTTTTCCTAAGACAGAAAGCATCTTGGAGCTACTAGCACATCCTCTGGCCTTTCTTTCTTGGGGTTAGAAAATCCAATAACTTTTCCTGAAGTGTTCCTTGTCCCACCTCTGCCTCAAATGCCCCAAGAACAGCTTTTCAGATCTCTTATCCAAGAAGCTGAAAGCAGACCCCAGTCTAATTTCTCCTCAGGTTCTCATTAGGCTCATTACAGCCTTGCCTAGCTTGCTGCAATTTTCTGCTGATCAACGCAGTCTCGATGGACACACCCTTTAAGGAAGCAGCAGTTCCTAATTTTCTTCCCTATGAGATAGCCTCCTCCCTTTGCCATAAGCCTCCTTTTTATAACGCACTGCCGGACCTGCCCCTTGCCCATGTGTGACCAGGTAGGGCTGACCACAGCCACCTCTCTCTTTCACGCTTCCCCAGGGCCATCCCCCCATGCCAAGGCCCCCAAAAGGACCAGTTCCTCCAAGAGTCAGTACAGTTGCAAAGACAATCCACTTACACTCTATAAGACAATGAAATTGGGAAAGTGGTAGTATTTTACAGCAGGTTGGTTTCTCTTCTGATGGTTTGGTATGGAGTGACGTAGTGTCACGAGGGCTTGGGCTGGTGAGCGATGGGTGTTACACTTTGCTCTTTATTGTGGTTTATTTCACAACTGCTGCTGCCTGACAGATAAGTACCTAAAAGCCTGAAGACCATTCATCTACCCAGAAAGAAAAAACCAAAATCAGTCCATGGCAAAGAGTGTTTAATTTATTGATCAATGAAAGTAGAGACCAATGCACAACAGCCAAGGGAGCAAGGAAAATCATGTGTGATTGGAGGATTTGTAAGGGAAAAATCAGCACAAAGGGTACCGCTTCGGCGCTCTGCATTCATCATGGTGTGTGAGGGCCAGAGTTCCCTGACCCAGCCTGGAGAGAAAGAGGGAGACCAAAATTACGGACGTGGATCTCAGTTCTATGGTCTAGCTTTACCCAAATAAGCCAATGCTTTCCCACTTTACAAGTTATAAAGTATTTTAGTTAATGTTTCACCTCTTTCCTGATTCCCCAGGTTACACGCTTTCTCATGTGAAAGAGATTTGGGACAAATCTCATAATTTTGGACACCTCTTACAGTCACTGTTTAAATCAGCCTGGCAGGGAGGGAGTCAGCAAGACTATGAGCCTGCAAATGGAGATCTGGATTTAATTGCAAGGGAAGGAGAAGACTCACTTGGGCTTAACATCTTCAGTGCCTGGGGGGTGACACAGGAGTGAGTGTCGGGAGAGGAACACAGAGCCCTTGGATTTACCAAGGGCCAGCGGGAGCTCTGGGGCTTCCGTATCAGCTGCGGCCAATGCGTGTGTGCTCCAGCTCCTCTGGTTTCATGGCTACTCAGTGAGCTCCATACTTAAGAAACTGTGTTGCAGACCTGGCGCTTGTTTCCGTAAGTTCTGCCATCGGAGCCACAAAAGGGGTCATAGTTGGCAGTGTAGGTAAGATTACTACCACCCATCTGTTGACCGCCGCTGCAGTCAATCTGCTGCTAATAATGGAGCAACAACAGGTTTTAAAGCTTTCATTCCCCGTATTTTCCTACATGAGTGTTTTATCTCTATTTAATGTTTATGATATGGCAAGGCATAAAAGCACTTTTCAGGTGCAGGGCTCTGTTTTTCTAGGAAACTCAAAGGCAGAGAAAGTCCTTTCCTGGAGCAGCCTGAAAAGGGGAGAAGGCATGGGCGAAAAAGTTTAATAAATACTATTAAAAATACTAAAGTGACCGTGCTGATATTTCCATGCTGGCCCTCCCACCATCTGCTCTGCTCTGGTTCAGCAGAGCCAAGCGTACAGAAAATGGATGTTTGCAAGCCACGCTGTAGAAAGTACTCCCATCTGAGCGATCACTGCACTAATGGTGCTGGTAGTATATGACCCTCCTGCTCTCCTGCAGAAGGGATGAGGTAGCATCCCTTGCTTGGCCCCTTTCCTGCTAAATGGAGGTCTCAGCACTCGCTGACTGCTGTGTTCCCAGGTCAGAGGGGGCACTGCATATGTGAGCCATGGATTTGGTTCAATACCCTTTGACCCCGGCATACTTTAATTATTTTCCTCAAATCCTATTTCCAGCCCAAATGCACCAGGACAATGCAGGCGTTTCTATTATTTAGTTATGATTCAGTGAATTTGTGTTGTAAAATGTATTGTAACAGCAGTTAAGCATGCAGATTTCTCCACTTTACCTGGGAGCATTCTCCAAAACTGTGCAGGTTGATGTCCAGTCCATCCCTTTGGGAAGAAAGCGAGTTGAGAATGAATGAGCACAGCGCAGCTGCTTCATGAGTCAAACTACCTCATTACACTCTAAATTCCAACACGGGCACCTCCTGATCCAGAAACCCCTCCCGTGACCCAGCCCCTTTGCTTACGCCACAGCATTGCAGAAGAGGCACTTGTTTTTGTAGGTAACCCTGTTGGTGCCGCAGATGGGCGTGTAGTCCAGGGTGCAGGGCATCACCTGACCAATGCTTGATCTCAGGTGGCCAGTACAGTCGATCTGAAACAGTCACAGAACAGCATTTTAATCTCTGCTCCCCTTTGCCTCAGTCCCATGTAATGGAGCAGGATGCAAGAGACATCTTCCCCTCTCCCCAGAGCTGCAAGGAGAGAGGAGTTTCCAGCCCCAGCACGGTGGGGTTGATGGAGCACAAACAGTCGAAACCCTGCACGTGGATACACCATGGTCCTGGAGTATCTGTTTTTCCTGTCCTGAAGTGGGTTTCATCCCTATCATCTTGGGGACTTTCACCATGAAAGCCACCATGAAGGATCTTTGCCTAAAACCTTCTGCAGTGAAATGGTAATGCCACTTGAAAATGGAGTTTACACTCACCTCGGTGTTTCTGCAATTACTCTGAGTATACTGAAATGGAAGTCATTGTATTATGTTAAATTGCACAGCCAGAGTGTTTCTTTACTTTCTCTCCCTAAACTAAAAATAGACATACTTCTCTACTTCACGGTAGCTCCATATATTGATAAACAAACTTTATGATGAACATTCTGATAGAATCATTTTTTCTGTTACAAAATTACAATTTAGTCAAAATCCAAACTTCCTCTGGGAATTTCTTCGCTTCAACAAGCCTCTGAGTCTAAGTCTAAAGAGAAGTGTTTTGATAATGCTGAAGCATTATTGAAATAAAACCTTTCCATTCTTAAGTTTGCTGTTATACACAAGATACCATTTTAAAACTCACTGATTTGAACTGTTCAAACAAAATTTAAAATATATTATTGCAAATCTCAAATTCTTCAGTTTCATTCCATTTCTGACAGTTTGAAATTGTGTGGTTTTAATACAGAAAAAGGTGAGGTTCCTGTCTAGCTCATCTTCCATTTAATACAGAAAAGGCGAGGTTCCTGTCTAGTTCTCTGCCATCGTTCCACCCACCGCTGCTCAGCACAGCAGGAGGACAAGTAACCGATCTCAGACCATACCTTAACACATCTTCCATCGTGCTTCTTGTCGATGGCTCGGTTACGGCTAGAGGCAGAGAGAGAAGGAGAGGAAGGATTAATCTGTTGATACCATGTAGTCATCTCACTCCTTAAGTCTCTCCACTCGTAAAGACCCAGTAATTAATCAGGTTCAGGAGCTCCGACATGGAAGATCATGGGCATTAGGGAAGACAGAAACTTATGAAAAATCTAGTCTGCCCCACAATTTGTCACAACCCCAAAGGCTTTTGTCTGCTGCTTGAACTGGCATTGTAGGTATTTGGGAGACCTTATACTCACAGTACTTCTCCGCAGAGCGAGCACTCATTGGGATAGGTGATGTTGTTGGTCCCACAGACGGGTTCGTAGTTGCGGGGACAGGCAAGCTGCATGTTTGCAGACAAGCGGTACATGCCGCAGGAGGCCTGTTAAAGAGGACTTGTAAAGTCTCGAAGTGGAGAGAAGGGTAATCATGTGTTAATCATATTTTCACATGTGTTATTCATGTTTTCACTGAGTTGGGAAACTACTGTTCGTCACTTATTTTCTCTATGGTTTCTCCATGGTGAAGAAGAGAGGGAACAAAATAAACTGTGTTTCTCACAGCATACAAAAGCACCTTTTCGCTATTAAGACTTTCAGTACTTTTGGCAAGAATTGTGAGCAAAAATGATCCTTCCTTGGGGAATGAAGACAGGGAGATATTTAGGCAGTTATTCAATAGTTGTATAGATTTTCTGCTGGCACTCTGTGCTATACTGTCTCTCACTCTATATTATTAATCGCTGTCTTTTTTATCATCAAGATGGTAAGTTATCTTTCTCTGACAAAGGTTTTTTCTTATTTTGGGGAAAAAGAGGTGGTATAATACTTAGGGGCACTTTTCCTTCTTCCTTTCTCACTCACTCATGTTTTTTTTTTCCTTCCTCAAGCTTCCCTGGGATACAGCATATGAATTATTCATCTAGACTTAGAAATGAAGACTAAATGACAAGGAAGATCTACTACTCACCAGTCGCTTAGCGATAACAATATCTACAATAAAAACAGAGATTAGAAAATATAAAAATTGTACAACATCCTTGACTAAAATTCCTTTAGAATCATCAATTTCCCAACAGAGTAACCATATACACTTTCTCATTACTGAGAAGTGATTGTTTTCCCAAACACTTTGTCTACTCCATGTATATATACTAAGATTTAAAAAACCAATCATTTGTGAAACCCCAAATTTTGACTCACTAAAGAAGAAATGGGACATAAACTTTTCTCCTTTTGCAGCACTATTGTCCTCACTAAGGCTTGTAAGCTTAAATCAGACAAATGCATCCTACAGATCTACAGTATCTACCCGTGCAAGGATAAAGTTCATTAAACGAGAGCTTGCATATTGCTAAATCATCACACCTCCAAAAGGCTGAGCTCTTCTTTTGGATGTGTACCTAAAGGCAAAGGTTCAGGAGGACTAGAGATACCAGCACAGACTGTAACAAAAACAACTTACCAGAAAGGCAGCTGAGAAGCACAAACCCAAGAAGGGCAATGCTTCTTGCCTTCATAGTGGAGATGGTTGTATAGCCTGTCACCTGCAAATTTGTCCCAGTTGAGTTCAGTAGACGGTTCTCAGCCTTCTCTCTCTGTGCTGTATATATACATCTCCCTGACCTCGTGAAGCCATCCCATAAAGTAATTATTTGCTCTGTAAACTAGGAAAACTGTATTGATGATTGAGTTGGGCTCCAAAGAATACTTGTTTGTTAGAGAGATGCCCAGAAGAATTAAACAAGACCGTGAGCTACACCCAGCTTATTAACAAAGCCACCCTGCTGTAGAATGAGTGATTTGTACTTTCCAAACGAGAGCACTGTCTCAATAGTAGATGTTGTCAAATTACATACAGAAGTTGGTAAAGCAAATAAAGACCATTTTTTGGAAGTGTGTGAACTTGTGCACACCACGTTGCATCCGTTAGCTGGTATCTGGGCTTCAGGAGATTTGCATGGTACACCAGAGTAAGGGAACAGCAGTGTGGGACACTCTAAGCTTTTACAGACATAAAACGTGGGGTTTGGCAGGCATCAGTGTACTTTAAAGATGCTGAAGGCTCAATGAATGTCTCCCCACTCTCTCCTGTCATTTCCGGGTACACTGGATTTATCACCAATGGGAAGGAAATGGTCATCACAACAGGCAAGCTTTACCTAAAACTTCAGAAGTTTGTAAGACATTTCTATGCAGGAGCAAGGGTTATTAATCTGTTGGCAACAGGCATAAGACCGATTAAGAAATGATAAGAGTAAGTAGCCTGAAATCTGAACTGTACTCACAATGTTTCCTCTTAATGGCAAGCGAGGGGTGTTCTATGCAGGTGAAATGGGCTTCTTAATGCCAAAGACATTGAAGAAAAACTTGCAACAGCTGCAAACAGAAGGTGAGTCCTTAGGCTGCCCCCTTCCCCCTCTGCTATATGGCATTAAATGTAGAGTGTCAGCTGAAAGTCGTGTTTTAGGGAAGATAAGAAGAATAATGTGCTAGGCTCTGTTAAGTGGTTCAACTCTATCGCAAGCGTATGGAAAAACAAATATGGAATATTGCATAAAATAATACATTTTTTATATAAGGTAGTCACGGAAGGAAGTGAGGGATGGAACGTGTTTGTGCTTTAGAAGAAGCTTGATTCATACATGTGGCTTAAAGGCAGCCTGAATTTTAAATAGAAAATCAGAATTGTTTTTCTTATTATCTTGGGAGATGTTCAAGTCTTGGCACGGACAATTAGATCATAAAAACGTAGCTGAAAGTGTAAGGGTACTGTAGTCACAGGCTAGAGCTTGTAGGATTTGGCCTCTTCGTATCAATGAAATCATTTTCCTGAAAAATAAATGAGTAATGTTATTTGGATCTCATTCACAATTATCAGAAGTTGAAGGTACCTTTGACAGCTGTTTCTGTTGTATTCTTAGCAACATGAGTGACTTGACTTTCAGATTCCTCAAACTGATTGTGAGCATATTTGGGAAGGAAGTAGCAATCACAGAAGCATTAATATTGATAGTTCTCCAGGGGCAAGAATGCCAAAGCCTGAAAACAAGGCTTCCTCAGAACTTGCACCGCTGCTGGTGGAGATGGCACTTGCTGACTCTGCAGTGGTTAGTGAGGCTACAGGAACGTAGTCTGTCTCCTCTTCAGCCCGGCAGTCTCAGCTTCTCTGCACTCACCTCCAGAACCGAGATCCCCAGTTACCAAAAACTGTGCTGCTTCTCCAGTTGCCTCTTCTGCCAGGCTGAAATGATACTGGTTACTCAGGAGATGTGGCGAATGGCAAGGTATCTGCTAGGGAACGGCATGGTTCTTGTATTTGGCCAGCACCTGTCCTTTGATTAATTAGATCCGCTGAGGAGATCCCCCTCTGATCCGCGTGCTGCTTCTGAGGGTCTGGGTAGCCAGCCAGGACTGCTCCAAAAGCAGCTCTTTTCCTCCAGTAATCCCTGCCACTTGACAGGGCAGCAGGGAGAAAAAGAGAAGCAATGAGAGAGTCTTGCTACAGAGTCTGAGAGAAAGGATGGGAGATAATTGGTAGCAGTCAGGGCAGGGCAGCGAGAGCTGCTGGGTGTGACACGGGATTGCACAAGGAGATCCCTCAATAAGAAACAGAGGGAATGGGACAGAAGTAATTGTGGGGCAGCAGATGGGTTGAAAACAGGCATTAGGAGCTGTCAAAAACAACTGTCTCCACACATTTGGAAGAGTGAGCTTCAGGAAATGCCATACACATGGTGCGAACGGGAAGAGCAAAGTGATCTCACCTCCCAAAACCCCTCCGTGATATTCAAGCGCATCATGATGGTGGGCTCGCTAAAGTGACTTTGGGCATAGGATTATTTTAACGTTTCTACAGATGGAAATCCATAGAAAAGCTTAAATACAACTCTTCCTGCAATTTCAAGTTCTTAGAGGGCAAACATTCAAGAAGGTTATGACCACATGAATGGGATAAACACTGGTAGTCGTATGATTGATCTTCTTGTATTAAGGTAGATTTCCCATAACTGGGAATTCTACCCAGTTTCTAATCCGGCATGATTTCTTCCCATAGAAGTGATATTTTCCTGGGAATCTTTTCCTCTTGTCTTGAGACTCGTTATCTAAAGCAAGTCCATAATCTACCACGACCTAAAAAAATTCTTCATTTATGTTCCCTGCTTTAGTTTAAAATGTGTCACAGGTTTAATCTGGCTACAAGGAAAAAACTATACTTTTTAATTTTGGGGGGAAAAAACCCCAAAAAGGTGGATGTATGCATGCAAGACCACGTGTTGTTATCCCATTGCCCTTGCTCCAGTATCCTGCTGTCACACACTACATTGCAGTCAAGAATAAAGCGGTGCTATGTTCCAGTCTATGCTACTGTAAAGACAAATGCAAATGCATTTCTTCGCCACTGATGTGGCACACAGCAAGAGCTCCCAGGGCAGGTTGCTGTTCCGAGACGTCTGCACACGGGGGCAGAACTGCATCTGCTATGAGAACATGAATTCGATTTACAGCAAGCAGAGCCCCTGCTCTAAGCCACACTCATCTAATATTTCTCCTTGTAGTTCAGCTATGTGATTGCTGCGTGCATATCTCCAGTCTTTTAAGCATAGATTATATCACAGGCAAGCGTGTCTGGAATAATTTAACTGTCTGGGAGCCACATGCTAACAGCAAAAGGCTGAGGATCTGGCCCTGTACATCCCAATCCCTCAACAAATCTGAGCTCTGCCTCGCTGCAACGGCTCTGACACAGCCAGCCCCCCCAAAAACGACGTCTCCAAATAATTTTCTTTTAAAAAATAATTTTATTTTTCTCCTCATCAAGAAAGAGCATAGTAACAAACCGTTTATCCCAAATGAAGCCTCCGAGAGAAACTGCATTAACAGAAAGGTCTAAACTGGCCCGAGGTATATTTTGGCCAGCAACAGTAGAGCAACACATTAAAACAGAAGCATTGATATAAAATAGAGCAGAACAAAATAACTACATGCAATGTGTTAATGAGGTTGTGGGGTAATTGAATGGCGTTTCCTAAATTCACAAACATCAGATAATGACATAAAGTGCTGAGGTACTGCTTAAAGAATTGTACCATAAAATACCTCGGCAGGCAGAAAATGTTTCCTTGCCTTGAATTTCCTGGAGGGAGAGTTAGATTAGTAATGGAGAGAGGAATTTGTGGTGGTGTGGCAGGATTTTATTGAGCAGCAACAAAAATTACTTCCAGTGAGGCACCCATAAAAGAGGACTGTCTTCCTCTCCATCCCAAGGAGCTGCCGCCCCGGAGCAGGGGGCCAGCGGAGCCGCTGGGGTCCTGCTCTGCCCTCACTTACCCCTGAGTAATACTGCATAACTGTCCATCAGGGTGGAGGATTTGTCCCTGTTCATTTCTGCTCACAGTTTCCCCTCAGTTGTGTGCTAGGCTTCCCTGTTTAGCAGACATGGTCCCTGGAACATGCCCTCCGGGGACTGCTGGGCTCTTGAGCGCTATCGGGAGCTCTGCTTGTCTCCAAGGCATCATGGCTCCTGGGGGCCATCCTCATCCTCTCCGCTGCTCCCTAGGAAAGAAAACAATTGCTGGAGCTGGTGTTCTCTTACCCTCAACTCCCTTGCTGAGTGAAGGGGGGTAAGAAGGAGCAGGAAGCCCCTGAGCCACACCCCCCTGGCACTGCCTCCCAGAGCCTCAATTTGTCTCGGTCCTTAGAAATTGCATCTGACACTGAAATGCCTTCCCACACACAGACCTCCCTCTCACAGGAGGGACATTTCGGCCCCCAGAAGGGACTTAGCACTAAATGGTTGCAGGGAGTCATGTCTTTTGGAAATAAATTGTCTCCCTTTGGAGCGCTGCTCTCTCCAGTCTCTGGAAAGTGACACATTGTCACTTAAGATCATTAACTATTTGACTGTGAGGCTGCTGCCTGTAAAGCACGCCACACTGCCAGCTCTTCGCTGCTAATGAATAATAAATTAACGCTATGACTCTGAGCCCTTTCTTTCATCAGCCAAGATTTCCAGAGGCCGAAGAATCTCAAAGGATCCTCTCAAGCGACGGTCGAGGTAATTACCTACAAGCAGCAGCTAAGTGGTGGGTGAGGTGCAGAAACGGGCTGTGGTAGCGATTGCTAGCAGTCCTTTGAACATCAGGTCTGTTAGGACTGACTGCCCACTGGTTTTCCGCAATACCTTGCAGCGGTGAACGTTGCAAACATGAACGTGGGCAGCCAGGTATCTGTCTGCCCAGAGAAAACACCCTGTGCTGTTGCTTTGGGAAGCAGAGCGGATAGCAAAAGCAATTGTCTCACGTCAAGGTGGGTGCAAGGGGAAGAGATGCAGCTGGAAAACTGCCCTTCTTCACCACTTCTCTTGTCAGCATAAAAAATTGGGGCTAACCCTGGAAATGGAAACAGGGATAAGCAGCTCCTGGTGCCAGCAAGACCCTCTGTGCCTCCATGACTTTTACAGAGCAGCCACAAAACACCCGCAACAGCAACAATCTTGGGACGGTCTCTAATTATGTGTATGTTCAGGTTTGCTTGAGGCCTCTTCATGCTGCCGAGGTCTACCGTACAGTAAGTAATGCAGGGGTGAGGCAGCAGGTATTTGACAGCCACGGTCAGGGAGGCAGGCAGTTCCTCTCACCCAGGCAGAGCGTCTGTCCGGGGTGCCCTTAGTGGAATACATTGATTGGAGCATTGCACCAGGATGCATCTCCAGACCTGGTTTTCTTTTTGAAAGCTGGATGAAGGCAGATGCCCTCAAGGTCTACCCATTGTCTTTGCGGTCAGGGTTATTTTCTTTGTAGATCAAAACAACGTATTCCCTCTCCCTTTAATTTGCCTGTTAATATCCGCACCCCAGGATTGTTGCAGTGATGTAATCATGAAACATCTTAGGTAAAAACAGAATGAGACATATTATTAAAACAAGACATAAATCCTGATGGCTTTTTTATTAAGCAGAAGTTTCAAGATCTATCAGGAGCTTTCAAGGTTCAGGACAAGGCTTTAGGGGAACATCTGCCATGGGGAACGTCGCTAGGGAGGATTCCTCTTTCTGAGCTGAAGCCTGTCAAGAAGTTAACACACTTCAAGAGCAACCAAGCGAAGAGTCCAGTGGCTTTTCCTGCGCAGAAAGAAATCAGTAGTACCTCAGAGACAGAACATCTGGGCTTTTACTCTATGGCTCTCCCTCTGGTGAAGGAGATATCATAGAGGAACTTAACCAAACCAGAAAACTTCTGAACACTATTTCAACCATTTCGTTTTATTACTAACATACAAAGACAAGATAAAGACGTAATTTTAAGGAAAAACAAATAGTCTGTAGGAAATAAACTTTGTTTGCCAGAAGAAAGCTCTTCAGCAATTACTTGACAGGGAAATGAAGGACTCTACTAAATGTTACCTATTTATACCTGAGAGAAAGGAATTCCTGGCAAATTGTCCCAATAAAAAACTAACCCTTGCTAGTAAGGGAACAGGCAAACTGGTCTCCAACTTCCTTCTCCAACCAGTCTCCAAGACTGATCAGTTAGTTTAAGCTAAGTCAGTTCTCCATTTAGTTAGTGAAGAGATTTATTTTCATACATACAAGACTGCATTGCAGAATAAGCATTTATTGTCATATGTTACACCATTGGACCCGCAGTGTGGGCTGTAATCCATAGTACAGGCAATGCTGGGTTTCACGTAGTCACTGCAGTAGTCCTGTAGATAGATACAATGTATGTTCACAAAAAAGCTCTCAACAACAGATATGTAAGAAAGGTGTCATTAGGAGACCCCTCACACACCCTGAGCTCCCCCCAGTGCTGGCTGGCAGCAGACACTGAGAAAAAACCCCGGGACAGGGCAGGAGGGCAGTGATATGTTGCCTCCAGCGATGGAGAGCCTGCGTAACTGTCGTAAATGCTGCTGCAGTAACTGTGACAATGACCTGGACACAAACTGGATACTGCACTACTTGTTGAAAGTATCATCAGATGAAAATGGCAATTTCACCCAATAATATCTGTGGCAAATATTGTTCAGACAGCTGGATGACTCAGGATTTTCAACTGCTCGATCACAATGTGATTAGTAAGGATTTATATGGAAACTGCTTTAAGGAAA
Source organism: Steatornis caripensis (assembly GCA_013398225.1). Taxonomy (NCBI): domain Eukaryota; kingdom Metazoa; phylum Chordata; class Aves; order Caprimulgiformes; family Steatornithidae; genus Steatornis; species Steatornis caripensis. Next base: position 46,928 of record VZSC01019270.1, read on the forward strand.
GAAATGAAGGAAAATAGAAAGATATGTCCCTTACCTGCTGTGCATCAGTATCTGGAAAAAAGAAAAAAAAAGAAGAAAACATGATACAAATGCAATCAATGGGTTCTGTTAGACTTAAAAAAACTGAATGCATGCCCTGATACACAATTTTCAATTCAGTGTTTGTTGGCAAATGTCTTCTTAGACAAAAGGAATTTCAGGCAAAATTTTGTGCCATATTGCATGTTTACAACATTGATTCTATAGTATAATTTTTTTAATGAGGCTTACAGCTAAGATGGAAAAGGGTGTAGAAAACGAAAGAAGAAAAATGCATTTTCTGTGGTTCAAAGGATGGAGCAGGACATGCACTTAAAGCTAAGCAGGTTATTGAGGCAAACAGGGTGATACAGCTGGCAAGTACACAGAGGCAGTGTCTTGTATGCATTGGCACAATAGCTCTTAAATAAGAGGAGTATTTAGTGAGATGTAACTTTTATAAAGCTTCTACAACTGTTCAGACTCTCAAATTGCATCTCAGTCCAGGATGACTACAAGAAATGTTCATTTTCATTCAGGAAAATAATTTGTGTTTCTGCAACATTTCAGAGGTTAAATACTGGATGCCTGAGTCTCCGGGTTGCACCACGTACATGTCACTTCTTTCATTATGCATAAACTAGCGCTGAGAGTAGAGCTGTTCCCACAGTTGTTCTTACCCACTCAGTTCTGTTGCTAAAATATTACCCCATAAGTGATAGTCTTTGATGTCAAGTCTTTTCAACACTATCTTTCTAGGAGTAAATAAGTCCTTGTAGAATGAAGCTCTTTCCTCTGAGGATGTTTTTGTGGTTTTAATGACAGCCAGCGCTTACTCAAAGGCAGAGCAGGAGCAGTAAAGCTACTCACCTGGGATGAAGCAAAGGGCTAGAGCAAACAGCAGAAACACACCTGCCGTCTTCATGGTGGCTGAAGCGTCTGCGTGCAGCGGAGCCTGTGTTTTGCTCAGGGAACCTAGCCTTAATTCTGCCCTCAGGTGGTAACCATGCTTACATGTACACACGCATGTTTGTCTAGGTGCGTGCATGTGCATTCATATTTGGCTTATTCACCCTTATCCTGAAGGAACATTTCCCGGTCTTTTGTTGGGGTACCAATCTCGACAGACATAAGCCATGCTGTAAATCAGGAAGAATGCTTCCTCATCAACAGGAATGTCACAATAAGTTTAGATATGTTAGACACATGCTCTGTTTTTATTTCAAGTGAATTATGTGACAGGTTCCTTCTTAAAGGACCACAGAAAATTACTGCAGGCAAAAGAGCAACTGTAAAAACCTAAGCAGCAACTGCTGTCAGATTGTCTCTGTGCACACCTATCAGTGCCTATTTACATGCAGAGCTTCTTCACGAGCAAAATGTTGAATGAATGGCTTCCAGAGTGGAAAGTCTCTACTTTTATTTTCTTGCTTCACCCCAGTAAAGCATAATTAAGTTGTAGTGAAACCAAGAAAATAATGAACTGGGAAGGCAAGAAAGGCAGCGTCCCAGACGCTGATGGGAGTCCTTGGACTGGACAAGAGACGGAGCAACTTTTATGGGCATTTGCAAAGAATTTAGATTTGTTATTTCCCCTAAAAGCCATTAGCGTTGTGGGTTAGATTTGTGGTAACGGACTGATATGATGACAGAATGATGTGAGACCCTAGCCTGGAACCCAGAAAAGCTGAACCCAATCTGGAAATCACTGCTTCAGCTATCTGCTCATCTCAACATAAATCCTTTGTTTTACCACCAAAACATCACTTTTTTGGACAACCTCATTCCATCCCGGAAAACAAGCACCCCCCTCCCTTTTACTCCCAGAATAATAGCATATGGGAGATATTACTTTTTAGAAGGGATATGCCAAATTTATTTATGTTTCTTTTGTGTGAATAAAAAAACCCTCTAATTCAATTCTCCAACAGAGGACAAAAGCAAAATAAATTTCATGGACAGTACGCCAGTGACAGGTCACACTCTCAAAAAACGGAAGACTACTTTGTCCTTGGATTGTGCAACACTACTGAGATAGATACTCCTTGGGCTGGCAAAGAGTATTAGGTTATTAAAGACTAAGAGAGAAGACAAGTAGGCAGGGGTAGAAACCACCACTAGGAGGGCATTTATCTTAAAACATTTGGAGGTTGTTAAAGGATGATTTCAAGACGAGAAAAACCTAGAAACAAGTCACTTGGAGGACCTAGAGAAACAGGCAGAGCCCACTGACACGTCTGAAAAATACGGGCTTTGCTAACAGACTGCCTTTGCAGAGTGCTATGCTTCAAGTGAGAACTGTGCTCAGGAGGCCAGGGATCAGCTCCTGGTGTAGACACCACCACTGTCTGAACGGGTTTTGCTGATGATGCCTGCACAGAGAAAGTGCACCAGAAATACCTTGGGAGAGATCAGCTAGCGTCATCGCTTCAGAGCGGTATTTCAGCCCTTTACAACATCGAAATGTCTAAAAGGATCTTAACACTAATGTAGGCTGACTATCATTTATGGGCAAAGTCACACAGCTCTGAGGCTTATCCATCTGTATTTAATTTTCTGCCTTTTATGAGAGGGAGGGGAGCAAGACATTGTTCTTGTTATATCCCAGAGCTATGAACACATAACCTATTCAGCCTGGCATCATCATTCAACAAATCAGAAGAAAATGTTTCATGAGACAACACATGAAACAAGACAAAGAAACGTTGCTGATTTAGTTTATTGAGAAAGAAAATCAGAAGTGAGCTGAGTTCCCCAGAGGGCGAGATGAACTGAGGTGAGATCTTTAGCTGGGATTTGCCAGTGGGGATCCTGTGGTAAATTCTCTCAACACCGATACTCAGCATTTTCCAAAATGGCTTAAAGTGAGAGTCCCATTGCTGTCCCTGAAAGTGAGAAGAGGAAAAAATGGATTAGATAGAGAGTCCTGCCTGGTATAATCCGTGCTTTTGCTTGGTTCCTAGAGAAGGCATCAGACAGGATCCTACCCCAGAGCCAAAGAACTTGCAGACTCAGAGTCCCATTAGCTATTTGATTATTAAGAGATGAGTGAAATGATTTAACCCATTCTTAAGGCTAAAAATACTTTTAGGAACTACAATGAAACTTCAAATTTAATTTTCTTTGCAGCATGTCATAAAAACCTCCATTAAGTTCAATGGTCTTCAAACCATTCACACTAACAAACCTGACGTAGCTCTTTGTATGCCCAACAACAAAAAAAAACAACAGTTGGCATCATGGCTGGTATTCTTCCTTGCCCCAAATCCCTAATCAACACTGGTCAGCAAACAAGAAAGTGACAATTGTGCAAACTTGTGCCTAGAGGAGGCAAATGATAACATAAATGTGATTCATGTTTGTACATACGCGACTGCGTTGCAGAAGTTACACTTATTGCTGTATGTTCTGCTGTCAGAGCCACAGAAAGGCATGTATTCAAGAGAGCAAACAGGTTTAGGGTAGTCACTGCAGTCAACCTGCAAAAAAAAAAACCAAAACCAACAAACATCTAACATGAAGGATATCAAGGAGTCAATAACAGAAGGGCTTGAACACCTAGCTACAGCTGCAGTGCTAATGACCACGATCTCGCTAAAAGTAATTAACTTCCTTGCACAATCTGATATGAACTGAGGTGTCAGTTTCTTCTATGCCAGAAGAATTTAATAATATAAAAATAGATCATAATTTCCTGTTTGAAGAGATGGATATCACAACCTGACCACAGCATTTCTGAGCAGCAGCAGTTCACACGGTGAACGTGTTGTGCTCGTGATCACATTGCACCGTGTTCCCAGCCTGGCCAGGAAATTAAATGGAAACACACTAGTGTATGAAAAAATGTAGGTGCCGGTGCCTGTATAAGGGTCCAGTAGCTCTCCTGTAGTCTTAAAACAGGAATATCAGCACTTAGCTAGATACTGTGAGAGTGGGATTTTGTTTCTCTGTGCAATGGATGCTACACTAGCCGAGAGGTATCACAGTGCAAAAAATGTATATGTGTCCAGGAAGAGGCGGAGGAATTTCATGGAAGAGAAATCCATCGAGGCTTACTGGCTACACAGAAATCACACTTAGCTGAGGTCCATCACCTGAAAATAGCTGGAGGCTGGAAGAGTAGAAGTCCCATACATACTCACTCTACTCTTACTCTCTCCTACGCAATTCTTGCAAACCCTGCAAGAGCAGGCTCTGCATTAAGCCATCACGGGCTTGACGGACCATGAGTCTGACCCCAAAAGCCATTCTCTGTTCTTACTCTCAGTTCTGTCCTGATGGATTATTTCTGCTACTACTCTTTTACTGATCCCTTCCTGTGCAGTCACCCTCTTCCTTTTCTGACATTAGCACATGTGGAGAAAGCAAAATCTTCACTGTGCTGAAGCACAGCAGCAGTTACACTCCTGTAGGATGTTGCGGGTCTGAGGGCTGCTGCAGACATTGACAGTGCTTCACCTGACATCAGTGGGACTGAAACCCAGTCCATCATCACGCAGTTCACTTACTGTAGCAACTTCCTTCTTACATTCACCGCTGTACTTCTTGTCAACACTGGTTCCAGGCTCTCTGGGAAGGGAAAAGACCTGTGTTAGGGAGCTCTGTGAGCAACTGCTCTGCTGAAACCCACACCCCAGCAATGCTAATCAGCCTCACATACAGCATATGGGATACAGGAGACGTCCAGCTTAGGTGGTGTCCACATGGCTGAAGACACCAGCTGATGTGGTGCCACAGCCTGCTGGAGGACTGGTTTTTAGCACAATGCAAAGGACAAGAGAGGGCCCAGAGTGCTAGGCTGAATGAGGAGATAGGTTCTGTGACAATGTAGGTGCACCTTAGGTTAGTTGCTGTCCTCTGCAAGGCAGCATCTGACACATAGACCCTTTTAACTTAGATAAGTGAAGCATTCTGTCCTGTGTTAGAGATCCGCGCCCAGCCCTCTAGTTCTCTCTCTAGATCAAAGGCACAGTTTTTCTTCTAATCACAAAGGAAAACAGGATCTAATTTGAGGGAAACAGGAGTATCAAAGTCCAAGCGTCTTATGGAAAAGGCCTGGGTAGAAGTCCTGATATTCAGAAGAGCAGCTGCCAGGACTGCTAAGCATTCATTGTCCCTCACAGGAGAGCTCTGCATATGCAGTACTCACAGGTTATGGGCACACAGAAGGCACTCGTTGTCATAGGTGACCCCATCGGTACCACAGACGGGGCTGAGGTCTTTGTTGCAGAGCAACACCACTTTGCCTTCCTCATTTGTTGTGTTGGGATATCTACTGCAGTCCACCTGTTGAGGGAACACACAACAAAGCACTGGTGAAGGCTCACTTACAGGAAGCAAGTAGATCTGGTGAGGGTGTCTGTTTGGCCTCTTAGGATACCACCACAGCAGGAAAAATGCTTTTTTGTGTCTCACTGATGACAGTTCAATTGAAGATGTCCAATGTAAGATTCTGAAATCTCATGTGTCCTCTTATTTCATGTCTGAATTATTTCTTGGGGGACACAACAAGCAGCTTCAGCCGCTCAGAAGTGGGGTGTGCCCATGTTTTGCCCTTGGTTTCACTTACAGGGACAACTTCCTTGCATTCTCCATCATGGTCTTTGCTGATATTGGTTCCATATTCTCTGGAGAGGGAAAGACAAATGTTAGCAAGCTCATGAAAGACATCTTGCTGTGTCCTAGGGGCTGGGAATATGTAACTAATACAAGGGAAAGCTGACTCTTTATCAGTCAGGCTTATATATATTTTTTGAGAAGGTAGTGCCATCCTCCCTGACTAGCTAGCACTGAGTGGCTGGCAGGGATGTAAACACCCTGAGAGCTTTAGGACCATTTGGGGCTGTTCAGAGCACAGAATCTCTCCATCCTTTTGCTCTGCTTTGCTATGATAAGATGTGCCCTAGGGGCTGTCATCTGATTGATCCTTGAGCTGAAGAAATACTTGAATAAATTATACCAGCAAAAGAGAGACACGGTGACTAAAGCGATGTCTAGGCAATGGAGCGCCACACAGTGATGCCCAAGCTCATTTTTAAGGGATTGACAGAAGTGACATATGACAGATCACTGTTTGTTGAAAAGCAGTGCTGTCAGTAGTCCTAAGCATTGCCAACTCAGATCTCCTATGCAGTACGTACATGTTGTAGGCACAGAGCAGGCACTCATTGCTGTAGGTGACTCCATCAGTACCGCAGATGGGGCTGAGGATCTTGGTGCAGACCAACACCTCTTTGCCTTCCTCATTTGTAGTGTTGGAGTACGTACTGCAGTCCACCTGCTGAAGGAACGTGCAGCAACAAGGTAGAGAAGCCATTTTACATATAGAAGCCTTGTTTTGCATGAGACAGTGACCAGATAGAACCTGCAGTGAGTTTTTCACTACTACAGCACAAACTTGTGCTGGCGGGTCAATCTGGCCACGCGTGAATCCTTCCTGCAGAGACCTCCCCACACAGCAGGAGAGGAGGAGGAAGAGGAGAGGGCTATCACCATGCAGCCCCCTAGATGGGGTAAATCAGTGGTGGTCTCTCCCACTCACTTGGCATCATTTTACAAAAGTTATCCATTAGTTCCTTGTTTGTAAATTCTTGTGGCCCCTCCAGTGCACTTCTGTTCTTACCCTTTCATTCTCAACAAACTGATCATGTGTTTTTCAGAGGAGCAAGACTAATGATCTGGTGTGTGGAAGCTGGAGTGTCTCATAGCATTTTATTCTTTCAGTAGGTTGGCTTCAGGTAGGTTCTGATACCACAGGCTATTGCTGTAAGTTTAGAGCCAGTCATATATGACCAGCTTAAAGCTTAGACCAGTTGAAAGTTGGTGAAAAATGAATTCATCCAAAAATTTTGTATCATTACTACTACTACATTACTAACATACAGCATAGACGTAGAGCCAAGAACAGTATAATTTAATGTTTTCTGTAGAATCTCATTACAATGACAATAATTTCACTCTAGGTAAAAAACAGCTAAGCATCCACAGGCCTAAGGTTCTTCCCATTCCTTTGGTTACGTCTTCACCAGGCCACATACCTGAGAAAAGCGACAGAAAGAAATCTTCTACTCACCTCAACCCCAGAGGCCACATCTGGAAAAGGAATGAGAGGCAGAAAGTGTAAAACAAAGCCAATATGATATGACTTCAGTTAAAGCTGGAAATCTGGATGTAAAATTCCTATATGCAGGACCAAACTGAATGACTTCCAGCAATTGATTTCCTGAATTAAATAAACTATATATGAGATTTTTTTTCTACATTGGTAAGTATAATAGCGTTCTTTATTGCCAGCTGTGATGAAAGACATTTTTAAATAGCTTTGTTCTTTTTTATTTTGAGATAGGTAGACTTATTAATTGAAAATAAAATAAGTTTTCCTTCCTTATCTCTTTGCACATCCATTTTAACACTAAAGAGCTGATATTATGTATCTGAAAAGAAACCTGAGTCAATACAGGTAAATGCAAATAGTCACCTACAGGATAAACAAATACATACAGCATCTGTTGTCAGGAATATGCTTTTCAAAGAAGCTGAGTATGGAAAAAAAAAATTTGCTCTTGACTTCTGTAATTTGATCAGATGTAAATATGCAGTGAGAACATCAGGCTTGTTTTCATCTCTTGTTTATCCTTTAACAGCAAAAGTATTGCAGGACAGTTGCCAGGCTCCTGCCATTACAATATTTCCATGACTAGTTACTGGAGGTCCGGTACCACCTCGAACTGGCCTCATTTCAAATATTTATCCTTTTGCTGTAATTGTACAACAACGAGTGTAAGCAGTGTAACAGTGTTAAAATAACAGTATAAAAAGTGTGACAGCACTAGTTACCTGCACAGAATGCCATTTGCAGTTATTTGTATTTATGACAGACAACCAGCTACAACAGTGATTCAGTTAAGACTGTCCTGAAATCTGCTCCTGCATCCTATGCAATGCTAACATACCCAGGCAGCCTAGCTCTTTGTAGGAGAAGATTTTTCTCTCTTTGAGAAGCCAGCCAGGACTCAGACACGAAGCCCCTGCAGCGCCTTGAGAGTTACTCACCTGGGAAGCAGCAAAGCGCAAAGGAGAGGAGCATGAAGGCACCCGCCGTGGTCATGGTGGAAGTGCTTCTCGAGTCTGCAGGCTGCCTGCTCCTGCTCTGCTCATGAGATGGTCTCTCCAAGGCTTACTGCAAATATATACAAACGCAGTGTCTAAACTGTTCAACTGTAACATTAAACAACCAGCAGAATCTGTCACCGGTACAATGAGGCTGGTAATATTTATTGAGGTCTTGACTTTCAGGTAATGGTCTGCATCTGCTAGGTAATTGATTTTGGCTGGACTTCTCGTTAATAGCTTGAGACAAGTATCACATGTTCTCAGTGGTCAAAACCAAACAAACAGCCTTTTAGACAAAAGAAACCTCTTTAGGATTCTAGTAGAAACGTAAGGAGCACAAAATATGGAGGAGACTAAACAGCAGGACCTCCATTCATCTCTGCAGAGCAACACCCCCCATCAGGGAGCAGCCTAGGCCGAGTGTGCAGTACAGCCCTGTTTGCAGATCAGGCTAAGAGTCTCTGCTTTCCTTTCTGGTTTTGAGTGGGTATTTTTCCTCATTCCCAGATATTCACCACTAGGTATGAACACGGGCCAGGTGTGGCTTTGCCATCAACAGAACTGGTTAAGCTTTGTCAGGTGAGTCTGACAGGACTGCGCCTAACCTGTGAAGCTAATGGTATTTAGTATTGGTTTGATAAAAGAAAGGACTTCTTGACAGTCTCACCTCCTGGGTGTAGAAGAGCTCAGTAGAAGACTTGAAAGCAGGTTAAATTCTGTCAAATGCCACTAAAAATGTCACTTGAACCTTATCAGCAGGGAGCGCTTATTTACAGACCTAGCCACAGTTAAATACACCAACCGCCTTGAAGTGTTCCACCAAGCCATCTTAAGAACAAAAGCCACTGAAGGCTTGGGAACCTATTTACACAGCACCGACTATGCTTGAAAGTACACTAGGTCCTTTCCCCCTACAGATTTTTTAGAAAATTATACTTAAAACATAGAACCTGTCCCCATTTTCCTGTCTGTCTCACACCTCCAGCCTTAGTGCCATCTCCAAATTGCTCTTTCCTGGGAGGAGGTCTGGACCTCTGCTGTTTTAGCAGGTGTAATTTTGTAGGAGTGGGTTCTGTCTTTAACCTAAGTTTCTCACCATGATCCCTTTCACGGGTCCAAAATGGCAAGCGTATCTGGGTTGTTTTGGTCACGGGAGCTAAGAATTGTGCTTAGGATAGACTTTAGCACCATGGGAGCTGCAGAGCAAAAGATGCTTTACAGGTGCTCCCTTGAACAAAAAAAAGGTATCACCCATTAATCAAATGAAATTCAGCTGGAATAATTCAAAGTTAGCCCAAGCAATATTGTTGGTGTCTGATATATTACAGTGGTCTAAAGGGTATACTTTGATCCTTCAATGTATAAATTGTATAGTGCATGGAACTACCTGTCCCGGGCACTAGCACGTTATGAAGGCCACAGCACGGATATGTGGAGATATATATATTTATAGGTTACGTTTCTACCTATAAGAGATTAGTTTCTTCACAGGGAGAAGTATTAAAATAATTACACTGCTGGGTTTGTTTCTATAAATTACAGGGAGCGTGCATGAATTTTTTAGACAGATTTGGCACATCTTCAAGCTGTATTGCCCTAATGTGCCTTGTGGATGGTGTCGCTGGAAGCCAGAGACTTTTCCTGTGAGCGCACACAGGAGCATGCTGAGGCTGCTGTCACATGCCACGCTTGTTGCCTTCGTCAGTTGACATGCACAGTCTGCGCAGTTGGAGGTGGGTACATCTTTCTGGGCCAAATAGGAACTCTGCCGCTGCCTCCTCCAGCCAGACAGCAAGACCCCTGCGAATGATCCTCACCAGCCTTCCCAGCACCGACCTGGCAGTTTTTGACAGGTCTTGCTGCTCCAGGCTGCACCCTGTCCCAGACAGTGATGTCCTCTAGGCAGAACCGACCTCTCTCCTGATGGGTGGAGAGCACCTTCCTGCCAAAGGCTGGCGTGTGTTGCCTGTATGCACCAAAGAAAAGTTTTCCAAGGCAACTGCCAGGTGCAGGACTGCGTCTGGCACTTACTGGCCCCGAGCAACCCAGAGAATTCCTCTGACCACCACACCACCTGTCTGATGTTCAGCAGATCCATTCCCTCACTCTCTCACTGCTCACCCACAGACAATCTAGGGACTCAAGTCTGCGACAATTAAGTGCTGACTGGAGAAGACCAGTCACTCCTGAGCTGCTCAGGTACCCCCTCCTCCAGGCCAGCCACAAAAACAACACTCAGAAATCACCAGGTTTCAGACTCATGCACAACTTCCAGCCAGCCAACGGCCATAGCCTCCCTACGCAAGGTTACAACTCTAGATTACCCTGCCTCTGATAACAGCGTGGAAAAACCCCACAGCTGGCTTAGCTCATGCCGTAGGACAGGTTGCTCGGTTCTTAGCTACTCCTGGAAGAACATTTAGAAAGAGGATTTGGTCTGCAATCCTGCCACTGATCTCATGCTCTAATCCAGTTCATTATGGTCTTCTAATCCTCAGAGTGAGATGCAGCATATGGCTGATGACCATTTGGTTAAAGGAAAATCCTTGTGTGTGCAGCAGCCAGCACCAGGGCAGAGATCTACAAGTGAGCAAAGGCAGTGCCGCATCTCAGAGTACCATGTGCTATGATCCTGAGCACCAGAAGGTCTGCAGGCTGACACCAGGGCAGGATCTGGCCATTATACAACATCCTCTCTCACTTGCCCAAGGAATTTATTGCTTTACATTTTCCGTTACAGTTTTTGCCAGTATCAATTTTGTGTTTTGTGGAAGAATCAAAACTGACATTGGGAAATTTTCTTAGCAGATATGCAACTTCTCAGTGTATGTAATATACTGATAGATCAATGGCAATTTAATGCACTTTTCCAAACGTTCCTGGGTTTTCTCACATTATTTAATTAACAACTGGTTGTTGTAAAAGTGGGAAATAACAATAATTAGTTGTAGATGTTTCATGAAATTGCCTCTAAGCACTCCAAAGCTCATGCTAACTACAATTCACACTGCAGCTGCCATTTTTGTCTTTCACTTGGCCAGTAACTATTTGCACTGAGCCACACACCTGGAGAAATTGATACAGAACAAATGGAAGTTCTGCCTCTCTCCTAGTGCCTGAACGCACTGTTTGAACTAAGCAATAAAGCAAAGTCACTGATATGATTAAAACTTACTGATCTGAAAACATATCCATATGTTTATGAACTTGTTAAACAGAGCTTCATTCAGGTAGTGCCAGTGAACGTTTTCCTTAACTAATAAGGCCATGTGCAGAACTTTGTACCCTGCAGGTGAAGGCTAACATTGTTTCACATTACTTATGCAATGAATTAAGTGCACTCAGCCCCGCTGCAGGGACAGATGTTGACACATGGGAACGAGCCCAGCAGAGGCCACCAGGCTGGTCAGGGGCTGGAGCACAGGACATTCAGGGTAAGCTGAAGGAGCTGGGCTTCTTCAGCCTGGAGAAGAGATGGCTACAGGGGATCACATTGCTGTCTGCAGCTCCCTGATAGGGTTTATAGAGAAAAGAGAGACAGTCTTCTCAGAACTACACGGGAAAAGGATTAAATTCTGAGCAAATACGAGGAATTATTCTTCACCACAAGGGTGATCAAGCAGTAGCACAGGAACCAGGGAGCCCATGCATGTCCTTCCTCGGTGATACTGAAAACTCAGCTGAACAAGGAAGGGCTCGAGGACCCCGAGCTGACTTTGGCTTTGGCCTTGCTTTGAGCATGAGTTGGCCTAGAGACCTCTACAGAGCTCTTCCAACCTGAATTATTTTATGTATATGGTACCTATCTAATGCTCTCTCCTACTGATAGTTTTTATTAATGAAGGAGTACAGCACTTCCCCATGACCCAGGAGAGCAGCCTCAGAGTTTTCCCTACAGCCTTTGCTAAGGGGCCACAGTTAAGTGGTACAAAGAGCTCACAGGACGTTTTTATGGGGGATGACCAGTAACATGTACAAGAGAAAGAGTAGATTGTAATCATTGTTAAAAAAACCCCACATTAAAGTATTCAAATTTGAGAACATTATTAGCTATTAATGATTTCAAAGTCTCTGCACTTCGGCAACAGCCCAGGCCCTCTGCCATCACCACACTTCCCCAGAGGAGCATCAGCATGCAAACCTACAGCAAAGTTACAGGCACCACAGAAGATCAGCTGCCAAAACAGTGGCCACTACACTACCATGCTGCAGTCTGGACCAGGTGTGGGTCTCAGGAGCATCAGCTCTGAGGACATACCTCCACTGCTTGCCTCAACTGCTTGTGCTGTGCTCCAGCTCTGGGCAGTTTCTGGATGATGAGGATGTCAGGTCAGGGCTCCATTGCATGGGGCAAGAGTTACTCACATGAAAGCAGGAAAATGCTAGAATGAGCAGCAGAAAAAGGAGGCACTAAACAGCAGAACATTTGGCTGAACAACAGCCTGAGCTATTGCTCTTTGGAGTGAACATACTGCAGGGAAGGTGGTTTGGAAGTAATGCAGATGTTATCCTGCAGCTGGTCAGATGAACAGGAAATCATTGGTTTAATCGGTTTTCCTGACACTTCAGCGATCTCAGCTGTGCATCACTGAGTGCTTATTTCATCTTTGCCACAGCCCAAGCAGGAACGATGAGGAGGTGGCTGCGGGGCAGTAGCAGCCAGCCTGGGATTGACACCATTCACAGCTGCCTGGCAGGAGAACATCAATCTGGCAACTTCACAGCTAAGACTGGGAAAGTCTCCTTCAGGAGCTGGGGTCAGGAGAAAATCTTCCAAAGACAGAAAAAAAAAATTTCAATAGATTCTTATCTGCAAGGAGACGTTATTTATAGCTCAACGCATGGTTAAAATAGAATGAATAAGCATGTTCTGCCATGAAAGCAAATTGCTTTGAGGTTATATAAACCAGGGGAATAGTTGGACACATCTCCAAAGGACAGCAGATGAGGCATTTGCAAGCTACCAGTCATCTAGCAGCACGCACATCATCAGAATAGCACACGGCAGGGGGATCATGGTGGTGTCCCTCGGATTTCAGACAGCTATGCAAGCCACCAAAGAGTGTCATTGCCAAGAGAGTCTTATAGGCAGAAGTAAGATATTTTAATTGACTAACTGGCAGGGCTGGGAAAAGTAATTGAGTATGGTTGGGATAAACAATTTCTACCGAGCAGCAAAGAGGAAAACGAAGGCCTCAAGGAAGGTTGTTTGATTCCTGGACATCCACGTTCGAGAGCTTGTTTACAGAGGGATAAGCATCCCAGATACAACTACAGGATGAAGGCTATGGCCAGGCTGGCTGGCGAGACAGGTTACAGTCTCCCATGAAGCACAGTGAGCTGCGGTCTCATTAATTTGTCATAAGAACATACCTTCAGTGCTCGCTCCCTTCAGTTCTCTTTCGTAAGATTGACAGACGTGTCTATAGACCACAAAGTGTTCTTGACAAGAGGGTAATAAACCTTTGATGTTTACGGCTCACTCCTCCTGGTAACACACCAAGTTTGTACATTTTGGGGAGGACTGGCTGTAAACTAGTGATAGTTTCCTTTTATGCTCTTGATCAGAGGGCAGGAGGACTAGAATAATTATTTTTCTGACCTCTATTGAGAGTATCAGGTAGCTGAAGAAGAATTTCTTTGAGTAAATGGCCAAAGTTTTGGACTCAGGGCTTTTGGAACAGTCTGAGGCAGAGATCTTTATCAGACTGTGGCTTCACAGCCCTTTTGGCCAGGATCTGGGACCTGCTTCGTGCATGCTCAGGACAGGGTGTGCTGAGGCTCTGCCCTCCCTTGAGGCAGCTAGAGGTGCAGAAGTTTATATACAGATAATGACGTGTGAGAGAGAAGGCAGCTGTTCCTGGAGGTGCCAATCCATTGCTGCCACAGTAACCTGGAGGCATCACTGCCCATTAACTGCCCCAAGAGACATCAATGTATCACATCCCCAGGCAAAGATTTCTTTCCATGTGAAGCCATGGGATGAGGCAATGCAGAACAGGAGCAAGTAGAGCACCAGACAAAAACACATTCCTGGACCTCACCTTATCAGCCAAAATCCTAGCAAAAATTCATATGAGAAACAATGTTTGTAAAAGACAAATGAAGATGCTTGCTTTCATTTATGGAAAGAAAACCAGGAAGCTCTGGAATTTGGGATGAATGATGGTTTGCTTTTTAAGAAAGATCTTGCAAATAAAGCTGCAAGAAGAGATTGTCTTTCTGAGGGATAGGGTGCAATAGGCTAAGAAGGAAAATCCCCTGCTCTTCCTGGTGGGAAAGAGAGGGAGAATAGGGCAAGAGACTGGATGCATCATGGTGCTATAATTTGAACACTTGTCTGGAATAGGAGGAACTGGATGGAAAGAGTTTCCATAGCTGAAGGACTATTAGCATCGTAACCACTGAACACTTCTTCCTTTGTTATCAAAAGGGAATGAATAAATTTATTCTGCAGAGTTGAGCTTTAATGAGACCACTGGCTGCTTCTTTGCAGCTGGACATGGTTGAAGCATCATTGGTGCTGACAGAAAGCAGCATGCTGCTGAATTACAGGATTTTACTAGTTCAGACATTGAGGTAGATAGCAGGACTTCTACCGTCTTTAAACTATTGCACTAGAAAAGTAATGCAGTTATTTACTTAATATGATAGTGCATAGCAGTTGTCATGCACGTTGTACATGAGCATATGGCCCCTACATCCCCTGGCTTGGGCACTGTGCCCCATTTGCAACCTGACAACAATTCTTGTCTCAGGTGGGCTGAGTGCACTCATATCTGTAAAGGTTTTGTGTGTCTCCTTTTCTGGTCTTGAAATAAGTCACACTCACTTTCCTGATGCTGTCAGAGAAGGTTGTTTATGCATGCTTGCATAGCAAAGAAATATTTCTGCTACTTGTTTCATATGTTGCATTTTTTGCCATCCTTCTCTTCCTACATTTGAATGCAGCCTGTGGAGAATAGCAATATTAGGAACCTAGCGTTAAATCACTGCCAAATAAAATGTCAACAGAAGGTATATGCATCACTTACGTCCAATCGAACGCTGCCTGCTCAGCATCTGGCTAACATTGCTTGGGATGCTGCCACAAACAGCAATGGGAGTTCAGGCTGCTTCTTGGTTTGCCTTCCTTCTCAGTCACTGGGATGACTGCTGTTCTCCAGTCCCTGGGTGCCCCACGTTCTCTGAAGAAGGGAAAGTCTGCCATTAGACACTCAGTATGACCGTTTTCCCAAAGGGGGACAGATGCTGGGAATGTAAGTAAAACTCCCAAATGCTGAAAGTGAAGGAGAGTTCCTCTGAGTTAACCACTGACAATGAAGTGGTTTTACCATCTCTGACTGTTATAATCCTACCAGTCAACAAATCTGTGCCATCTGAATATGCTGCGTCATATGGATTTCCACTCCAGCTATTTTATCTGCCAAATCTTCACTATTTTCCCCCAAGCACAAACAGCAAGTGGAGAGGGAGAAAAGGAGGATAAATTGGAAAAACATAGGGACAGGCTAGGGGACTGTCACTTGGAAAGCATGTTCTTTCCGTCGGACTGACACATTATAGGCACGGCTCCCACATTCATTGGTGTAAGGGAAACCATCTGTGCCACTGATCTGGTCAGGTGCTTGGCCAGGGGTTCCTGACTGGCTGCCCTCAGCGATGCCCCTGGGGCATGTGCTACAGCTCAGCTTTAAAGGGAAGAGAGAAAGAGTTTAAAGCAATGAATTTCTAAACATTCCCCATTCTTCAGAGGGTTTGAATGAAATTAAGTTTTTGCTTCTAGGAATGAAAACTAAGCAGGAAGCAATACACTATGTGAACACTCTTTGTTTGCAAATTCACAGTATGTTTAAACTTCTGGGGCTGCACCTCAGCTGGTGAAAATCTGGAAAACTCTCCTAGGCTGAGTGGATGTTTGCCAGCTGGAGACGGGCTCCCTTCCGCTACTGCTTTCTGCTTTTCTCATATCCACTCGTTGATCAGCAGAGAGCACACAAGCAGAGCCCAGAGCACAGGCAAAGAATAAAATAAAATTGTATCAAACATTAAATTACAACAGGAGAATTAATATTTCCGAGTGTGAACATACCGATGGATGAAATGGGTGGATACCAGGATTATGTTCCCTTAAATATAGAGATTTGAGGAAATTTTTTCAGTTCCCAAACTATTTCCTTTGCTAACAGCCAGTTAAATAGACCTATGCGACTGATACAATACATTCGTATAATTATTACTGGATTTCCTTTTTTTGAGGAACATAAGTTATAAAGTGGTTAAAAAAATCATTTAAATATTCTTCTGAAAAGAGAACAGTTTTAAAAACTCAGTGGGATGAGCCTTGTCATTCTCAAGCGCCCCTCAAGAGAGTGGCAGAGGATCTCGGCCCATCCACACGCCTCTCTAGCAAACCCAGCACATTGTTTAGCACAAAAAACTAAACCAAGGCAACTTATCAGCAGACACGATTTTGAAAGGTATAGATTTTTTGGTAAAGTGTTTGAATGACATTTAGGTACAGACGTTGTCAAGGAAAAGTTGGGTTGTTTTTTTCAAGTCACAGATGGGCGAGTGCTGATATATACCATGCTGATAAACGGTGAAAAAAAAAATCGTTCAGCTCAATATAAAAAGTCTAAGTATTGTTTTCTAAATCCCACTTATCAATCAAGAATTAAATGATTCACCTCATTCTTCCTCCTCTTTGTGTTGTAAGAAAAATGACTGTAGACTCAGAAAACATTGATAAGGCTATAAAGATAAGTCAGACAAACAAGGAAGGAGAGAGGATATTTATATTTTTAAAATGTTATACGTACAATGCAATACGTACCGGTGCATTTACAAATCACAGATCCTGAGGTGGGACTATCATCAGTGTGAAATACATCAAAGTTCATCAGCCCCTGGACGCCACTCAGGAGCTCAGTCCCTGCTCTCCAGAGCCAGAGGGCTGCAGTAGTGGCTGCAAGGCAGCGTGCAGAGCTGGACCAGGTCCATTTCAGCAGTAAACTTTAGATTCCTGATGTTGCGGTCATAGGAGGCACAGAAAAGTCAGCTTTTTCTTCACTGCATCCTTGACTGAGGGGATAAGGCTGCACCTGCAACTATTTCTGTCATGGCAAGAGTGCCAATATAAGAGTCCACTGAAGCAGGACTAAGCCCATGCTTGCATCTGATCCTATTAGTTCCTCTTTCCAAGTTCAAAAACAGGCTTTCCTAGCACGACAGCTGAATGGTCTTTGAAAGTAACCTGACCATTTTGAGGCTGCTCAGGCTTTTGCCCAAGGTGAGTAAGAAAGTCAGCCTTGAGGCTCTACAGCACAATGCACCTGGGAAGCGATGGAGCAGTGGGCTGAGCAGCACCAAGGCATCTGTCACTCTCACACTGGAGACAGTTACTGAACATATTTGCAGTCTGGCAAGCACTGAGCTCACGAGATGATCTCTTGATGCTCCCCAGCACAGGAATCTCTATCTATCCATCCAGTCCTCTGTTCATGGCCAAGCAAGCATCCAGCTCAGTGAAGTATACCTTCAAACCACCTTTCAAGTCTCTTAGTGACACTTTAAACCTGGTATTGTTCTGCCTCTCTCCTAAGCCACAAAAACTCAATGCCTTCTCTTGAATGTGCTTGTCTTTACCTGATTGCTGCTTCCTTATCAACATGAAACAGAAAGAAATCATCTAATTTACACACGCTCAGCAAGTAACCCTGGAAAAGCTGAAAAACAACTCCAAGGCACAGAAAAGAGCTCTATCCCTGAGAAGGCAGCTGCCCTACTTTTATAGAGTTACATTGCTTCATAAAACACCCCCTGAGCCCAGGGCGTAGTTAAACTTCAATGTCAGCCTTTTCCCATTTTCTGGCCCAGTTTTGGTGATTTTTTTCTATTAAGTGCTTTTACATGAAACCTACTGGCAAATACCGCATGGAAACCTGTGTCTAACGACCGCTTTGGCTTCTTCGCTGGATTGCTCTGACATAATCTCAACTCTGTGCCTCCTTGAGTTCATGTTTGCCTTTGGTGTCAGCAGACAATGAGCTTTGCAGAAGATCTGGCACGGCTGTGCCCAGCTAATGCCATTCAGTTGGATCTTGACATCTTTACTGCAAAGGCTTGCAAAAGCCAGCGGTCATAGCTAATGCCAGGTGAAAGTCTGCCAAAGACCACAAAAAAATTATTCAGGTCTTATCCCTGAGAATAACCAAGTAACACTTAAACAAGACTAAAGCAGCATGTTCTGCAAAAACACCTTAACAGAAAATGGCAAAAAGGTTATATAAACCAAAGGAACGTTTACACTAGGAGACAGACCCAAGAAAAGTACAATAAACCATTGTTAGTTACAAATCGTCTTGAAAAGTACATGCCAGCCACAGCATCTAATAGCACAGAGGTACTATGGCCTCATTCCCTGGTACAATACCCACGGTAACTCCGAGTCAGAAACATTTGCATTCAGCCTATTCATCTAGCCCAACAATTCAAAGCGTGACTTTCCAAACCGATCTAAATAATTGTGTTATTCTCTAGTAAACTACAATGGGACATTGAATCAGGCAGGCATTAGCTGTAGTCCAGAAGAAATCCTTTAACCCTGAAACACTGGACTTGCAATAGCTTTGGTGACCTGGCGTGGAGCTAGGGAGAGCGGCTGGACCTATGCTGCCACCAGATGAAAGGCAGCCCCCAGGTCTCCCCACATCCCTGCCATCCATAGCGACACCTAAGTGACAGCAATTGAATCACCAGGTCCTGAGCTATTTGTCCTCAAAAAAGTAGGCAAAACATGATTATCAGGCAGAACCATTTTCCTATGACTTTCTATACATTCGAATTAAAACTGGTCACAAGTGAACCTCTGCATCCTTTTCCTTCCCGAACGGCTTTAGACAGCAGGCAGCTGCAGTGAGGGCTGTAACCAGGGCTGTCCCCACCCCAGGGGTGATTTCTGCCCACCAGTTGGGTTAATAAACCAAGAATTTTCATGACTGGACACTTCTGCTCTCTACGACCCTGAAGGGAGCTCAACACTCCCCTCCTGTGGATTATATCCTATAATAGCACACAGCACTGACGTCAATTCAGTGGAGACAGGCTGGGATCACCTTTCCTGACTGCAACTGCTGCCTTTTCTATGGGACAGGCTGCACAGGCAGTGGGAACCAGGACAGGGGCACCTCTCGTCTAGGCAGCAAGTTTCCCTTTCTAGCCCACAGCAAGAAAGTGCCCTTCTTAAGAGCAAACCACCACCTACAACCTAGACATTGCCCTATGGAGAAGGCGGACCATGCCCCTTGAGGCAAATGTTTCCATGTGCTGACTATAAAGGTGGAGTCTGTGATCAGGTCATACAGCTATATTAATTGTTAGATGAGACTAATACTGACAAGAAGACTCTGAGGAGTAAGGAAGAGCCTGGGAATTCCAAGGGGAGGCCAGGCCCTCATCAAAGCAGAGATGGCACTGACACATGGCAAGAAAATATTTACCCACATTGTTTGATAGAGCAGAACATCAATAGAAAAATACACATGCACCACTAGAAGTATCATGTCAGGGAGAAGGGGTAAAAAGGATGAGCCATGGCATTAAGACAGAGAAACCTTGCCAAGTGAGTTTATTGAACAAGTGTTTCAGGACCTAAGGAAATCAGACAAACTGCAGGAAAGTTGCTGGGGAAGATCAGCCCATGAGAAGTCACGTGCAAGGGAGTTTGTCTTCCTGGGCTGGACTCCAGAACAGACTTAACATTCAGTCATACTCACGAGGATGAGTGTCTTATTGCTTTCCCTGTTGAGAAAAGGAGAGAGGAGTAGACACAAAGCATATTCACTGCTGAAGCCCTGTTCCTCACTTCACTAGCCCAAGCGTTGGCTGGAGATAAAGAACTGTCTCAAAAGCCCAAATACACCCCTTCATTGTGATCATTAAAGGAAAGAAGAAAGGTTTCACACATTTGATATAATCCAGTTTGTTTGGTGAAGTACTTTCCTCATGCTCTGATGAACTTGTGGGACAGATCCTGCACTGGTGAAAACAAATGAATTATCTTTCAGATTAACAAACAGGAGGCCACGTACAGATCATAGAAATGGGCCCTTTGTGTTTTCCCTTAAAATGCAAAAAAAACCCAACACCTTGCACAAGTCATGGTGCACTACAAATGCCCATAAGCAGTTAGCTAAAAACGCATTATGAAAACAGCCCTGCATTCATAGTAGGTACAGGAATTGATCACGAAAGGAAGGGTTTTGCTTTTGTACGTACAGGTAGGCATTGCAGAAATTACATCTGTTGCCATATGTTGTACCATCAGAGCCGCAGTGGGGCATATAATCCATGGTGCAGACAGGAGAGACTTCTTGGACACCCTTGCAATGCTCCTGTGCATGGAAGACAGGCATGAGTGTCTCTGCCTGAGAGCAAAACGTAGTCTTACCAGCATAAGGAATGACACTTCACTGAGAAATGAAACTGCCTGTAACATCATAATCATGAACTCAAAGTTTCCTCCTGGTGGCAGATGTGATCTTGTACTGTTGTTTCTGCTTACTGCCATATCTTTTCCTGCACAGTTACAGAGCAATGGGATGGATGTCGGCTGTTTTATGAACAGTGTGAAACTCCCAAGGCACCACTTCAGGTCTGCACACCACCACTCCCCCAGTTTGTAACCCAGAGCAAAGGAGAGTCTCCCATGAGCCTAACACACACTGGACCTCACTCTTTCTTCCCATCCTTTCCCACTCACTTTCGTAATATCCTCTTCACAGCGTCCGTTCTTTCTTTTGCCAAGATTGGTCCGATACTCCCTGGAGGAAGATCATCATCGTTAGGTACAATCTTCCCCATTACAAATACAGTGAAAGAATATAACCTCACTCTCATATAGTGCACAGGAGATTTTCAGATTAATTATCTTAGCATTGCCTGCACAGCACTAGCAAGAATGTGCCTTATGGACCAGGCATGTGTCTTTTGGAACAATGCTCTCCTCAGTTGATGCAACCCCCTTTGTGGGGCTCTGGGGTTGAACGCCCACGTCAAACACGAACAAGGAAAACAGGGGTAGACAGACGGGACCCATCCAGCACAGGTTTTCAGAGAGCACCCTTGCACATTACTTGACACTCGAAGATGGATCCAACCACCACCACAAAAACCCCCAGGGAGAACGATGAGTACTTACAGGTTGTGGGCACACAATGTACATTCACTGGCATAAGTGACACCATCAGTACCGCAGACGGGATTGTAGATCATCGTGCAGGCCATCAGCTGTTTTCCATCCTTCAGTGTGGAAGTTGGGTACTGGCTGCAGTCAAGCTGGGGAACAGAGACGGCAAAAGCTCCGGCACAGGCCCTTCTGTGTGCAAGGG
This sequence comes from Steatornis caripensis, assembly GCA_013398225.1. Taxonomy (NCBI): domain Eukaryota; kingdom Metazoa; phylum Chordata; class Aves; order Caprimulgiformes; family Steatornithidae; genus Steatornis; species Steatornis caripensis. The sequence continues at coordinate 68,449 of VZSC01019270.1, forward strand.
CACCCAGACACAACCCGCCCTGCTTATGCCTCTGTCTTTTAGGATCTGCCATAGGATGAATTATGGTTATATATGAACTAACTCTTCATGGAAAACTAGCAATTTCCTTTCACAGCCTTATATCGTAGAAGACTCAATCAAGGCTTTAAGGTAGACTTCATTCCTTCAAGTTTTGTATTTATCATGATGCCCCTATACCTTGCTGAACCTACTGGGATATTACAAAACACAGCTCAAAACTAATCTGCAAATCAAAATGGCATGATTTATGCACTTCCTGTGAGAGAGCTGACTGTGACCAAGGAGTTTTTCACAGCCCACAAGAATGGAGGGGAGATGTGTTGACAGGCCTTTTGTTGCAATGGGATGGCTCTGAGTGTTGAAATCTGCCAGCAGGACTGACAGTAGTTGAAGCTGATTTACACCGGTTGAAGAACCAGCCTTGTGTGTTTTAGCACTCCCAGTTTCTCCAGCGTGAGCTCTTCCTTCCTGATTTATGTATCTCACCCAGTCTGAGCACAGGGCGTACTTGGGAAACAAAGGAATGACATTTCATAGTTTGTTTGTCTAGAAATGAAATATCTGACTCGGGATGTTGACTCTTTCAAACACATGCTAATGAGATGGCTTTGTTCTTCTATTCCCTGGTGAGTGTAAATAGTTTAGAGCTGGCCAAATACAGTTAATCTGGTATTTTTACAAGATTCATTGTTGGTATACATTAGATTACGTTGCATTTACAAAAAAAAAAGAGGGGTTTGAATTCCCCTGGTGCATTAGGTATCAGCATCCAAAACACAGGCAATTTTCTAATCTTTGCAGAACACCCTTTTGTAAAATGCAAACATCCAGAAGGCACTGGATACCCTAGGTCCTCTGCATCCCCTTCTCATATTGCCAAAACAGACTGCTAAGTTCCTGCGGCGGCTACGACAGACTGCTGTGGGAAAAGGATTTCTTCTTGTAGAGCTTTAAATCATTTATGCTACCTGCCTTGTAACTCATTCCTCACCTGTCCTCTTCTCTTTTTTCCTGAATGCGTGCAGGAAATGCACATGTTCCTGGTGTCAGGAGGGTGATATTCACCCGCAAAAGGAAGGGCTGCACAAGCCATGACCCCGATGGAGTCTACACCACCAAAACCAACCAGCATGTATTCAAGTTATGCAATCAGCACCAGTTCAAGCTCTTATATTTCTTTAGGTTTCACTTACTTGGGGAACTTCCTCTATGCACCTTCCATCATGCTTCTTGGCAACATTGGTTCCAAACTCACTGGAAGAGAAAGCAAAGTTAAAAATGCTGGACTCTGTCGAGCTCTCAGTGCGTGACCTCCAGGGCTTACATGTTATGGGCACACAGTGCACAGTCATTGCTGTAGGTGACACCGTCTGTCCCACAGATCTCACGCAGGATGAAGGGGCAGGCTGTGATGGCTTCGCCGGTTTTGGTATTGCTCAGGTACGTGCTGCAGTCAACCTGAGGAGATGAAACAGCAATGCTGGGTCAGCTGCTGGGATATGGAGGAGTGCCTCACCTGTAGTCTGCCTACCCTGATCCTCCAGATTTTAAAGGCCTTTGCCAGAGGAGAATCTGAGTTTTTCTAAGTTTAGTCTTTCATTAGAAATCAATTAAGTAATTGTAGTTGGGCTTGGTATTGTCTGCTAACAGAGGGAAGAAAGGAACAGCTGGTCAAAAAGATTATTTTCCTAGAGCAGTACGTATGTAAGTTTTAAAACAAGCATTAAACCCAAGGAATCTGATTTAAAGTGTTCGACATTAAGTCCAGCTTGACATAGTTAACTAAATCTGAAATTTTGTTTCAGCTTTTTTAAAACAGCAGCAAGAACTGTTTCATCAGCTCCTGTCGCAAAACTATTTACAATATATAAAATTTAACAGATTGAATATTTAAGGATAAATAGACAAACACCTATTGGAAGTCAGTCTACACTAGAGCTAAGGATCACTGACACTTCACTGTCATTTTGCATAGTTTCCCTAATGCAGTGTCTCTTATTACCCATATTTCCCATATGGTCCAAGAGAAATTAAAGCAAAGACAGTGTGTCTTTACTATAGATAATATACTGCAGTCCCTCAGGATGCATGAAGTTATTTTCAGTGCTTTAGAGCTGCTCTGCATAAGCAGAATAAATGTGTTGAGATATTATCAGCACATATTGTTATTGTGCAGGATAATAAAGCTATTTCTGTATGCATACCTGAGAGCAGATTTTTCCTGGCTGATGAGAGTACGAGGATTTTTTTAACCTGCCTGTCTAGTGCAATGGAAATCCTAACACTGAATGAATACATGGACATCTAACACAGCCTTCTGTCATCCTCTCCTACTGTACTAAAACAGGCTGTGCAGTTCTTGGACCGCCTCTGATGATTTCTGTTCAGAGATCTGCAGTACCAGGACATTTTGTTCCTGAAGTCCCAGCCTGTTCCCATTCTCTCTTGCCCTCATTGGCAGCAGCTAGGGAGAACAGCAGCACCAGCACAAGCCCCGTGCATCACCCCTCCATGCATCCGGGGGCATGGTGGCTGCACTGACCCAGCCAAGCTCTTCCTGGAGGCTGAAGAACAGGAGATGGCACTTATTTTACAGCAAGTTACACTTACAGGAATACTTTCCTCCTTGCATCTTCCCTTATGGTTTTTCTTAACATGAGTCCCGTGTTCTCTGAAAGAGAGAAATTGGCATTAGCATGCTCACCAGCTAAGCCCTGTGACACCCACATGCCACAGAAAGCAAACCAAACTCACAGCCAATACATATGGTAAAGAGGCATCTGACTGCCTAATGAACCAGCTTCTCCTGGTCATAAGCAAGTGTGATCCCAAGTGATAAGACGTATCACGTCTCCCCACTGTGTGCTATGTGGCAGCCCCATCCACTCTTTCCTCTGCCCAAACAACACAGCCCTCAGCATGCTCAGGCTGAGAGTTCACTCTCCCACTGCTCCCCCAAGGAGCACAAACAGAGCATCAGGGAACAAAACCAAGATAACAGGGGCTTCAGGAGGTTGAAAGAGAAACAGAAAGAGACTTGTAGATAGGTTGGTATTAAAAAAAAAAAGCATCTGGAGCACTAAACATGGCTAGTCACTCCAAAAGAGAGCCCTATGTACAGTACTTACAGGTTATGGGCACAGATGCCGCATTCATTGTCATAAGTAAATCCATCTGTGCCGCAGACTGGGAGCAAGATCCGTGGACAGAGTATCTGGGCTTTACCATCCTTAATCATTCTTGATGGGTATTGACTGCAATCAATCTACAAAAGGCAGGAGTGTCAAACCTAAGGAAGTCCTTGTTCTCCAAGAAAAACCCCAACGTAACCTCCTGCCATGCCTTTTACGCTGGGATGCCGAGACAATACTAGTGCTATGTCTCAGTCCTCTCAAAACCAGGCTGAGTCAGTTCTGCATGAATCCTCTCACGCAGAGAGGAAACTGCACAGCACCGAGTAGTTTGTGAGATGCCAAATCACTAGGGCAAGTGACAGTCAATCCCAAATGCAACATACACCAGAAAAGAAAAAAGGAGAAAAGCATAGTTCCCTTTTTGTTCTGCAGTTTAGATATAAACAAAGCACCAAAAATAGCAAAGGAGTTTTGGACTCTGATGATGATGTATTTGAAGAGCATCCTCAAAGGAAGATCTAAGCCCAAACCGACTTCCACATTTATGGGTTGGCATGTCCTAGACACCAGCTCTGGGACTTCTTGGCTGATACACTCAAATGAAAACTTCAGGTGTGCTCCATATATCAGAATTTATCCCCCCACCCAAAAGTTGGTGTAGGTATGAATTCATAATGAAAACTCACAGCCCATCTGCCAGGGCTGTGTGGGAAACGAGGGCCCAGAGGACACCAGCCTCAGGACAGATGGGATTTGTAGGCATCCTCAGCACAAGGGGGTGACAAGACTTAATAGGCATTTTGAGAAAGCCAGGATTCAGGCCAGCTTGCTTTCAGAGTAGATAGAGCCTCAGGGAACCTTTCAGTTGATACAGCCAAGAGGAGAAATATGCCTTATATTGAATACTTACCTCAGGAGCCTCCTGTCTGCATTTTCCATTATGCTTTCTGTTAACATGGGTCCTGTGTTCTCTAGAAGAGGGAAACAATAAAGTTGAGGAACTAAATGCTTAACCTCTTGGTTGCAGTCACGTACAAAATGAAGCAAACCACAGCTTCAGACTCTTCAAGAGTGTATCAGAACAGCTACATTACTTTATTCATTAACTGGCTCATCACATCTTCTCATAACATGCAATTGAAAGCAATATTCTGAACTATTCCTTCTGCTCAGTCACTGCCCAGCCCACAGACTAATCCAAGGAGCTGCCATCTGATTCTTCAAGGTTTCCCCTCATAAGCACAAAGGAGGTATCAGAAGAAAACTGAAGGTAAATCCAAAATCAACCCAGCTTTTAAGAGACTTTAAAAAACAGGCATAAGCAGAAATGCAGTAGGATCGTTCCCAGGACTGCAAAGCATTGCTGGCTACTTAGAAGGAGAGCTCTATGCGTGGCACTTACCCATTGTGCGCACAGATCCCACATTCATTATCATACGTAACACCATCTGTGCCGCAAACTGGACTCAGGATCCTTGGGCAGGATACTAATACTTTGCCATCTTCAGTGGTCACTCTTGGGTACTTGCTGCAGTTGATCTGTCAAAATAAGGAGAATTAGCCCTGATGGAGCCCTTGCTGTGCAAGAAAAGTTGATGCAAAACCTTTTCATTCTGTATCCTCCATTGTTTCTGCAATAGGACAAAGCCTCAATACAGTGAAGCTAAATCTTTAGTCAGCTTTCTGAATATTATCCTAGTTGTCTAGGAGTCAAGAAAAAGGACTATCCTGGAGAAGGGATCCTTCAGGCAGAAAACCATGTACAAAATCTTGTGCCTATTCTCATAAAAAAACGGTCGTGAGTTTAGTGGGAAACATTTTTCACCAGCTGGAAATGTGACTAATATTGTTTTAGTTTGTGTTGGTTTTCTCCCCACTTCTCCAGCTCTGTGATTACTTATTACTTCAGATTCTCTGTAGTTAAGCACAGGGTTTGCAAGGATAGAGAAAAAATGGTTATCTATCACAGCCAGAGAATGGACTTTCTACATTCCAGAATTTTGGTGCTGAAATATGGAAGCTTCTCTTCCTGGTGCACTAGACTGTTGGCCCTATACAAATATACAATAAACTATACTCTAGAAATATGTATGCTTAGTGCTCTTATGAGTCTCACTATGTCTGTGAAAGCAACCAGCATGGGAATTTTGAATCCCTGATGCAAAGCATAGAAATGCTTGTGATCTCCAGAGAGAAAACTGCCAACCTGCACAACACAATGGCAAGTGAAGTCTTGGGCCGCCCATTTCCCTGGGCACAAATGCCAGCTTAGGACTTAGGGAAGCGAGTTCGGCAGCTACAGCTGACTGCAGCTTCCCATTTCACATTCATCTCCTTTCTTCTTCATCGGTTTGGTGTAGTATGCATGGGATGACCCTTTCTTTGGAGCAGGGAGGATGCAAAATCCAACCTCACGATGCAGAAAGGCAAAGCATGGACTGGGACCCTCATAAACCCTGTCACATAGTCCTCTTGCATTTTCCTAAGGAAATTTGTGGGGTTCTTGGGATTCTCTCTATTAGCAGCCATAAGAGATAGATTTTTTTACTTCTATTGCACTTACAGTCTCCTGCCTGCATTCTCCATCATATATTTTGCTGACGTTGGTGTCATGTTCTCTGAAAGAAAGAGATGCTTTTGTTAGGAAGCCTTAAGAATCACATTACACTCCAGACACTGGGATAAGAAAGCACAAGGTCCCACCGCCTTGTGGGACACGACTGCTTGAACTGTCTGAATGCACCCTGTGGATGGTAGCAGCAAACGCACAGTATTTTCATATCACATGGTAATTAAGTGTTAGCAGTAATTACTTATTAAGAGTAACACTTTGATCTGTTCATGGCTCTGCTCTGGGTTGTCCTCTGGTTCTTTTGTGATTTCCCTCATGAGCAAAGACAGAAAATGGGGAAGAAATCTCAGGTTGGCCAGAAAATTACAAGCAGCCAGCTTGGAAAAGACCTAGAGACATGTGCCTTAAGAAAGACAAGTATTTTACATAAATGCTTCTGAGAGCCTTAACTATCACTAGTTATCGAGAAGGATGTTCTATGCACAAGACTTACGCATTATAGGCACAGATCCCACATTCGTTGTCATAAGTGAAGCTATCTGAGCCACAGACTGGTTTCAGTATCCTCGGGCATGCTACCAGGACGTGACCATCTATTACAGTTCTTCGGTAGGTACTGCAATCGATCTGTAAAAATAGCAGGAATAAAGAAAGATAAATAGCAGGAATAAAGAAAAATAAATAGCAGGAATAAAGAAAAAAATACCACGTTTTCAATAGAAAGATATAACGCTCCTACGTAGTCTGCTTATTCTCCCTCAGCCTTTGGGGCAAATCCAGCAAACTAATTCTGCTATCAAAAGTGGAAGCCAGAGTAAGTTCTATAGGAATTCTCTTCTCCTGAAAAAAAAAAAGGCATAGCAAGAAGGACTGTGGTTTGGATTTTTTGAGGTCCTTCATAAGATAGCTGGAGCTATCCAGGTGGTGAGATCCAACCTTCAGCCAGCACAACATTTTCATTTTATTTCAAATTACAGAAGCTAGAAGTATGAATTAGAAAAGCACAGAGACATGGTACCAGATTGCCCATGGAAACCCTCTTGGCTTTGGTTGTAATCACATTTTAATTCCTTTTGGTCTCTGCAGACCAGTTGTGCACTTTCCGTTTTCCTCTTGTGTGGTGTTTGAACCATTCCCTTTCACAGGCAGCTAAAGTCTTCCATGGATTTTGTCTTACCACAATAGGTTTCGGCTCACATTCTCCATTATGTGCCTTCCTCACATCGGTCCTGTGTTGCCTAAAAGAAAGCAGGCCTGCATCAGGGATTGCAGAGAGAACCATCACCTCTAGGCTGGCAGTGCTGGCATCCAACTGCTAACCCACGTGCTCCTCTGCCCATTCCACCCTTGGGGGATGAAGCTGCCAACCTCAAGTCCCTTTCCCTGCAGCTTCTGCTGCATTTCTGGCAATACCCACTTGTTGTGGAGGCAGATCCCACACTCATTGCTGTACACGGTGCCATCTGTGCCGCAGACTGGCTCCAGGTCCCTCGGGCAAGCTACCCAGACTGTCCCATCCTTGCCGATGCCACTGAGATACTGGCTGCAATCAACCTGCGAAAGCGGCACAGAATCAGCCCCACGTTGGCTCCCGCACGGAAAGAAACCCCCATGCAGCCTCCCACCACCACAGCCACAGTGCCTGCAGCCCCTGCCGGGAGGTAAATTAGAGGTGTTATTTTGAATCTGCTTGGGTAGTCAGGAGGAGTGAATCTTCTCTACAGAAGGTTCTGATTATGCTCTCCTGCCAGGGTCCGGGGGAGGCAAGGCACAGAGGAAGGATTGCTGTGGGTGAGACAGTGCCTAATGAAGGCGGTTGGTAATTGGGAGCCCGGCTGCACACCGGAGCCCCTCAGCTCAAAATCTGATCATTTCCAATCGTGCTGCAGCCACTGGCGAGTTACAGGAGTCTCATAAATGCGTGGGAAGAACCTGCAGATAAATCCATCTCACAGACGCTGCTGTTTTCCTCTCTGTGATAGAGGTATAGAAAACCTATGCAAAGAACAGTGTTCTTTGGGGTTTGCTGTATAGAAAAAAATGATCAGAATCACTGTCTTTGATGCTTTCAAGCATATCCTCTTAAGATAGCATTCCTCGTGAGGAGGTAACCTAGTGCCTTTGGTTTGGAGCAACTCAATAATGGCGAAGAGTTAATATAATAAGATCATATAATTATATCTCGCTTTCTTAATTTTATTTAACGAACTGAAAATACTGTAAATATGGGCGATCTTTCACTTTTTCATGAAATTGACAGTATCTTTCAATAATGTACTGGAAAATATTATTTGAACAGCCAAGCTTTCATTAGATTTAATGCACTTGCTCATCAAGTAATTAAATACTGTTTCTACTGTACTAGAAATCTGCAATAGAACAGAATAAGAATACATAGATCTGTAGCTCACCTCAACTCCAAAGGCAATATCTGAATGAAAAAAATAGGAGACAGACAAGGAAAAAATAAATCAAATTTTTGATATGCAGAAAAGATATATGTAAATATTTTAATGAAACTGTTAAATTCAGTGACTGTTGTTGACTAGTTTATTTGGTTTAGGAAAATACAGAGCTTTACATTATGCCAGTAAATGCTCATAGGATTTATTAAAAGTTACTAAATAAAGTTTCATTGCACTTTTGAGGGGAGAGCCCATATTAATCCATCCCTAAGGTGTTATAGTGAAGTGATACAGGTACTTTCAAGTTGGTACTCTTGGATTTTCACCTCTTCTAAGAGAGTTTTTATTTGACTTTCAAAATTTGGACACGCGCGTTTCAGATGACTGTTGACCCCTGGCACTGTCCATCTCCAAACACGTCCTTCTCAGTTACTGGGAACAGCACAGCAAACTTACAGAGCTAGCCTAGAAGATAAAGTTTGCATTTATGTTGCTGGCACAGGTACAGATGCCATTTCTAACGGTTTTACTTTGCCCTTACAGACAGTGCTTCCATGTGCAAGCTGCTGCCCTGCACTAGGACTGCTCCTTGAGCANTTAATCCATCCCTAAGGTGTTATAGTGAAGTGATACAGGTACTTTCAAGTTGGTACTCTTGGATTTTCACCTCTTCTAAGAGAGTTTTTATTTGACTTTCAAAATTTGGACACGCGCGTTTCAGATGACTGTTGACCCCTGGCACTGTCCATCTCCAAACACGTCCTTCTCAGTTACTGGGAACAGCACAGCAAACTTACAGAGCTAGCCTAGAAGATAAAGTTTGCATTTATGTTGCTGGCACAGGTACAGATGCCATTTCTAACGGTTTTACTTTGCCCTTACAGACAGTGCTTCCATGTGCAAGCTGCTGCCCTGCACTAGGACTGCTCCTTGAGCAATCTGCTCCTAGAAACCAAGAAGATGAAAACAGTTGCCTATACGAGGTTTGCTGAAATCCCAGTCTTGAAGTCTAATTTTTTGCTGCACTCTCAGGAAGAATATTTCTTCATGGAATAAGGCTCTCCTCCGTGTTACAAGACCCAAACAGTTTTACCGAAATGAAAATTCAGCTGATCCCGCTGGACTGATCTCTGCAATATCCCAGGAAATACTCACCTAAGCAGCAGCAAAGGGCTAGAGCCGCCTTCACAAAAACCCCAGTTATCTTCATGGCGGACAGAGGTACTGCTCCAGTGCAGCCTGCTAGCTCTCTGCGTGGGAGAGGAAGATCGCAGGTGCGAGCAAGAATATATAGCACACCACGCTATCGAGTGGTCCCACCTTATTAGGTAATGCTCCAAGTCTGTCATCAACACTCAAAGCCAAAAATATATTTACGCAGCTCTAGATTTCTAGCTAATGATTGACACCGGTGTATATGCCAGGGAGGGGCCTTTTGCGTGGCTCGAGGGGAGCAGGGAGCATGCCAGGACACCTCTCCTCCCGGATGGATCCACCCCAGCCCTGAACTGCCCCTCACACAGCCGCAGCACATTGCAGGCTCACATCTACCCTGCCACTGGCTGAATGCAATTAGATCTTTCTCCTCCTCTATAGTTTTCAACTGAGCTGCCAGCTGATAGTCAAAACCCTCGTTATTTAACCTCAGAGCATGATTTTATACTCTTCACTGCTGTATTTCATCCCAGTCTGAGCCCGAGCAATTTCAGACCAGAAGGTCACCCTGTGCTCTGCGGGAGAAATCCTGCTCTTCTCCTGTTTTAAAAAAATCAGCAGTGCTCTGCTCCACGTGCCAGCTTTTTCTGTACTACAGCAAGGAGCAAAAATATTAAGTTTGGTCCTAGAATCCGTCCTTTTTTTGGCTGTTCACTGAAAACTCCCATGGTACCCTCTGCTCATCTGCTACCACCTCCCTCACGGCCAGTTCCTGACCCACCTCACCAAGCCAAAGTGACACCATCCCGCAGGGCAGCAGGCCAAATGCTTTTGATGTCTATATAGACTAGATGTACTACATTTTCTTTGTCTAGGAAGTCAGCCAACTTTGCAAAGATTGACATTAGCCCACACATGGTTTCCTTCCTGAAAATTCACTATGTACATTATACTTTAACATTTCATAGCTTTAGTTTTCTTCAAATTTCTCTTGAAGGTTGCCCACTATTAAGGCAACAAAGCTTGGATTAGTCCTGAATACCATTTTTAGTCCTTTAAGGAGTTTTTTAGGATCCTGTCTCAATTGGGATTCTAAATTCTCAAAATTTCTCACTAACTTTTAATCTTTCAAACTCTATACTTGATAATCAAAATCCTTACTAGTAGATCTATTTTTGACATAATTTAAACATAGCGAGCTCGTGTTGAATTATCCTAGTTTTATTTTCTAAAAGGAGGACATCTCCAACATCTTTCTCACTTGAAAAACAAATCCAAGATAACACAATTTTGGGAATTACCTAATGGAAAATTCTATTTGCTTTCATATCCAGGAGCTCTGCTAATATTAGTAGTTATGTATTAGTATAATACTAGTTAGCAGTGTGCATCTCCCCAAATGCCAGTATTTCCAGCTACATTAATCTCTACTGACATTAGAGATCTCTCTTCATATATCTTGTTTTCATTCCTTCCCTCCAATACTCAGTCACAATGTCTTCTGCCCTGTCCCTTATCTCGGTTCCACCAAGTGTGAAGGACTCCAGACCTTTGGATCAATGCAAGCCTCAGCTACAAGGACCTCTGTTCATTCTGATTACAAATATCCATCTCTCAGGGCTTTTTCCAGCCAAGACTATCATCAATTAATGCTTGCTGGCAGAAGAAAATATACCTTGACAACTTAATTGCCAGACTCTGTAAAAGCTGTCATGGTCAAGTGAATTCCTGCCAATGTCCACAGTGATGACACCTGAACTTTATCGGAAAGGAGATACTATTTGCAAACCAAATCTGCAGTTAAAATAGATTGGCTCAGCATGTTCTGTCAAGATGGAAGCAATTCTCTTCCAACTAAGTTATTAGATTTGGAGAATAGTTTGCAATAGGAGACAGATTAAAGGGACAGATCAGTAAACACCTGTCAAGGATCTAGAGGAGGAACTGGAATCACGTGCCTGCTGCCCCCCATCTCGTCCGAGGCAGGCGGTGCTCAGCTTCAGGGTCCTGCCTTGCGCACAAGGAAGTTTTGTGCTGTGACCCTACAAGCAAGCTGCCTGCTTCACAGAGAGCAATTCAGCAGAGCTTTTTTCACCTGCCATTTGTCTGGCAGGACAGAGCTTTTCAGGACCTGCTGCACCTTCTGGTGCAGCACATACCACCCAGGCTGGACTGGGAGCTGCAGGAGAGAGATACTTGGTTGTCCCCATGTGTTTACACCCTTGCGTTTGTGCAACACTCACTTGCAGTCACGCTGTGTTGATGTCTACCTGTTTATTTTCCCTTTGCCAGTCATGTCAGTAGAGGGTGGCTCTGCAAAGCCCACCTGGCCGAGCAGCCCTGGACACGGGCACTCTGCTCCTTTCTTCTGCTGCCTCTCTGGGTTAGCTCTAGTCACAACTGTGAATCATCTGTTACCGTTTTCTGCAGAATTTCACCGACACAGGCCAAGAAAGGAAGTGACCCCTCTGAAGCTAGAAGGCAATAAAGCCAACTTACCTGTTTTTCAGAAATGTAAGTAGAAATTGGCTATATTTCTCATCCACAAACCAAGTATGCAGTTGTTACTAACACTAAAATGTTTCTTTCAGGACCTTCAATGTCAAGGCAAATCACAAATTCTCACCTGGATTTATAATTTGCAAGTAGTTGCATTTACATCTTACTATTTTCAGGGAACAACTTGAGTGGAGTTGCTCATACCTTCATGCATGGCAAAGCTTCGAAAGTTCTTGTGTTGTAGCCCCAGCAGGGGGGCTGGGCAGCAGGAGGGCTACTACAGTGACTGGAGCCAGGAGATCCCAAGGAAATGGCCTCCCTGTAGTAGGGAGGCCCTTGTAGGAAAGGACAGATGTGCTAACAGATGCCAAACAGGAGCCCTAAAGAGAGGAAAAGGAGAGGTCCATCCATCAGTTCCCAAAATAAAAGCAGATAGGCCATGGAGCAGAGGTGGTGATAATCAAAGCAAATAATGCTAAAACCCCCAGGTACCCATAGGCAGCAGTTGCTTGGCAGCATCGAGCATCACAGGGATGCAGGGAGAGCAAGAGAGCTCTGCGGCAGACCCAGAGGAGCTTCACTGCACAAATGGCGTTAGGATCCCCATGTCACGACTCAGTTCTTGAAAAGCAAATGCCCCTAAACTGCAGGATTTCAGGCACTGTCTACTGTGGCAGACTGTAAGAGGTCCTCTGACCAGAGCACACCATGCTGCCATGCGTGGGCTCTCCCTCCACAGCGGCTGTGAGAAAAGCTGGGAGGTGGTGAGCAGAGCTACCAGGCTCCAAAAGGACAGACTGTAGAGGATTGAGAAACACCATGCTGAGTTCAAGGTCTGCTGAGGCATCTGCCAGAGTCAACAGTCCTCACTACATACCAAGAGCAGCATTTGCACGTCCTGAAGAATTGCATAAGTACCTGACACCTTCTATGAAAAAAAGCTCAAGAGACTCAAGGCCCCTGCAGGGAGTAGTTTAGCTCAAAACCCAACCACATTGAGAGGTCTGGAGACCAAAGCTGTTGATTCATAACACCAGTTCTGAAAAACATCAGAAACTGCTGTGAACCGCGCGGGTTCTGTGGATCTTGTCAAGAGACACCCTTAATAAAGGGCAATTTACAGCAAACTAAGGACTCCTCAGAGCTCTAGTACCCTTCCAGGTTCATAGAGGACTGTTTTGGCTTCATTACTGTGTTGGAGGGCAACAGAAAGGGTAACCAAGAGCAAAAGCAAAAGAAAGGGTAATAAATTCCCAATACCTCTTGAGCCTTTGCCTCCTTTTCCCTAGGAACCTCATAGAAATAATACATGGCATCACTCACGCAGAGTCCCATCAGAGCTCTGCCGCACGCAGCACTGCTCAGGACAGACATCATCATTGGCAAGCCCTCAAAGCAACCTACAAAAGAGGGAACGCAAAAAAGGACTGACAGGGCAGGCTACTGAGAGCGGAAAGGAGTTAGCATTGCTACCTCTGGAAGGGATGTTAATGACAGCATAGGCGGTTTTAGCAAGTTGCTGTCATGTGCCTTCTTGACAGACAGGTTTGGAATCTGATTAACAATCTCTTATTGCCAGCTGCAACTTTTATGGATGATAATTTCTACTGGCAGCAGGAGAAATTCAGGAGGTGCTACTAGGAGGAAATTCAGGAGGTGCTACAGAAGAGGCTACTAGGACACAGTCTTCATCAGTTCATTGCTTTCAGAGCACAGTTAACGCAGGTTTTATGGGTGATTATTTCAAAACCCAAATACTTGAAAATCACTACAAATCATAATAGCTTTCAAGTGCACTGATTTTAATTTGCAAGAATTTACTTTAAGCCCCAAATTGTGCGCTGCTTTTATAAAATCACATAGATGTCCCTGCACATGATTTTAGCTGGAATCAGTGAGCAGACATCATCAGGGAACATTTTTACTGTCTGATATTCAGTCTTGGGCTTCACAAATAATGTCCAAGAATTTACTTGTGTCATCACAGCTCAACGGCAGACAAATTTTGCATCCCCTAAAACAGCTTACCAGGACCAAACTGGTGACTTTCACCCTGCATGACTGTACTTGACAAGGGGATTTTCCACACAGAAATAGGCAGTAATAATTTACTTCTAAATCATAGTGTTTGCTCAGTTTAAAAATCAGCATACAAAATATTAACTAATGCTAGAGTCTGCTGATAACATGTGCGTAAGCATTTTGAGAATCTAAAATCAATTCTCATTAACTGCAGTAGAAAAAAAAAAGGATTTGATAACTTAATTGGAAAAAAACCTATGTCTTTGGTGGGGGTGAAATTAATTGGTGTTAGGTAAAATCCCGCCAAAATCTAAAAGAAAGTCACTCCAGCATTATCTGCAACAGAAAGTGTTTACAGATCAGGTCACAACTAAAACGGACTCAAACACTGCGTGTGTTCACTCAAGGTCTTCTGCAAATGTCCTGCAATAGAGTTTATACAAATAAAGAATGTATTTGCTTTAAGTAACGGCTATAAGAAAGTACAGGAAGTTCGTGCAAACTGCCAGCAGATTTCTGTTAACCCACCATCACAGTCTCCTGCTTTGCAAATCCCACCCCATTCTCAGATGCGTTTACCCCAACGAACCAGGGAGTCCTCAGCTCAAAGATCTGGCTTCATCTTAAAATAGTTTCAGACCATAAATGAATTAGAACTGTCTGTAAATCAGTTGCATCTCAAAACAACAACACTTTTCCTTAAATAGCTTAAATGAGTCAACACCACGGAACTTCTCACTTCATCTTCCCCACAGCACCAGAACCCCAAAGGAAGGACCCCTCCCTGCAGGAGACTGCTCCTGAGATGGGCACTGGCTGAGCCCTTTTGTCCACAGGACCTTGTTTGGGGAAGTTAGTTCAGGCCAAGGCAGAAGGGTGACCCAAAAGCACACAGTGACAGTCCATAGGCCACCAAGATAGCTGAGCTTTATGCTGGGCCATCACTGCTTCCGCCCTCTCAGAGTAAGGAATGCTGCTGGCCAAATTCACACCTCCATACTCCAGAGACCTTCCTGGCTGCGACCCCAATTCCAGCTTCAGTGGGGCAGGGCTCACCACACCACTCCACAAGACCAGTCAAGGTCACAGCTGCCCAAACAGTGTGGTCTGGATTTCCCAGTGCCTCAGATGAGGAGGCTGGAAGAGGACAGTTACTACAACAGTTAAATGGCCAGCCCGAAACGCAGGGTGCTTTAAAACCAATTTTCCTCTGTGAGTTTCCAAACGTAAACTAATTAAATCTCAAAACAACCCTCTGAGGTAGGTAAGTATCTTTTAATGTCAGTTTTACAAGCAAGGGAAAAGGGCTGAAAGGGCAGTGAAGTGACTGACCCAAGACCCTGCAACAAGTCAGAGGACCTGATCCCTTGTCCCTCCTCACAAAACCTGGACCATGCTCTTCCTCCTTGGGTCCAACATCTTCACCGGGTATGTACAGCAGCTGGTGCACCCCAGGGGCCTCCGTGCCTGCTTATTGCCTAAGGGGCACATGATGCAAAGCTGCAGGGGGCACTCGTGTGTCCCTCCCACAAGGCTTAGTGAAGAGAAGGGACATGAAGCTGCTGAGTTATCTTTATTGTAGAAGCACGTTAAGACACAGTGAGGCGGCAAAGACCGCAACGGCGCGCACGGGGCAGAGCTGGGAAGACACCGCTGGCTCCCCACAGCCCCTTCACCTGAGCAAGGATGGGCCCCGTTCACTGCAGAAGGGGATGAAGGCAGCTCTGGCAGTCCTGGGGACTCGGCAGCTCCCCTGATGCTCAATATCAACTCTTTCTTCACTTGCCCTATGGAGACAGGAGGGAGACAGTTTATTACTATGGTCCCAGAAAGCAAAGGGGCCTGAAAGGACCATGACAAAACCTCAAAGCTGTGATGCTCCAATGCTCTGTGTAGGGGGCTTGAGCCATCCCTGCCTGCCCGCAATGGGGGACAACACCACGCTGCTCTGCCAGCATCCTCCCCACTCCACAAGGACAGTTTGGCTGAAAAAATAGAGCCAGGTAAAAAAGAATGGGCAGAGCCCACCACTGCGGGCACTAGAAAGTCTGCATGCTCCCACAGGCTCAGCCTCACCATACCCTGGCTGTAGTGAGGGGGAAAAAACACACTGCAGAGCTCTTTGTCCCAGCCCTGCAGCCGACCCTCACAAGGTAGGGCACCCAACCCTCACGAAATGCAGCCTCCAGAGGACAGGCTGGCCAAGACAGGGTAAATCACTGCCCCTCTCTGTACCTTTGGTCACAGCTGATCCCTGGTGTTTGCTGGTAGTCTGAACTCCATTACTTCTAGAAAGAAAGAGCAAAAAATACGTCCATCCCTAAGCATGACCACTGCTGCGTGACATTTGCAGAGCATTAGTATTGGTGTGACAGCCCCTCCGGCCAGCTCAGTGGCCACATGAAATGACTGCAGCATAGCCTGGCACCAGGGCAGGCAGGCTGGGTCGCTGCCAGCCTAGGAAAACAAGACCGTTTTCAGCCTGAAACTAGGTGCTTTCTACACCTACTACCTAACTGGAAAAGAGCCTCAGCTTTTTTCTTTTTCTTCCCTTCTGCCACCTTAAAAAGAAACATGACAAAAAGAACATTGTAAGAAAACTGGGACTTCCCCATTGCAAACCTGGGAGTTATCTGTTTGTTAAGAAACAGATTAAAACCAGATTTTTTCCCCTGGCCTATTGACTAGTGACTATCACAGGGGTGATTTGTGGAAAAACCTTTGAACAAGTAAAGGAACTGTGAGATATGAGGCATTAAGAGTAAATGTACTAGAAAGACCCACAATTAATTCACCTGTACGAGACAGCGCTGCCCAGGACCTAGCGGCCAGCTAGCTTACAAAAGACACATATCTAAACCCAGGACTCAGACCTACATTTATCCACAGTAAAGCAGCAAGATCAAAAGAATTTAGTTTTGGCACAGACCTCCTGGGGAAGGTGGTGAGCCCGGACACCAGCCAGCCCAAAGCCCCGGGGAGAGGCTCTCTCTGCAAAGTTTTCCACCACAGCAGTGCACAGATACACCCTTTAGTGTCAAACCTCTCTCAAACCACACTGTTCCCATTTCTTCCTACAAGTATCCCTCCCTAATGACAATCTGGCCACCAGGCAGCAAGAGTTGCCAGAAACACCAGGAAATCCAGTAGGAGTTTTGCAGGCAGGAGTGGATGCAGACACTGAACTGCAGAGGGATGAGGCAGCTCAGACACACATCTTGTCAGGCAACCCAGAATCCTCCATGGATAATTTCAAAATACAACTTGAGGAATTATTACATTTTTGGGTAAAAACTTCTTATCTTCCTCCAATGCTTGAAGAGAGGCCTTTGCATTTTCATTCTGCACATTGCAACTGCCTAAAACCATCTCCAATGCTAAGAGCACTGCCATAGCTGGTTTCCACTGGGTTTTAGCAGCATATATTAAGTGCCTGCATCTTCAGTAGAAAGAAGAATTAATTATACTGCAAGTGACCATGAATTTCAGTGCTGAAAATAACATTGCTCTGTACATTGTTCATACACTTTCAACTGAGAAATAGGGAAAGTTTTTGATGGACTCAAAAGGTTTACCAAGGAAATGGGCTTCCATAAGTTTCCAATATGATCCTTCACATGACATAATATACATAATGAATAAATTATTGTGCATGGGGGTTTATGTTTGGCTTTTTTTGTCCCAAGAAAAAAAGCTCATCACTTTTCCTTTTAATTGCATCCAACTCTCCTTGGAATACTTAACATAGCTACAAGCTGTCTGACTTGCGGTAAATGGCGTATTCCTCTAATTGCAAAGGCTTGAGAGCTGTAACAGCTTGGTAAAACACAAAACAGTAAGGAATTCCAGACCAGGCACAGTTTTGCAGGGATACGCTCTATTTTTCAGTTGCCATGGTAGACCAAACCTCATCTATCTTGGGCAGTGAGCACAGCCACCAACAGGCTTGCATAGTGCCTGGTCTCGCTGCGTTCCTAGAATACACAAGCCAACAGTGGTTCCATCACTCTAAGGGTCGAGACACAAAAGCCTCTAAGTATAATCACAGGCAAAATTGTTTCTCTCTGCACTACAGTTTCTTCAGCTTCAATCAAAGTTGAGAGCATTCTGCTGCTTTGCGGAAGAGGGGAAGAGGAGCTGGGACATTTGCTTTTTAATGTTTTGGGGATCGGCTGAAATCCTGGCACTTAGCAAAGGGAGGCATGGCATGATGCTACGGCATGACAGCTATCCCACAGAAAAGCTCTTCATTGCCTACAAACACATTGATACCAAATTCATATTCACAAGCCAAAGCTCCCATCCAAATCTTTACAGAATTTCTCTTTGGCTGGTTCAATATTTTGATTCTCTCCAGGTTTGGAGCAGGAACAAATCAGTATTTCCCTCAGGATGAATACTCAGTTTCTTGAGAGTTCATGCCAATACAGAGGACAGTGTCCCCTGGGTGCTACAGGGCATCGCACATGCTCAAGAGACACAAAGTGGGAGGCACTGGCTGCAAATCAAAGTGCTGGAGACTGCCGAGCTTCCACTGGTGGAAAGACAAAGCACAACTGAGAAATATTTAACTCATCTGCTACACAGGATCACACAAGATGTCAAGGCTCAAAACCTTTCCCAAAAGTGTACCACTAAGTGAATAATTTTCATTTCCTAACTATCTCCATGAATATTATTTGGGAAATGAGACCTTTACTGTTTATGTAGTTCTGGTCTTTCTAGCCTCACCAAAGTCCCAGGAGGAAATCCAGATGCTTTCCCAGACATGTCACTCCCCTACCATAGAGCCTATGTTTTACCACATGGAGACTACACCCAGGTTGTATATTAAATCCAATTCTGAACCTGTACTCAAACATCTGGACCATGAGCACCCCACTCTGAGGGCCCTAATGATCCCACTGCAGGTGCAGGGGCCAGGCTGGCTCCCCAGCACACCTGGAGTGAGAAATGGGGTGCCACACATAGCCGAGGGGCACTTTGGATGGCCATTTTCTCCGTGTCCTGGCAACCTCCCACCTGGGGACTGGGGTGGGTAGAAAACAAGAGGACACTGGGGGCTCCGATACCCCTTTTCGCTCCCAGTCTGTGGTACAACTGAGCCCTCCCAGCTCCCAGAGCTGACCCTAACAGTACCAGTGTGCTGCAACACATGGCTGAAGGGCAGCCACAGCACGTAGCTTTAACCCATTAGTTCTGTTAACTTGTTTGTTCAATTAACCTGTTAGTTAACCTGCCTCCAGGGTCAAGGTGTTGACCCCCAACTATTGCTGAAGAGCACAGCCGGCCAGCTGGTGACCGACGGCCAACTACTACTCATTTTTCACTCTCCATTATGGCTGCCTGGATCAGGCCCCCAAAAGCCAAGACAGCGCCAACAAGGGAGTTTCACAAGTGGAAAGGAAAAGATTGATGTTTCCCCAGCCCAGCCGTGGCATGCCGCTTACCACTTCAGGGGCAGGGTTTCGGCATTCACCTCGATAGTTTATCGTGATGTAGTTTGAAGCTCTCCTGCGAAGGGAGGACAAGACATTGCTTGTTATTCACTTGCAATGCCACAGCTCTCTACCATCAGCATGACGTTCCTCTGTGGACTCCTTAATACTTTGACGCTACTTCCAATACGATGGCATTTATTACTCCCCAAACAATCTTATGATTGGGCAGAAAGGGAATAGGGGACTCTGGAAACTTGTGTATCTTAATTAGCCGTCATCAGATTAATCTCAGGCATTTTGATCTATGTTTGCTTAACAGCAAGGCACCAAGGACACACTTGATAGTGAGTCATGATATATCAAAACAAACACTGTGCTGCAAAAGACACTCGGGAATGGTGAATGGCCCCGTATTACTGAAATCTCTCTGCCTACTCACATGGCAGCTGAACACAAGTCACATTCATTTTTGTATGTTTTCCCGTCAGTGCCACAGACTGGTTGTGAGGATTTGCTGCAGAAAATCCTTCCACCCTTTACCCCGTGCAGAATTCGATCACAGTCCAGCTGAAGAGAGAAAGAAATCACATTTGGTGTTGGGTCACTGACCAGACCCTCTTTACGTGACTTAATAGCGCTTACAAACCGAGCCTCGCCATGAGGCCCCTCTGCCCTGCAGCATGCCCACCACACCTCCAGCAAGGCCAGGCTTGTAAAGAGATAGCGTTTCTTGCTGGACCGGCCCGCCAAGCTTTTGGGGACAGAGCCCTCCTGGCCCTACTGCCCAGTGCAAACCCACTTATCTAATCCACCTTGGCATGTTGGTCCAGGACAGGGTGTTTTTTATCTCATTGGAGGTCCACAAGAAGACAAAAAACTTTTGCTACCTGTCTCTAGACCTCCTTATCATGGTTTTGATGCCGTTTCATCTCCAAGAATGAAGATGAACCCATTGGCCAAAATTAAGGAAAAACCTCTATGGCAGACTCACGCTGCCTGAGGGCGGTGTGACACGCAGCACAACTCCTGACACCCACTGAGTTAGGAGACACAAGCATATATGAGCAGCTATGACCAACTAAGGGTGCCCTCCTCTTTCCTCTCAAGCATGAGAACAGAAACGTTCAGACACAGCTTTCCTTACAAACCACAAGCAGCACAACCAGGACAAACGTACAGCAGGAGTGGCCTTTGGGGACCCCAAAAAGCATCTCGCACTTAGGTCTCCGCTCTAGAAGTGCATCCAGGCAGGTGTTTGCAGAGTCATAGCAAATTTCAAACAGCTGAGGTCAGAGATAGCACAGCCTGTTCTCTGGCACACACAGCCCCTTCCCTCAGTCTGGCCACCCACCTCTGTTCCAGGTGTTGAAAAAAAGACTGAGATGCAGTGAGTAATGGATTCCCATCCCCTTCTCCAGGTGCTATAAAACATGTTGCAACAACTGCAAATGGTGCAATCGGAAGAGAGCTGCAGCTGGGACAGAGGGGACATTTGGCCTCCTGCCCCACCCGGAGATGCACTGTTTAGCCCAAACTGATGGTTTAGGAGTAGCACCACGGGGTAGGAAGCACTGTAGGGAAGGAAGGTTTCGTGCCGGGTTGCACGGGGGGTTCAGTGACATTGGGGTGCTGCAAGAGCACCTTCTGGTTAAACGTCACTGCTAATTTCATTAATGTGCTGCTTCCTCTCTCATCTGGGTAATTACCAATGCCATGAAGACAGACAACACTGACCTTTGCAATTCATTGCTAGATGCCTTCCTACGCCCAGACATTGCCACCTGCAGTACGCCCCACATGCCTGCATTACTGCCCAGGGCAGGTGGCTACCTCACCTGCAGCCCCACTTATCACAGGTCCCAACAGCCAGTGCCACCGCTCCTTTGGCTCTGTGGAATTGGAGCTGCCTGTAGCAAAACCCACAGGTGGCCGTGGAAAGAGGAGAGGAGCAGATTTGCTCTCTGAATCACCTCTCGTCAGTCAGGCTCATCAGCATCTACTCCTCCAGTGCTACCAGGAAATACCACTAAGCCCCGAAGCAGACTGGTGTTATTATGCCTAATGCTTCCTCTGGAATGCATCAGAATTGCTGTACTTGAACCACCTACCAGGATTTTTAACTCAAATATCCCTTTTCTAAAAGCAGTCAGTGACAGAGGCTTCAGAGAGAGTAAAAGCAGTTTGGAGTAAGGTCCCTCCAGCCCTGTAGAAACACATTTCCTATCCTTCTAAAATGTTATTTAAATTACTACATGCCAATGCTGGAGGGATTAAAACATCAGGTCATTCTTTTAATCATCCTGGCTCTTTACAGCACCCTGTGACAGTGAGAGCCACAGTTTAGTTAGTCACTCCTTTAATGGTAACTTATTTTCTCTTATTAGTTTCATATTTTCCACTTTTAGCTTTGTTGAAACTATTCCATTTTCTTTTCATGGAGACAAGGGAGAGCAGACACCCCTATCTTCCTCCCACATTATTCCGTACACAGTTGTCATCTATCACTCAGTGTTTCCCCCTTCAGTGCTCCCTCCCACTGCCAACCTCATCCTCATCCCTTGGTCTGCTCCATCACCCTGCTCTGGCCATGGCCTTTAACTCAGCACCTTCTCAACACATGGTGGGTGGCATTCCTCACCTCAATTTGGCTACAAGTGGGGCAGGCATCCAGCCTGAGCTCAAGATTAGCACCCCCATAGCTGATGTACTTCCATCAGGAGCCAAGCCCAGAAGAAAGATTGGCTTAGGAGGGTCCCATATGGGCACATCCAGCCCCACCTCCCTTCCCTCTGCTTCAGTGCCAGGTGATACAGGCAGGGGCTAACATCAGGGTACAGATGCTTTCACTCGTTCAAACCCTTCCAAGGACACGGGGCCAAGTGAGAAGCTTTAGAGTCACAGCAGGAACAGGAGCAGCTGCTGGGAAAGGAGATGTTGGGGGCTCAGCACCAGAAGAGGAGGACACCATGGGAGGGAGGTCCCCATTTCTGCCCATGCAACTGCCATCCAAGATGCAGGAGGTGGGTTTACCAGCTGGTAGGCATCAGTGTCTCTACTCTGTGTCTTGAGACCGGGTGACGGCTTGCAGTTCCTGCCGCTTTGAGCTGAATTTCCTTGTGGGCTGGCAGGGAGAGAGAGTAGGGAGGCAGCTCATCACACCACCACCCCCCAAACAAGGGGAGCACAGTGCAAATCCACCCTTCCCACAGACCTCCACAGCTCTCGGGGAACTGCTTGCACTATGGCACCCACCGGGACAGGAGAGGGCAAGAGGCCCCCCAGCCACATAGTAACAGGGAGGCAGCCAACAGCAGGACAAACCTTGCCCTGTGCTCAGCCCAAGTACATCACCACCCCAGGGCTCTGCACCCCTGCGTCTGCTGGCATCACTTGATGGATGGGGAGATGAAGGGATTGCACCAGTCAAAAGCAAGAAATCTCATAGCTCCCCAGCAAAGGCTCTGAAAAAGCAGTGGCCGAGTCCTGCTCAGGTCCAGCAGCTATAAAACAAACAGGAGTGCCTGACTAGTGTCCAGAAAGTATGCGGTGCACCAGGCACTGCCTCCAAGCCAGCGCGTGAAGATGAACTAGGATCAGGCAGACACATGTGCCCTGCCAGGAGGCAGGGTTTGCTTGGCAAAGGTGACCTGACAGGGATTTTGAGCACAGCAATCACTGGTGCTTTGTACACAGAAGAGGCAAGGCCAAAAAGGAGCAAGGGCTGCATGAGAAACATGCCCCGCTCTATGTGTCTCTTCCTCATCACCAGCTCAGCCAGTGGGAAGAAGTGCTGTACTGCGCACCAGACATCTCAGCATTCAATTCCCCATCCCAGACAGCGTTACTTGTGTGCTACTGAACCATTTCTACTTCAATTAACCTCCTAACCACCCCTAGAAAAAAAACACATAGGTGGAAGAGGGCAGAAATTTGCCCCAGGGCTTGTGGGGTGGTCAGGGGGACAGACTGCCATCCCAGGTGCTGCTCTACTCACCCTCTGCTCGATGAGAAGGGACGTTTCTCATTCATGCTCTGCTGTGACCCTGAACCACTGCAGCTCTTCTGCAAAAAGGACAGGATGACATTCAACAAGCAAACACAGGAACAACTTTTCTACAACTAGAAAAGCAGCAAAGCTAAAGCAGCTCCTGTCCTTCCCCCTCCTCCTGCCAGACCCAGAGAATTATAATGCTGTTCTTAGAGAAGCAGGTTTGATGCTTTCTCCATACATACCTATTGGCATTAACAGCCACCAAATTTTATCATCTGAGGACTTATAGGATTGTGAGGAGTCTGAACCTGCCCTTTATCTCTCATATAGCATCAGACCACCGGGAAAGCAAGAGGGGCCGTTCTGTCCGGTCCAAACACGCCTACTTCGCATCCTCACACACGGGTCCATCCCACAAACAAGTGAGGCTTTGCAATACCACCTGCTTCTCCCCCATCGTTAGCTGGCTCCGGCATCCCAAGCACCATGGTCACCCCAGGCTGACCACAGACAGTTCCTGGCCATCAGGATCCCCACAGACTCTCACCAGCCCCCTTCTCTGAGCTCAGGGCAGGCTCCGAGCTCCATCTCACCTGGTTTGTACTCTCTGAAGTGAGCGGTTTGTTGCGCTGGGCAGTTCCACCAGACTGACCTCCTCTTTGGGCTTCCTTTTTGCTGGAAGAAGGGGAGAGGAGGAAAAGGCAGTGCTTTGGCAGTGCGAGTGCCACTGGCACCCAGGGCTGCCCTGTAAGCCAGCGTCATGCCATTAGGCACCACTTCCCCATCCGCGGTCCCTGCTCCTGGTGGTCCTGTTCCTAATTCCCACCCCTAAGCCTTCTCCCTTCTCCTCACCATTCCCACTGTACGCTACATCCTGGATCCAGGTGGCTGCTTTCATATCAGGGCTGCTTCTGCATATGCTCTATGGGAGTAGAGAGAGAGCATCTGGAAGGCAAAGTACATGCATGGGAAACTCCTCAGGAGCTGCCCGCGCCCGACAGTCCCCTGGGAAAGGGGCTGCCCTCTGTCAACCTTGCTTCTCTTCCTCTACTCCATGCTGATTCTCACCTGCCCCTGGGCCCTTCACGCTGAAAGGGAAGTGGGAAGAGGGGCAATGGCCAGAGCCCTACTGCCGGAGCATTTCTTGGAGGGCCACTGGGATTCAGGAATCTCTCCCGGGCATCGCCCAGATGCAGCTCCACAGGCAGAAGCTGCAGTTCTGCAGCAGGAGGTTTCCCTCTTTGCTGGTGTTGCTCAGAGGAAGCTGTACTCACAACTTCTCAGCACACATGAGACATTTGTTGATGTGCTGCTTGCCAGAGGAATCCCGAACGGGGTCATTCTCCCTCGTGCAGGACAGTCGTCCACCAGCTTCAAACCGGGAGCGATACTCACTGCAGTCATCCTGCGGAATGAGGGCAGCAGTTAGGACACCCTGTCCTCTTTGCCTTATTGATCTGATTCTTAGAAACTTGATGTTTCCTGCCAGGAAAGCATTCAACCATCACAGGAGAGCCTGGGTGTGGGCGAGAGAAAAGGGTGTGTGGTACCAGCCGCTTAGTGTATAAACAGAGGAGTGAGTCAGAAAAATTATGGGTCCCTCTGCCTGCACAGCACGTGTTTGGAGTTTTCTAATATGTCTGACTAATTACTATTCTGCTTGTTGGGCTATCCAAAGCATGCCAGTGATGTGACCAATACAGTAATGAAGTCCCTCCCAACTTCTCCCAACATCCTTAATACACAGCTACAGCCTTTCCTCAGATTGTAGCTCAGATAAT
The DNA here is from genome assembly GCA_013398225.1 of Steatornis caripensis. Classification (NCBI taxonomy): domain Eukaryota; kingdom Metazoa; phylum Chordata; class Aves; order Caprimulgiformes; family Steatornithidae; genus Steatornis; species Steatornis caripensis. The sequence continues at coordinate 93,470 of VZSC01019270.1, forward strand.
AACTTCATTCACAAAGCGAGTAGTAGCCCCAAAACCAACTACACTTTGGGAAGATATCAATCAATAAGCAGCAGTTAAAACATGAAAGCACAATGCAAATATACTTAATAGTCCATGAGCAGTGGAAGGTTGTTTGGAGAGTGGATGATTTGTTCCCCATTCAAAATTGCTGTACAGAAACCATGTTAATTTGCTGCTGTTACGTAACATGGATGTAAACATTCAATCCCCCTAATTTCAGCTATTTCAGACGCTGCAATAGCTGATTCCAAACAGCAAGTACAGAGGACAAGTAACTGGACCCCACTTACCCTTTATTTTTTTACCAATAGGTTTTAACACTTGCAATTTTCTGCCTGTTTTGCACATGGAGTTTTGGCTAGCTTACACTAAGGTTCTTAGCAAGTCACTGGCCTCATCTTTTGCTTCACTCAGAATTTTCCAGTACCTTGTCCTCTCTGCCAGAGGAGGATTTCCCCAGTATTGTGTCCTGCATCCTACTCTGGGCACCACAGCCTCCAGCTCCTCAGCTTTGCTACTGGACTGAAGCTGGCAAACACTCAGAGCACAAAGCCCCACATTTCCCTAGAGCCAAACTAGCCATGGGTAAGAGATATAATCTGGCACAGGATGAGCCTGTACCTGCTGCAGCCAGCAGCCACGTTGCATTGCTTCCATCAGAAATAAATGTCACACCCCAGTTCAGAGGGGCTGCTTCTTCTGCCTCACTGCTTCTCCCCATCACCAGCGCATGCTCATCTGCCTGTGCAGTTCAGGCAATGCTTTTGCTCCCCAGCAAGCCCAGGAAAACTCCCCTAGCCCCTCTGTGCCTCGTTCCCTAGGGCCAGACCAGCTCAGCGCCCTGATCGTCTGCCTCTAAGACAGGCCTGCATTCCCCTAATAGTGTATCTCAAACTGTCTCCCTTTGAAATAGCATTTCTGGAACTCTGTTGACTTCCCGACCTCTGCTGCAAAAAACCTCGCTGAGTATATCTGAGAATTGCGTTTGCCTTTTTCATGGCCTATCACATCGCTGACCCACCAATAAATGCCGGGCTTTCTTATCCTTTGTCACTTTTAACCGACAAGTAGGAATTCGTGTTAATCACTGACTGTGTGATCTTGCACTGTTATTACATTTTATCTTGTTTCTATTACTCCAGGCCTCAGCACTATCCAATTAGTCCTGAGTGATCTGCTGATCCTCCCCTGCTGATACTGCCTCCCAGTTTTGCCATCAGCAAATTTCACTTATGCCTCCATTTTTTGTGCCAAAGTCGTTCGGAAAAGCACTGGAACAGGACTATCCCCAAGACTGAAGCTTAAGGGGACCCCATCAGTTACTGTCATGGCAGAAAACAAAACTAAGTGCTGGAAAGGGACTCCCCCACACACACACCACAGCCTTACAGAGCTTTCCTTACAGGAAAGCATCAGTTCACCAGGGCACAGTGCATGCAGGGTGACAGGGTGAAGGTGGCGAAAGGCAGCTCTGTGAGAACGAAGTTTCCGACGAGAAGAGCTAAACCTGAGCAACAGGCCCATGGAGACAGCAAAGGGCTGAGCTCTCCTCCCAGAATACAATGATCTCTCGAGCTTGTCATAGCTCAGATTTAGAGCTTTTCACCCAGATTTCTTCTTTTAACCTAATTACCACCCTCAGCAGCACTGGCTTCTCCACCCTTGAGCCAGGTTTCAGGACAGCACAGCACACTCAGTTTAATATTCTGACAGGATTTGTCTCTCCCTAGATCCACAGGTCAGTGGGACAGACCGTAACGTTCAGGCACAAGGTGTTCACTTGGGGGATACAAGAGCATGAACAAGAAATAAGGAGGGAAGGGAAAGTAAATCTCAAAATTAAATCAGTGGAGACAGAGCAACTCAGTAAGAATAACGTTGCCTTTTCTCGATCTTGAGTGAAAATCCAATAAAGCTTTATATTGACCTGCCTAATACTTTAATCTCACCTTATCTTTTCCTTGTCTGTTTTTAGATAACTTCTGCTCATTCTCCCTTTTGCTGGAAGAGAAGTAAGATGAGAAAGTAAATACCACAGAGCAACAAGGAGCGAGAGGTTTTCCCTGCCACCAGCTGCACAACGAGGAGCTATCCTGCCTGCCAGCATCAGAGGCTGGGTCACTCCAGCAGCCGCTTTCTCAACAGAAAAGGCTTTTTTTTTTTCCTCAACTCACAACTTCTCTGCACACATGATGCACTTATTGCTGTGTTGCTTCCCAGAGGAATCCCGGACAGGGTCATTTTCTCTGGTGCAGGAAAGTTTTCCGTTCTTGAAGAGATCCCGAAACTCTTGGCAGTCATCCTGTGGAAATGTCAAAAGCATGGGTTGACACAGTTATGCTGACAGAGGGACACGTCCCACAAATTCACAAAGGATTATCCACCCAACAAGTTACCTTTCAAACACTATTTTTTTTCCTTGAGGTGTCACTCAGCGGAAAACCATAGTTTGCCTGGTGCATTCTCTCAAACCATAGCACGCAACATAAAACAAATAAATCTGTGTGTTTAGATGAGAAGATGTGTCTTTTCCATCCAGGGTAGCCTGATTTCTATGTCTAATAGATAAGACATGCAAGAGCCTGCCTGAAGGACCTAGTTTCTGCTCTAAGTATAAAAGCTACAATTTCTCAGTGAATTTTGAATGAGGAAGTCAGTCTTCCCATCTCATGAGAGAATACACTACCAGGAATTTTAAAATCCATGCACAGGAAAAAGATGAAGTTGCAGGTATTAAAAAAAGTCCTTGCACACCTCACATTCCCAAGTATGCTAGAGGAAGAGGTGGCATTTTTACCTCCACTTAACACAACGTTATGCATTAATTGCAACAAAGCACTCTTCCCTAAAAGGCTCTTGCAGCAAAACCTGCTCAAGCATTGCAGCCTAGTCTTTCCTCTGAATAGCTTTTGTATTACTTTCAGAGCACACAAGCAGGTTTGCAGTATAAGAAACACAGGCTACATGTGAAGTCTTCAGGTCCTTTTATGCAGCACTTTTAAGGTTATCTGCAATACATTTTTTCCCCCCTCACACTGTGTAGAAGAGATGGTTTGATAACTTATCCCAGCTCTGCAGATGGGGAAATCAAACCTAGAAAATTACTTGCCAAAAGCCAGACAGAAAAATCTATGGTTGAACAAAGAAATTCAGTGTAGGTCTCTTCCTGACACTGTGAAACTGTCCTGCCTTCAGGACCACACTTTGGCAAGCCAGGTGTTTAAAAAAGACCTGTTAGGACAGCTACGCTTTACAAAGCCTTCCTAGCGTAAGAGCTAGAAAGCTACCCTGCTTAACCAGATGTTAAAAGAAAATAAATCGCTGCAACCAACACTATCTGATGGAAACCCATTCACTCCTATCTAGAATGAAAATCCAAGGCTCAAAAAGACAACTCCCTCCACATAAAGACCTACTATCTAGAAAAACAGCTATGGGTAAAAGAAACCAGCCAGGTGCATCAACAAGATAAACAAGGGACAATTAGAGCCAGCCTGCTCCCACACCCTGTCCTCGTCAGAGCTCACACACACCATCATTGCTATTAATTATTTATCAGATGCCAATGGTGTGCCTTATAAACATGCAGGTATCCTCCTTAGCCTATAGTCTGGGTCAGGGACAGGCCATACGTGCCATGTCAGTAATTGCTCGATATGGACCAGATTGGCTGGGAGGAGCCACAAGGAGTTTTGGTTTGGTTTATACTCATGGATGGCACAAAGCCTCATGCTCCTTCGGATCGTCTTGCCGAGGCAGAGCACGTTTGCCCTGCTCCCATTGCAGGCGCATTGTTGAGCCTTTCCCCATCGGCCAAGCCGGTGTTTCCCACGCCACAGACAAGGAAACGCACTCGGCAAGTGGGTCAGAGGCAGACGACGCGACGCAACTCCACCGCATCATCCTGCTCCCGGCACGCCGATAAAACTGGCTTCGGTAGCGATGTTTCACCTCACCTCTCCCGAGGAGTTCACATTCCTGTTCGCCTCTCCACCACTCCCTTTGTTTTTTGAGTCTCTTTCCCTGCAAGAAAGGGAGGCGTGAGTGAAAGAGCAGCGTACAATCCTCGCATGTAAAACCAAAATAGATAGTTATTAAAGACCAGCCCTGCCAACCCCACCTCCCTGTTGCACAAGGCAGTGGGACGGACCAGCACTGCAGCTCCAGCTCAGTGAGACATGCCTGGGGTGTTTAGCACTACTGCACTGGGGGCATTTTGCCACCCTTTTTCTCTGCTTAATGTCCAGGTGTTTTCATCCTATTAAACACCAGCTATGGAACCAAGAAACTAAATCCATGTATGTTTTCAGACGGGATTTTCTCCTTACACCCTGTGGTGTGTCCCAACCCCATGTAATGAAATGGAGAGGGCTACTGGGTTCAAAGGTTTGCTGAAATGCCACTAACTGGTCTGTCTGGCTCAGGACTATGATTTTACACTGCAGAGTGAGACAGAGCCCACTGAGAGGGGGCTCATCGCTAAGGGAGAGGATGTTCAGTGCACAGGCAGGATGGCCATGTGAGCCAGTGGGCAGCCAATACTCACAGCAGCCTTTGGCACATCAGGCACTTGTTGAGGTCTGCTTTGCCATCCGGGCTGCTGACAGGCTCCTTGTTGGTGGGACAAGAAAACTTCCCACTGCGCAGAAGTGACCAAATTCTCATGCACTCATTCTGAAAAGCACAGAGAGGACAGTCAGTGGAGGCTCCCTCAGAGGCCATCGAGATCCTGAGAACAATTCATTCACACTTAAGCTTTTTTAGGGGGGCTACATGATCTCAACAGCAAGTTTGTTCACACCAGGCCTACGGCTACTGCAATCCTCATCTCCATCCCTTGCCACACCATGCATGGTACAGGCTGCACCCAGAGCCCCGCTCGTGGCTCCTCAGGCAGAAAAGACAACGAGAAAGTTCAAAACCCGTTGCAAGGGCCATTATTCATGGTAAAAGAAATACATATTTAATTTGCATACAGCTGCAAATTGCTACCCGCTGCAGGGGAGAACTCTATAATATAGTCAAGAGTAGAAAATACAGCCCTAGAAGTGCCAGCGGGATGCAAGAGCAATGAATCGACCAGAGTGACTGAAGAACGATTCAGGTGCAAGACTGAAGCACAGAAAAGCACAATTCTCTTAGGAAGCAGCGCAGTAATATCGTGTAATGCTGCAGCAACCTATTGCCTCCTCTGCTGGGTAACTGAAATGGAGACTAGGGAGAATCAATGAACGATTCAGTTACTTTTGGCTACTATGTTTTCCAAAAGGGTCTTTATTAAAAGGAGAGACAAGCTTGTTGGATTAAAACGTGAATGGAGCTGACTTCTCAGTCATTGAATCAAATAATTTTCTGAGACTCAAAGGACTTGCCTTAGTTCTTTTAATTATCAAACTCGGGAATTATCAAAGCAGGAGTTTCTGCTGGATCACAAGAAAAATTCTGAAATATCATTAGAAATATAATTCCTGCTATTTCTAACTTCATCTCATGAGATTTCCAGCCCACAGCTATGCTCAGCATAGCACATCAAACACACACTGTCAGCTAAAGCCATTGCTGTATTACAAAAATATTGTCTCTAAACATGGAGAAAATCAGTGCTTTTTCCACCACTGAAAAAGCATTATGATAGCTAAGTATATTCCATCCAAATGACTTTGCTCAGAGCATGCATTAAGCGGTGTAGTTGGCAAAACAAAAGGAGAATGAGAAAAGTTTGGACTCGCCTTAATCGAAGCTTGGCTGGCAACATCTATGATAAAAAAAACAACAATGAAACCATACAGAAATCTTTGAAGGGAAATTTTAAATCAAAAGCTTTTAATTTAAAATACTTGATGCAGTTTCCTAATCCACCCAAATACCTCTAGATAAAAGCTAATCCAATGCATCATTGTACACCAATAGAAAGGATTGGGCATTAGAGATTTTCTGGAACACTGCACTTTTTGTCATTCAAATGCAAAAGCACATCCATTTTTTGCGTCTTTGTGCCCTCCTTTACTGTGCTACTTTTCTTAGTCAGAAAAATCCAAGTTTCAAGGATGATTCCCACCAGTAACTGTTTATTATTCTACCCCACTGCCTTGGTACTGGTATCAACCTTACCCAAATGTTTTTGACTTTCTTAAATTTCAGTCTGAATTGGGGTACCAGAGCTAGCCCATAATATCATTGTTCGTTCAAACCTTCCAATTTCTTTTCAAGGTCCATTCCATCTGCAGTGCTTTACACAAATTACCAAATTTATAACGAGTAGCTGATATATATTTCTTTCTAAGCTACTTAGAGCTGGTATAACACGTTTCAGCCTTTTCTCTTACATTATCAGGGGCATCACAGGGGATCATCAAGAAATCCTCCATTAGCTCTTTTCTAATAGAAAAAGGCAGCAAAGACCATTGCATCAAGCCTAAACTCCTACTGATGTCTCTCTATTGCAGCCATACAGATAAGCATTCTTTAGTAAGATCATTCACAGAAAATTCCCACTTTTCTGAATTTACCAGAAATTATATTACACTTCTGCTCAAAGTCAAGCTTTTTATGCAAAAATTCGGTCTGTTTGGAAATTTCTATTCCTCCACTTAGACAACTGGAGGAGGGGGGTTTTGTTTGTTCTTAAACTGTTAACTCTACTAAAAATAGGTACTTTCACTTATCAATGGAACTTCACCGTTTTCACATGCAAGAGAAAAAGCCATTATCAAGAATGCGTTAAATCAAATCAATACAAGAAGTACAGTAAAAACTGATGGTCTTCCAGTTATGCTGCTATACTTTTTAAAGAAGGCAGCATTTCTAATCCTCTATCTCACTGTCTTTACAGGAGCTCCCAGGCTGTGTTCCTCTGCGAGTCGCAGATTTGAGCACAGAGAACATCAGGAGTTACTAACCTGAGAAGAAGCAGAAAAATGCCAGAGCAAGGACCACCGAGGCACCTTCTATTTTCATGGTGAGGGTGGCAGCTGTTTGCCTATGTTGACTCTATTAGTGCATTGCTCAATGAAACCCAAAGAAAGGGCTCAGGTCAGATCACGTATATATAGATGACCAGCTTCTCCGCCTTCATTATGACATAATCTTCCCAAGAACCATCATTAGCTGCAAAAACCAGTTTGATGACAGTAGCTCTAAATTCTAATGATCCCATTAACACAATTAATTTCCATAAGGATAGCACATATTTAAGTCACTCCCTGTATTTTGTTAAGGTAAGAAAATTATAAATGGATCATTTCAGTTTCCCCACAGACACAGAGGAACTCTTGCCATCTTCAGGGTGGTTCACAAGACAGAGGTACTGCAGTCAACACACCCCTAATACCCTCCATATGTCGACAAAATAGCGGAGAGAGTTTTATTTTGATAACTTGGCCCCAGCAGAGACAACAGGAGGGCCAGGTCACTCAAGACCTCTGGAATTCATTCAGCTTTTATTAAAGAAGCCCAGTATGAACCTAAATAGCAAGTATTCAGGCAAGGTTGAAAAACCATCAAGTTTGAGGCCTTGTTGAAATTCTGATTTTGTTGCTACAGTTCATGTAGCAGCTGTGTTAATCAGAAAACCATACTGCTGAATCTTCATCCTTTCCCTGTCATCTTCAGAAGAAATTGCAGTGTTATTAGTGAAAAATCTTTTCTCAGACCACATGGGACCTGGCCAACCATATAGATACTTCTCTTCAAGCAGATCAGTGCTCACAGACGTGTTATTGGTGTTAAAGGGTCCAGCAAAGTAGTCCTGCTCAGGTTTGTTCTTAAGAAGGGATAAAAAACACCCAAGGTTGTCATTTTGTGCAGGGTTTCTCAGGAGAGTCCAGAGCATAAAATAAAGATGACATCAAAGTTTTGGAATGTGATTTACATGAGAAGAAGCCGTGTGCCTTGTTCTTCAGTGAAGAGGAGAATTTGGAGAAAAAAAGTCATTTGTAAGGTTTGAAACAGGTAGGTAAGTGAAAGCTGAGCAGACCAGAGCAATAAGGAGTTTGAGCACAGGCAAGCAGGCTGCAGCTGTGTGGAGAGGCAGGTCAGCACCATCTGAGGACAGAAGAAAGCNCAGAATTTGGAGAAAAAAGTCATTTGTAAGGTTTGAAACGGGTAGGTAAGTGAAAGCTGAGCAGACCAGAGCAATAAGGAGTTTGAGCACAGGCAAGCAGGCTGCAGCTGTGTGGAGAGGCAGGTCAGCACCATCTGAGGACAGAAGAAAGCATACTCCTGCATGACCTATGTGTTTGGCCAGACAGAACAACACAGCTCAGTTCAAGTATAGACCCTTGTAATAAATTGCTGCCATGTACTTTTCAAATCAGAATAGTTGTTAGGGTGTACAACAGGAGCAAAAGCCAAGTAGAGTCCTAATTTGGTGTGTGGTCAACCCTAATATTTCTTTTCAACTCAAAGCGAAGTCATGCGTAGGTTCACAGTGGAGAGTTTGGAACAGAAAAATAAACTGCCTGAGGTCACACAGATGGTTCATGGCAGATCTGAAGAGCCGTGTATTGCCCTGAATCATGAGATAATTTGCATGCTCATTTGGGCATGGAGTTAGGGGGGAGGCCAACAGGAAGAGAACTAACCTGATATACCATTTCTCGGTAAATCTTTGGGAGATACTGTAAAAGATTCAGAATGGAAAAAGCAAAAAAAAACCCCATGTATGGTAGTTTAAGAGAGGATAGAGCTGGAAATCTATCTGAAGGACAAAACCAGAACACATTTTTTGTTACCAAGGTGTCTTCCCGTTGGTCAGCCATAAGGCAGTAGGGTTTGGGGAGGGGAGGTGCATTTTTAAGTGGGTGGTTTTCAAAGGTTTTCTTTTCCTCCAAAAGCTGTACTCCTATAGAGGAGTGAAACAATTCTCTGATTTAAGACAGCTGGCTGACCACACTTTTCCTGAAGGGAGTGGGTACCAGACCCGGTCAGACTGGCCAGGTGAGAGCAGCTCCCAGCCTGGCAATGTAGAGTCAAGGAAAAGGAGAGACGGACTCGGGTCCTGACCCCAGACAGGCCCCGTGACCACCACATCTCTCCCATTGTGCCACCACTGCAGCACCCTGTCCACCCAACTATACCCACACCAACATGTGCAAGAAGGTCAGAATGGCCCAAATGTACCTTCATACCAAAACCAGAACCATGTTCAGTACCAAGTCTCAAAAAAATATTTCCCTCCCAATTACTACTGCATAAATACAACCTCCTAAAAAAGCACCAGTGGTATGAAGTGTGATGTCACGGGATAGGGAGAACCCTGCAAAGCCACATGGTTTGAAGGATTTGCTTGCTCCTGTGCACTGGAGCTACAAAAGGAAAGCTGAGCAGAATAATGAGGGATGGCAGCAAGAGCGTATTAAACATAAACCTTGCCTGACTTGATAGCCTTTGAGAGATTTACACAATAAAGTCTCAATCCTGTGCTGGAATCTGGACAGCCCACTAAATTTCCATGAGAGTTTGTATTGCAGGATCAGATCTGTAAGAGAGATGATCCCAATGCTTTAGCAATGGGTTTAGTACAGCACCTTGCCAATCTTAATTTAAAAGTGATGCCAAACAGCTGAAGAGCAACATGCCCCTGAGAAAAGCAACTGAGGGCAAGAATAGATATTAGAAAGACCTTTTTGCTCATGTCTCAGTTAAAATTTTGGAAAAGTAAACAGCACATAATGATGCTATGCCTGATAGGACAGCTCTCACTGGGTCCATTTCCCACCACGTTCTGCTAGAAAAACAGGATAATAATAGTCATGGAGAAGCAACTAGGAAAATGCAGAGGGAAAGGGCAGCATAACATGAAATTTAGGCAAATTATCATCAGGTAGAAACCAAAGATGTTGTGAGGATTCCCAGGGACAAAGTCCCACAGCCACTGAGCTGGGTCAGCACCATGGTGGGCAGGACAGCCGCATTCACCTGTTCCCTCTTCAGGGTCCTGAGGAGAAGGGGGAAGGTTGTCCAGTAAAATCATTCACATCCCAATCAGTGATCAACATGCTTACACTCCCCTTTCCTGTGACAGTTCTCCCATTTTCTGATGTTCCCACATTTCACTCCTTCACAAGAACATATCTATAGATATAAAAAGGTAATTGAGATGCCTTGTCCACTCAGAAAATTGTTTTTCTTCCCTTTAGTATCATGGCGCTGTTTTGCAGATGGGATCACCTTCTTTCTAATGGGTTTAGCATCACCTAAGGATCTTTTTGTCAAGGGAAAGCTTCCTGGCAGTGTAACTGATTGGGGTTTGGGGTTTTTTTTTGGGGGGGTTGTTTAGGGTTTTTTTGGGGGTGGTGGTGTTTGGGAGTTTTTTGGTTGTTTGGGGTGGTTTTTTTCTTAAACTATCTCTGCTTTGGTAGCTCTTCATTGTTTGAAAGTCAGTCTGTAGCCCAAGCAGCTCTGAGGGTGCCCTCAAGGCTCAAGAATGTGCAGCCCCATTCTTACCCCAGAGCAAGGCAGCGTTTTGGGTCAGGTCTCCAAAGCCACCACAGCAGGACAAAATAAGCTGCAATAAAGATCTGAAGCCCATGTTTCACCTGCTTCGGCACTGCTGCCAGGGACAGTCTCCTTCACAGCACTGTTTGCACTTCTTAAACACACACACCCCCACCGGAAAACACACATCTCTGCCATCAGTGCTGTGGCTTCGGTATCATCAATATGACTCTCAGCAAAGGGGACTTTATCCAACATCACTGCTGGGTCCTTAGACCAGAATGGAAAAGTAATACATGCTGTGTCTGTGCTGCCAGCACTGCTTGCTCTTCCTTCTGAGTGACAGACAAGCTCACACCACCACAACCTTCACAGCCTCAGAGATCCCAGCATATACTCTCGGGTGGTTTGTGCTCTGCCGTCTCTCTAGGTGCTCTGTTCACACTAGCTCAGGAAGCCTTCAAGACTAGGTCTCATCCCTTGCTGTCCTCTTCCAGGGAAGTGAACTCCTTCATACCCAGTGAAAAGTAACATGAGTAGAAAAACTACGTTCCACATATTTCCAATAAAACTAGAGACATATCTATATTCCCACTACAGTTGTCCATTTCTGTCCTTATTGACACAGTTTTTACCTCCCCAGTATCTCTCCTTCCCCTCAGAGGAACCCCATCAGCACCACTGCTTAATACTTAATTTCTATGAAGTATTGAAATGTCTCTCTTCTCCAACTCATAACTATATCCCCCTTACAAGCCAAAGACACTCAGGCACAAAAGAGAAGAGGCATAGTTGCTTGGCATATTTAACAAAGGAAACCCAGAGTAGATGGTATTTTCCTTCACAGCCAAAGCAGAGTCCAGAGCTCTCACCTTCAGCAGTGCTTCATGAGTTACACCTCCAAAGTGAGGCATTTCAAAATGCAAGGACTTCAAAGACACCCATTCTTAATCAGTCTCTCAGCATTATTAACACTTTAGGTTCAGAGAAAGCAGCCCCTTGCAGCTCACTGGGCTCATCTGCAGCTCTCAATAAGAAATATCAAGGGAAGATCATTGTGCTACCACGCTAACATTGCAAGCTAACAGCCTTTTGGGCTGCATCTGCAGAAGTGTTGCCCATAGAGAGGGTCTGTTGTTACAGATGTTGCCTATTGCCTTGGAAAGAGACTCATCTCAACCACCACGTCAAGAGATACCCAGTTATGCATCCAACCTGGACTAGATTCTGCTACAGGAAGAGCTACAAGTCTCACTCATCTCCGCAGCACAGCTTGAGAGGCAACTCATCTGCACACATCCCATGCATGATCAAGGTTTATGACACTGGACAAAGCTCTTCTGCTTGCATGCACTTCTGCGACCAAAACCCAACCGTTGATCAGCCAACAAGCCAGTCACCCCCAAGCTAATGAAAATGAGTTTGAGTNTCATCTGCACACATCCCATGCACGATCAAGGTTTATGACACTGGACAAAGCTCTTCTGCTTGCATGCACTTCTGCGACCAAAACCCAACCGTTGATCAGCCAACAAGCCAGTCACCCCCAAGCTAATGAAAATGAGTTTGAGTTTCTGGACTGCAGTAGCCATATCTCAGAGCTCCCCTGTTTGTATCTACTGCTGCCACAGCTCTCAGGTGAGCACTGCCCAGATCTCCAGGGAATAAGTCTTGGTCATCCTGAAATCTCACCATCACTGTAGGTACCCAAGTACCCTACACCACAGGCCCTTCCCTTCAGCCAGGGTGAGATTCCCGAGCCCAAAGCAGAGCTCCACCAGCCCGACTCAATGAAAAGTCCTTTCCAAGTGGCTGCTCATCTCCCACCGTTGTGTTGGATATGCACCCCAGCTCAGCAGCAGACTCTCCACGCCACCTGGCTGCATTACTGCAAATGCAGCGGCAGAGTGTTAACTTCCACCATCCTGGAGCACTATTCTCTGTACAGAATCAGTAAGGAGGGCGAACTACTAGAAGTCAGGGGAGGAATGACAGGAATTGCCTGATTTCATCTACTTCTGAGAATTGGGGGCACAGCAATTCCTGTGCATCCTAGAGCACATGGAGCCTCAGCAAAAAGCTTTTCAGAAACATGTCTAGAGCATGGCAACAAGCTTCACTGAAAAATAAAACACACACCAAAAAAAAAATTCTGTGTCAAGTGGACTCACTGTTTCAAAAAGAAAGAAAGTGGATAAACTTAATTTGGATCAGTTACTCTCAAATCTGTGCACCGAGACCATCTAACAACTTCCCCTAAATCCAGTATTTACTGCATCCTCTGATCCCAGTATCTCATGGATCATGCCCTTCCTTGTCACCAGCTTTCCTTTCCTGCCCAAATCCACCTTTTAGTTCTGATCCAAGAGTCACAAAAAGCATCTTGTTTTATGAACAGTCTTACATGCCTCCAGCACAGAAACGTCCTGGCTCTCCCTGTCATGTCTGCCATGTAATGGCAGCAGTTTCCAGCACTCTCTGCTTGAACTAGAGTGTGGGCCTTATCTTTGCAACCATTCCCAGGCCATGAACCACCATGACATGTGGCTGACTGTCCTGGAAATGCCTTTGCCACTGCTGACTTAGTGTGACAGTGCTAGGGAGGAGAGGGAAATGAATCAGGAAGTGAGCAACAGCAAGAGTTGTATGTCCAAAAGGCAGGGATGAGGCCAACTTCGGAAGATCACAATAATAGCGTGTAACACGTGCCATCTTCAAAGGACTAATGAATCCCTACAAGGTTCCCCTGTTATTATTTGCGTTTCACAGATGGGTACTTTAAGATGCAGAAGGCTGCATTATCTTCTGGTCACACCTATTTCAGTCTATTCATCCCTGGTCTTATATTGGAATTCATCCCCGCAGTGTTGAGAGATCCTCCCACAAGTCAAAACAACAATGCCATCTCTCAGGCAGACCTGGCACAGGAATCACTAGTATCATCTATAGTCTGGTTTGTGCAGCACACCAGACCGACTGGTCCTATTGATCTCTCCTGGCTTTGAAAACTGATCAGCTTCTCAAATCATCTTCCTGCCCATCAGGCTGAAGAGTACAAGCAGCTCTGGCTTATTGCTGGATTGGATTTTTTTAAAAAATAAATGTTTATCTTCTTCTGTATGTGAAATACAAGACGGGCAAATCCAGTGGAGAGATGTATCCAAGTGTCTAACACCATCCAGCCTCATCCCACCCAGAGGTCTCAGCTAGGCCCACAGACAGGCTCCATCTTTCAGCCAGGAGCATCCTCAGAGCTCAGTAACTTTTGTTCACTGAAGAATGAAGCTGCCCTAGGAAACCGTGCTTGCTGGGAGAGCAAAGCAACTCCCCACACTATAAGCAATGCCATGTGGAGTTGGGGATGCTGGAACTGGTCTCTGCATTCGAAATGAGATCCAGCGTTGAAGCAATGAGCTCTCCCCGCCGACTCTGGGGAGAGCCCTCCTGCCATTTCATGTCAACGCTTTCCAGGACAGTATTTGCTCATTAAAAATTGTTACGCTGGAGATGGCAGGAGTTAGTGTTTTATCTACAAGGCCTCAGCAAGTAACATCTGCAGAGTGAAAGGATTTCCCATGGCAAAGCACCACGACATCCCACAGAGCTGCAGAGGACTTGCAGCCTCAGAAGGCCAGCAAGACCCATGCTTTGATGGGCCTTACCAGACCAAGCTGATTTTACAGCCACTAACAGCGTTTGTAGCTTAGATAAGGGTAATCAAAATCTCATCATTCAGGGTGTAAACTGGTCGCCTGCAGGGGTTAGAAAGGAATTTTACTCACGTGCAGCATTGCATAACCACCTGGATTCATTGTGGGTATTTTCCAGCCTCTGCTGAGCACCAGCCATAGGCCACAGCTAGAAGTATAGCATGGCACATCAGCTGAAAAGCCGGAGTCATCATGTGAAAAAACACAGCCCCATTGTTTGGGAACAAAGTAGAAATTTTTCTGACTCTGGCTTCAACTCACACATGGAAATAAAAGACAATGACTATCACTAGACTGCTGAAACAGCAGAATTTCAACAGAGGAAGAAAAATCTGTCCTGAGATTGTTTTCCTGTGGACAGCAAGAAGAGTGCATGGAGAGCCCATGAGCACAGTGCACAAAGGATTATGCAGCACAAGATGACCTGCTTGAGTAACACTGCCCCATACTGTGCCACCAGCTGGACCCTGTAAGTGCCACTCCAATGAGGGGTACCAATAACCTGTCTTTCAGTGAAGACTGAGCCCTTCCATGTCACCCAGCAACCCTCATCACCAGCCATCCCCACCTGAGCAGCAAGGGACAAGAACATAGTGTTTTTCTCTCTCCAAAATTATTATTTATGTTTTATCAGCAGCAAAGGCTCTATAGTGTCAGAATTTGCCACAGGGTGTGGTGACCTAAGTGCCAGTACCCATTGCAGGAGGCCAAAAACACACCTCATGTGGGTGTTGGTTGCTCTTAGATTATAGTATCACCACACCCCACTCTGCTAATTGCACCATGAAACTCTGATCTCTACCCGCAGCCAGTCTGATGGCAAGTACCTTTAGCCATGCACGTGATCCATCGCAGCACCAGCCATTCCCCTGGAGGAACCTATGGGAAGACTGGACTCTGAATTTCTTTTCCCTGGAGAAGATAACTGAGAATAAGGCATTTCTGTGCATGTATCTGAAAGACAACAGCGGCATTACTAGATGTGTCTGCTGGCATAGATTCCAACTAGACCTGCTTGCAAGCCAACAGGGATAGTTTCCAAAGAAAACTATCAACTTCTCACAAAATAAATAAGCAACTACAACCAAAAGTAGTGTATGTTTGCATGGGAACTATGGATTTTATGTAGTCTTCTGTTTCTGCTTCCATATCTCCCAATTCTAGGAAAGAGCATACAACTGACAGATATCTGCATTTGGTCCCTCTATGTGATATGTGAAAAGGTTTAAATACCTTTCTACAGGAAAGGGAGGCATGCTGTCAGATAGCATCATTACCTTCAATAGCATCAGTCTGGTTGCTAAAGGAATAGTTCAGCCTTAAAGATAACGGCACAGCCCTTGATGCTTCAGAGGGGAGAGGAACCACCAGAAATGCATCAGGATCTTGGGGAAATCACCTTGGGTCTAACACACTTAAGGAAACCATCTTCATTTGTTTCTCGCTGCTCAGCTGTCTCCACTGATATCAAACCCCAAGTTTCACGCAGGTATTCAATGTGTAACCTCAGAGTCTGCTCCTCTGCACAGTGGTCAAATACTCCAGAGGGAGAGTCTGCAGTTGTCAAATCCCTTGCAAGTTTGCACCTGATTTTCAGCCAATATGCTTGCTACTGAATTAATAATCCCCATGCTCTGGAGGGAGTGTTTGCCAGGCCCTTTCTGGCAACAGTACTAGAACACCACAACAAATTCCAGCTAGCAAGGCTTCCCTTACACACAAACATGGGACTTCTGACATTAGTGTCCCACAACAAAGCCCCCTGTAGTATCTGATACCAGGACTTGTCTACGCAACGCCTTCTGCTGGACACCAGCAACTCCGCTCATGCTGAGGTTGCTGCAGTCACTCTCTGAACTGCACAAAGGCTGAAGAACCACTCCATCAAGCATCTGTCCACATGCCCAGTGAGCTGGTGCACACCATGCCCAGGAAGATGTGCTCCAGGTCCTGCCCACCCCATCGGCATGGCCTGCCTCTGGACTTCCCTACAGATATGGATCATGACTCCCAAAAGAAGTGCTAAATGCTCACCGACTGGTGATCTTCTGAGCTAAAAGCACCTTCCAGCAGACGTGGCTGACTACCATGGCAGTCTTTGTCTTTTTTCATATGGAGGAGAGAGAAGAGATGAGCGAGCCATCTTCCTTCTCTCCATCACCAGCACCTATGTTGTTGGCTCCCCTTTTTGTTCTACACTTCTCCAGTCTCCCACTTACCTTCCATCAAAGAGGAGGAAAGAACCTTTCCCAAAGAGTTTGTGGGTCTTTTGGGCTCTTTCATCCTGTTTGTGCTGTCTGAAGCATTCCCTCAACCACTGCAAACCATCCTCAGAGTCCTTTTATCTGCTTTTCAAGTAGATGTGTTTCACGGGAGTTGAGCACACATTTAACCCAACCTGTTTCCCTAAGGACTGTTACAGACCATGCCTTTTCCATAGGCAGTCATCCGCACAAAGAACTCTGTTATGCCTGCAGCAGGAATGTGCTCACCACGGGAAGCTCTGAGGTTTACCTGATTACCTTTAACTACCTGTGGCTTTTCACTTGCATTTAATAACACTGTTTCACACAACACAGTAGCCTGTGCATCCATATTCAACTTAGGAAGCATCTCATTGCAGCCAGGTCACCAGCCTAGTGCTGGAGCAGATCAGCTAACAAATGCCTAATGACAGCAGTGGGAAGCAACATGTTCACCGGCAGTGATTGATTAGCAAATTGGCTAGCGAGAGTGGCATGTGGCAGACACCAACAGCATCCCAGAGCTGAAACAAGGCCAAGGAAAGACCCAAATCAGTGCTATTTCAATTTTTTTCAAGGAACATCTAGATCACGATCTGGCCCTTTTCGTCACCAGTCAATGCCTGGCAGAAGGGTAAAACTAATAAAACTTCACATGGGCTGTATGCAGCAAAGGAGCCCAGCTTCTGTTGGTGTTCATCTTGTTCTGAAACATCCGATGCCTTGGCTGAATATACTCCTAGTGCTTGTCCATGATAGTACAAAATCAATAGCAAAGTTTTCTTTCCTGGTAGACTGCTGGGATCTCCTAGCCTGTGGTCCCTTCCAGGGCTGGGACTGTAGTCACTCTGTTTCCCCAACTGAAAATAAGACCATAATGCAATGTTTGAAAATAAGACCATAACGCAGGAATGGAGCCATCTGATATAGTAAGTTTGCATAAAGCTTGCATTTGCACTTTTTGTGAGAGCTGAGGATGCCACAGACCAGGTGTTGCAGGTGAGTACATCTGTACAAGTGTGGCTGCACTTTATGTACAGTGTGAACCAAAAAGGACATCTCCCCTTTGCAGCACTAAAACTTTGAGCCCAGTGATAGACAGAGCCCTGAGGCTGGGGAGCAGGGAGAAAGCTGATGCTTCAGGAATTCCTCCTTCATTTCAGTAAGTCTCTGCTTGTAGCAAGGTAGACCTCCTGCATTTGCAGATTCCTTTTCCTTTCTCTCCCTCCTGAACGTTACATGTATGCTTGATCTCTGTTGCTGCCTCGCCTACCATCCAGCTGCCTTCACTGCAGAGGTTCATCCTTGTGAATTACTGCCTGTCCAGAAGGTAAGGCTCAGGACCAGATGCAGCACACAAGTCTATCAGTGTCTAAATGCTGTTTTCTTCTTGTATTCATTGCCATACATGTTTGGTCCCACGGGTTGTTTGCCTGCTGCGCTGACTTTAGGGAACACACTTTGCCTTGTTAATCACAGTTGTTGGAGATGCCATGGAGCCTGATCCAGAGATGTAGGACAGAGATACACCCGTGATTCACTGGCATTAATGCTGTGCTACCTCCATGGAGCACACAAGTGGAAAGGACCTCCTGGGTCATCAAGTTCATCTGTCATCACTAGTAACCACATCACTAGAACAATTAGGAGAGATTTGATTGGTCTAGCACAGCTAATGGGCTCCTCAGTCTGGCAGAGGACTAACAGAAGACACAACTAGGTGACGTCAGGTTGGAAACAAAGGGTGACCATTTAACTGTGCCTGGGTCTCTGCAGGGGAAGAGCAATCCAAGGCATTGCGTGTCACCAGCAAATTTTCAGTCTAGTCTGAATGCTTGCTAAGACAATTTTATCCAGTGGCTTTCTGCCCCAAATCCATGAATCTCTAGGAATCTCTGGACTGTTGCTACATGGTTTGCGAGAAGTAACAAAGAAAAGCAGTTTCCATTAGCTGTGTAATAATGCATTTACTGGGAATTTTTTTTTTTAAGGAATTGTACCTTGCCTGGGAGACGTCCAGAGGAATCCACAAGCTGAAAGAGAAGGTAAAAAAAATAAGTCGCTGCTCTGAGTGAAACAAGAATTAACTCAAAACAATCCTCTGGCTGCAGCTAACTGGTTTGAATCCCACCCTAAGAGCTACATCCATCACCAGCTTTGCAAAAGCAAGCAGTTAAATTGAATTCAGTATATATTTGGCATAAAATAAAATTGAGTAATACCATATCCATATGCCCTAGGCTTTTTCCCCACATGCTTTTGAAGATGCTCTCCTAGAGATTAGACTGACATCCAAGATAATTAAATCTCCAGCCTGATGATATGCTAATTAATAACAAACAAATAACAAGTCTCTCATATTTACTAAGAAACCTGAGCAACTCTTCTTGTAATATTTTTCTCCTAACTGAACCTATATACACTTCACTATGGTTATAGGGATGCTACTATCCACTTTCTGTTCACTATCAATTTCAGAAAAATACACCAACAAGCCCCCCAAAACCCAAAAGTTTAGGGGAGTTAAAAAATTTCAGGCCAAATAAGATGTTTTACTTCATTCTCAAGCTTTTGTATACTACACATTTCACATAAAATCAAGATATCTCACTTTTAAATGATGCAAGTCACTGCAACATCCCATCATTCAAAATGAACACTTGCATTGCACAAGGTTATGTTTCAGGCTTGCATGGGATGCTTAGACTATGCGATTTAGTGGCATTGCCCAGAACTCACAGCATATTGTACGCAAGGGATCCCGAATTTGTAGTGAGAATGTAATAGAGGCTATTTTGAATCAATAAGCAACAGGACATGAAACACCTTGCCACTGAGCATCAGGACAAACAGTTAAGTTTTGCTCAGGAATGGAAGCCATCCCTATAGCTTCTTGCTGGGTATTTGTAGGACTTCTCAAAAAGCAATAGCCTTGAAAAGGTGCAAAAATCCTATAAAAAAGAAAAAAGGTCTAAGTATTTACACCAGATTATGGTACTGTTCAAGGGAATAATTTACTCAGTCTGTCTCTGTTTAGTGGATCTCTGAAGACTCTTTTCAGATGATCATCCCGTTCAGTCTATCTTAAATCGGATCACAAGGCCTAAGCAGAGGATCTGTGCTGAGGATTTGAGCTGCATTGGATTTAATGCACATACATAGCTGGACAGCTTTGTGCACATGTGTTAGGGCTGATCATGGGCAGATTACTCAGGTCTGCACATTGTGAAGGGTACCCACAGACCTCAAAGACAAACTGTCAAGAACAGCTGAACTGGATGTCTGCTGGGACTGGAGAGAGAGCAGTGATATATTCAAGAGCACCATGGAGCACTCATGCAGACTGGCAGCTCCAAAAAACTGTCTGAGGAAGAGGAAGGTGTATTCTTTCATACTAAGGATATCCCTCTGAATACAGTGAATTCTATCAACAGGATGAAAAATGTCAGTGCAATGGAAACAGCCAACTGAGGACCAGAACATCAATTGCCTGCTGGATGCTAACATGGTGGTCTCACATCTGGACCACCCCCTACTCTGAGCTGCGGGAGAACCCATGGTGTGGTCCACATGGTCATCACCAATGCAGGATGGAGAGAATCTTGAAGGCAAGATTTAGCTAATAGCTACCAGGCTAAAGGCCAGGACCACCTCAGTAACATGAGCAGAAATTCTTCCCTCAGTGCCCTATAATGAAATCCAGAGCCACTGCAAGGTTCAGAGTATAGTACCTTGGGTAGAGTCTATACGGTAAAGATCCAAGTACTAAATCCAAATGAAGATGGATCAAGGCTATGGCACATAAAGATGGTCTTTTAAACTAAGCATTGCGGGAAAGCCAACAGTTTGACAAGACATATGGTTTGGGAAAACACAGTCTCCAGTGGAGAAGTTATGAAAATTTTGTATCCTTGAATAAAAGGATAGGAGAGAAGCCAAAAACAGTCAGGGATGAAACAGCAGACCGCAGCCTCAGTGGACACCCCTCTCAGGCCTGCAGAGAGAAAGAGAACAGAACAAGACACCATGTATGCATTTATATCCGAGCACCAAGGGTCTAAAAAGCAAGGTGAGTGAACAGCAGTACCCTGGTTTCAGATGGGACTACTAACATAACCAGCCCCTCAGAAGCCTGGTGGAAGGAAGATAAGCAGCAGGACATAGTAATGAGTGAGTACAGATTACACAGGAATGAGAGTAGGCTGTGCAGAGGGAGGATGCTGAGCATCAAGGAGCTGGGCAATAAGGCATACATTAAGGAGAGCTTATCAAAGAGCACAACCAAGTTAACTGTATCAACAAGTGCCACAGAGTCTCTAGGATTGCAGTCCCATGCCCAGATGTTATAGTGTTAGAGTCACTCCATTACCCACCCATCCAGAACAGGGCAACAACTGCAAAACCCTAGTGAGTGAGGCTATGATGTATGCAAGAGGACACAGGCACAAACAGCAGAAGACGCCCATCTCCCTGTGCAGACGGGATAACTCACAGGAGGGAAGACATCTACATTTAAGATGGGAAGCTATTGCTCCCTCCAGCAGCAGGTTATGACCTCTGAAGCAGAAACCCTCTTCTTCAGCACGCCCTGAGCAGCACCCAGGAACTAGTGGGTCTGACTTCAAGTATGTTGCCAGTGGCTCTCTGCACCTCAAATGGACAATCTTGAAGGTAGCCTTGCAAACCTGTCACTGTAAGTTTAACTTGAAGAGGGAGCTGCATAAGAACACAGACACTTGTTGAAAGAAAATTAGAAAGGAAAAGCTAGTAAGGAAAAACACACCCCAGAGGTGGGAAGACCATTTGAAGAAGTCATTAAACGTGCATCTCTTAAGGGAAAAAAATTTAGAATAAAAGCTAGCATGTTTAACAAATTGAGACAGTTAACAGCAAAATCAGGCTTTCTAAGTAGAAGCACTGTCCAAATAATGAAAATGTAAAAACAAAGTCTAAAATGTAAAATCTGCAACTGCGCCAAAATACACCAAAGATTTGAGCAGAATTTTTCAAGTCACAGGCACTAATAACAAAACACATTGAAGTGCCAATGATCACAGGGCTAAGGGAGCCTCCAAGGAAGATAACATCATAGTAAAAAAGCTAAACTAACTCCTCTTCACAATAAACCAATAAATCCCGGTAACAGAGCCACAGTCAGGAGATGAATCCTCCCAGCAGCACTGAAGGGGCTCAAATATGCAATTGCCCAGGCTCAAACTCCATACCGCACTTTTGGGGGAAAAGGAAGAAAGTTCATACAAACAGAGTAATGAAGTACAGAGAGAAGCGACAGACTTGGGAAGATTCATCACAGGTTTTGGGGAGGCAAGTCCTGCCTCATCAGTCCATCAGAGGCCCCCCAAGTGTGGGCAAGCAATGGCACTGCTTGACCCAATGAACTTTAGTTTCTCATGAACCAGTCTCAAGATCCCTCCTCTAAAAGCTTCTGAAGAATGTAAGGTACCATAAAATAAAGGAGCAGCTTCTTTAGGTTAAAAACAAAAACAGTAGTAAGAGGTCAGCTCTCCCGGTGGAGGTGAGACCCAACAGAAATCTCTGCAGCTCGGCTTTTTATAAATGACTCTGAAAAGGCAATTAGCGAAGGGACAAATGGAATGATTCAGAAGAGTTCAAAGCTTCAGGTTAACTGAGGGAAAAACACAAGTCACTCTGACACAATGGCTGGACAACAAAGCGGCAGACAAATTTCAGTATTGAAAAATGTAGACAGGGAAAAAAGCTAGCTATGCTACACCTGCATATTACAGCTCTACATTAGCAGTCACCGTCGGGGGGTGTATTATGGAGACGTTGTGAGTAAGGTCACAAATAAATGTCACCTCATTGTTGAGCAGCAATCAGAAAGGTTTAGCACCCGATAGGAACTGTTAAGTAACGGAGAGCGAATAAAACAAATTATTTCTAGCATGCTGCTGTACAACTGCTGGATCTGCTCAGCTGCATCATTCTGCACAGTTGTGGCACTGTGGTCTTCCTCATCATCACCACAACAGGGATGTAGGGAGCTAGACAGGGCACAGAGAGGAGCAGAAACAGGAAGGGATTTTGTCGAAACCCACAGCAACTCCTATGGTGAAAAATAGGCTACAGAGCAGGCTATGTTTATGACAGAGTCCACAAAATCAGGAGTGACGCAGAGAAAATGAACAGTAGATGTTGTTCAGGATTAGTCATAGCACTAGAATTAAGGGATACTAAATAAATTAACATATAGTAGGTTTAAACAAACAAAAGGAAGGGGTTTTTTTCCACTCCTCATACAATCTACTTGCATTGTGGAATTCATCGCCCCAGGATGTTGTGGATACCAAACACATCAAGGGAGTCGAAAGCCAATTAAACAAATTCATGGACTGGTCCACCAGTGGCTATTAAACATGACTATGGAGATGCAGCCTCTGGCTGGCAAGTCCCTAAGCCACATGAAGCTTTATCACAGGAAGAGTTACTTCGTGCTTGCCCTGTTTATGCCTCTCAGCATCCACAGCCAACCGTGGTCAGACCCAGGTACAGGAGTTAATCCCCGAGCTGGTGCAGGCTCAGAGTTGATGGGGACATTCTCAGGTCTTGGCACATGCCAGTTCTGCTCTAGAGATCTCAACTGCCTCTTGGTCCCTGTCCTGAAGTGACACTAAGCCTTCTGAAAACAGGATGGATCACCAACATCTTGGGCTAAAGTTTTGGGCTTTAAACCTTAGGAGATTCCTAGGACACGAAATCCAAAAATCACACCCAGATGTCAGTCCTTTGTTTGGATGTCATTATTTATATTCTGAGTGACATTTCCTCTTCTGTCTCCCTAACAATGACAAAACAAAGAGCTATAAACAAACCCGGGCTCCAGATGTTCTTCTGCCCTCATTAGCGACCAGCTTGGCTAATACTATTTCATCAGCCCTTTGTTTCAGGGTGGCAAGCCAACATCAGCAAGTTGAGGACACTTTGACAGGCTCCCCCCCACCTCCTTTGGGATGTGACAAATTCCCAGGATAGTCCTGCCCAGCACTCACTACAATAACAAGCATGGGTCTGAATTACTGCCCTCGACAATGTTTGGTACGTGGAAAAACTTGTGCTTGCTAATTACCACGATTGCTCCATTAAAATACCCCTCAGGCAGCCACGTGCAATCCAGGTGAGCTGCAGCCCTGCCCCTCGGCAGCCCACAGCAGCAGCAGCCCAGGTGGAGATGACATTTCCTCTCCTTGAAGAGCCTCCCCAGCCTTGGAGGTGTCCCACCCACTCATCAGATCTATTCCTAGACATATCGGTTTCTATTTATTTTCCCACTGACTATTATGCTGGTGCAAAGAGGCAAGGTTGAGAATCAGTCAGACCAGACATATAAGCAGGCTACAAAACAAAAATTTTCCTCTTCCTTTGAAGCCTACTATCCATTATTTTTGATAAGAGGTGCAGCAGATTTATTTCCCTGGTTTGAGCACTCCTAAGCCTCTTTACTAAGCCTGGCAGCAAGAACCTCAAAGCAGATGCCAAACCCTGCAATCTTTTTATGTGTGGTAGAAATAATCCCTTTGCCTGGTACCTGGGAGAGCTGAACTCCGATGTCCATGTGAGCTGCTGATGGACTGGCATGCACGCAGGAGCTGAATCGGAGCCAGCGACAGGGTCTCTTCTCCCCACAGAGCACCTTCTCTACACAGCCAACCAACCACCACTTGCTTTGACTTTCTCTGAGCTCCAGCTGATGTTGGAAAGAGATAGGGAGATCTGACCATAAAGCCCATCAGATCTCCCCATGCCAGTTCTCCACAGGGAGATTTGGGCAGTTTTCTCCCCACAAAGGATCCTTTACTCTTCCTCCTCCTGCAATTTCACTTCTACTCTTAGACGCTTTATGAATTGAAGCATGGAGCCTACAGAAACCCTTGTAAAAGGGCAACACAGCTCCCAAAGCCACCCATGCTTCCAGATAAATGCAGGCCAGGCTAACAAGGTCCTTTTGGCTGGCTGGCTGCCTTGAACTGATGAAGCCAAACTACATGAGTCACAACACCATAGCCAAATCCCTAGTACCAGGGTAATTGCAGACATCTTGAACCAGAACAAGTTGCAAGGGCAGAGGGAAGCTAATCATAAAAGGAATAAATCAAGGGGAAATACTTGGCACTTCACTTTTGGCAGGGAGGGGCTGATCAACTTTTACTGTGGAGGAATGAGAGAGGGAAGATCCACTTTCACTTCACTCCCAGGATGCCCAAGGACTTTCACATCCCTGCACACAGAACAGCTGCTGTAAGTCTTTACATCTCATAATGATAGATTCCTCATTTAAAAATAAATCAGTGCAGCCTGGGATGCATGCCAACACATTTCCCCCAGTTTTCCCACGTCCTACATTTTAAAGGCAGCTGATGAGCTCCATCCTTGCTGATCCATCATCCTTCCTTTAATAACTCCCCATGTTACCATTAAAACCAGTGCGTTGCCCTCCTCTCCTTTAAATTTCCCCAGAGCTTCGGTCCCCTGCTTTGGCTGTTCTTGTTCAGTTTTGCATCATAATGCATTACTGCTTCAACAGCACTAGCAATCTTTGAAGCTCTTTCGGTAACTTCTCCCACAGGCATTACCACTGAACCCTTTGTGCACCAGGTCTAAAAAAACACCTCTACTGAGTCTCTCCATCTCCAAAAATACAGGTAAATTATCAGTTCAGGGCCAGCTGGAACCAACATTGTTATTCTTCATATATTGATCTTGACCTTCAGGTTGATCTTCTTCCCTAAAACTTACAAAAAGGGATCCAAGGTTTGCAAACAAGCTGCTCAAACACACCATGTTGTGCAACACGCAGGCTATCAAACCCAGGATCTCATTACACCCTCTGCCTCCCACTCCACGTTGTGTTCCCTTGTTAGATCTTGTTTCAAATTAGACTGAAAGCTCGTCACGCCAGTGGCAGCAGCTCCCTGTGGCATCACTGCAGCAAACGGGATTAATAAGTAAGACTAAAGACAGCTCTGAAAAGCATCAGAAAGGAGGAAACCAAAAAGATGTGGGAAAGTCCATGACCCTACCCTGAATAAAGAACAACTCTCAAGATGCTTGAATAACTTCAAGACATCCGTGAACTTGACTCCTCTATCATGAGTTTCGTTTTTTCACTTCTAGCCTCAGCACTTCACAAATTAAGCGAACCTAAGTGAAAAGATGCTTTACACAGTCTGAGATTTATGTTCTGTTTCATCAGCATAGCTCAAAGATCTAACTAGTCCATTCAAATTGGGTCATTTATGTTGTAGAAAACAGGCCACACTCAGCAAGCAAGGGATGTAAGGATTTTAGTGGCAAGAAAATAAACATGTCCTTTATCAGCACATTTCTCTGTCCTAGCCCAGGACCTCACACCCCTCAAAGCACGGTTTTGCCACTCCTCTGACTTCTGTTTTAGGACTTACCTTTGGAATTAAGCTATGCCTCCCACAATAACGGCTGGCTGGGGAGATGCTATCCGATCAGCTTTGGACCCAATTGCACCCAGAGCCCCAGGTGCTGGCCACCCTTCCATTAGGGGCATACAAAGACCTGCCATTCATGTAACCAGCCATCACCTCCTAGGGGCCTGACACCAACTGAATTCTTTTTCCAATAGGCTGAAGAGGCTGACCTGGGAGCAGTGTCTGTTGTTTATCAGCTGGACTATGGAGAAAGGAAAGGTTTGCCACTGGCCACCAAATGAGTCAGTGGTTAGAGTAAGACACTCTTCACCTTCCCTGGAGCTGAGCCTAGTGTCCAGTTCACTGTCCCCATCATCTGCCCACACTCACCTGCTAAGGTCCACGATAATAGCACTGAGGTTTGGGAGGCGAGGGAGAGCTCGCATTGCACAGCTCTTTCACCCTGCTGCAGCAGGGATGGTTTCATCCCTCTTCACTGGACGTGATTTCTGTAACAAGCAGCTTTCAGCAATAGAAATTACCAGACCAAACGGTATAATTCTAATAGTTCAAGTGCACAACAGCAGATCAGATGTCACTGCTTCCCTAGAGACCTTAACTCCTTTCTACTCCTGCCCGCCCACCCTCCCCAAGAGCATCATCTCTGCAGGTCCACCTCTCCCAGGCCTAGAACATGACCACTGGATTTTGCTTCTACAGGATGGGCTGACAAAGATAAGGCCCAAGAAGCGGTTCTGGTGATTTTCTCTAAGTACACATAGTAGGACTGCCCTAATGGCACTGCTGGTTTCAGAGCAGCATATCCTTGGACAGCACTGCTGTCACTGACACCACAGACCTCCAGAGAAGATGGCTCACCAGGTTAGAGGGAACATGCAGCGCCCACAGAGTTGAGCACACTTATTCACAAAAGGCAACAGCACTGGAAAGCAGAGCTGTTGTTCCATGGGAAATCCTCAAACAAGATTAGTTTTGCTCTTTTAATCATCCTCCACCCAACTGGTGCTCAGGACAAGAGGACTCACAGGCAAAACTTTAACCTCTCCCTCTTAGCCTTTGCTTGCAGCAGTAGTTAAAGACCCACAAACGAGACCACCATATTTGCAAGCCATTTAACTTGGCGCTGCGGTTTTCCTGCTGGGAGGAAGGGTTCCTCGGCTGGGTGGGGTAGGGTTGTCCAGGAAAGAAATTCTTTTCTACAGAAAAGGAGGAAGGAGTTAGTTATCTCCTGCGTCTTCCCAGAGCTTTGGAGGAAAGGCACTTATGGCAAAAGCAAACAAGTTCTCTGTAGCACTGCAGTGATGTGGTTTAAGCAAAAAAAAAACCAACAACTTTCTGGAGCATGGAGCTAAGCAGGCCCCAGGCAGTAATGGGTACACGATGAATAATCAACCCATCTAAAGCAACAAGCATGAGTCAACCCAGATGAAGAGTTCCTCAGTTTCCCCCCTCCCCCTCGGCTGTTCCTTGGAAAACCCATACGCGTTATGAGGGTGTCCATAAAACAAACATTTGGCTGCTTTCTTGAAGAAATCTCGGAGAGCCCAAAACTGGCTGTGTGGGCTGAGTCCTCAGCAGGGTACAGTAACCGAAACAAAAAAGCAACCTCCTCAGGGGCTGCTATAGCATTTGGGATGGGGGAAGTGGACCAGAAATCTTTGCAGAAGAGCTATTTACATCTGTTTGACCCTTGTAAAACAGGTCCCCAGGCTCTTCCCCTCTCAGAGGCATTTGGATGACAGGCTGCAGCAGCAGTTTGATGCTTCCCAGGAGAAAACAGCAGTGCAGAGCAGCTGTGGGTAACCACCAAGCAGCATACACAACCTGTGCCAAGGAACGGGTGCAGGCAGAGCAGTCCCACCTGCTTTGCAAGGCAGGAGGAGGACCACAGCAGGATCCCTGCAAGGACCAGGGTACTGTCTGCAGTGTCACCTCTTGGCTCGCAATCCCATGTTTGCGGAAGAAGCCACTGAAAGTGAAAGATACCTGCACCCTCCTCCAGACTCCACCTTGCCACCCCAGCCTTCCCCAACAAGTTGCTCCTCCCTAGGAGGCTACTTATCTTCTCCCACTCAAACCCCTTGATCTGCTTGCCAAAGTGCAGCCTGCTCCAGGAGGGTCTGGCTGCCCAGATACTGCCAATTACTGCAGGGCTGCAGCTCAGCTCTGGGCTACCACAGGGCTAATGTGGCTCTAGGTCTGGTCATCCCTGCCTTTGCCCCAAATGCCCATTGGAAGTCCACAAGTTCACCCATCCCAGTACTAAGTGCGGGCTCCAAACCTTGGAAAGCCAATCCCATGAGGTACAGAGAAGGAGGATCCCATGTACTAAGACCAAGAGGGTCGGAGACAAACAGTTCTGCTGTTGCTGAAACTAGCGTGGATGCACACAAGGGACCAACCCACCCAGCAACCAGGCACAGCTCAAGCAACTCCTGCTGCTGGTTTGAAGCTAGGCTCACACAGCTCACTGTCCCAAGCCTGCCTCCACATTTGCTACCCCAACCCAGTCCTCCTTACTCAGAGGCCAGCACCATCTCCAGTTCTTCCTGCATCATGAGAGGGGCAAAAACAGAAGGGCTGTGGGGGTGGTCTGCTTGCTAGGGACCGTGAACGGTGGAAAAGGGGTGACAGAGTTTCAAGTCCGGTCTCATTTAAGACAGCACTGGGTAAGTGACAGCCAGATCTGCTGCTGGCTTCTGTCACTGCTTCTCATCCTGCAGGACAAAGTCTTGCCCTGTCTAGTACTTCAGAAAGAGAAAAAATGGGTTTTGACTTGCCCTCTTCTTCCACTGTGGATGCTCTGCAGTACACGGGCAATGCACAGCATGCAGAGGGCTTGTCCTAAGGGCTGGCACACAGACTCCAGGAGCACTCTGCCCCAAACCCAGAGCACTGGCCACCCCACGGCAGCTCCCCTTTCCCTGGGGACAGGACATTCCATTTTGGCCAGGGCTCCCCACCACGGGGCTCATCCTCCAGCATGCACCCAGTACCATGAGCAGCCAAGCAAGCATTGCCTCCTCCTTCTTCAGCCTGTTGAGCAACTACCAGTAGGTGGACACACACCCAGGCTAAACACAGCTCCAGTACCACCACCCCCACCTGCCATGGCTTTTGCCCAGGTCGCTAAACACATTCTTGCTTTGGATGCACTAGTTCTCACGCTCCTCTTCGGGAGGGAGCCCACGTTGCTCAACTCCACTCTAGCTCTGGCTTCCCCTACACTGAACCCGGAACCAGATTTCACTAGTCACAAAACATGCTGGCCCTCCTTGCCCACACAGCTCTGTGCCAAGGACAGGGAGGATGTAGTGCTGCCACCACTACAGTGGGACCTGGCCTGTGCCTTGCCACTTGGCCTGCAGCATGACAGCCCATCCGTGCGAGCAGGGGTGCAGGATGGCCCAGGACTAAATGGGGAGGAAAAAGTCTCAGTGTTGCAATTGCCATTCTCTCTAATCCCCGTGTTTGACTGCCTCTGAGCACAGCTCAACCCGCAAGGCACCTGACATCTGAAGGACAGACAGTTTAAGGCTCACAATGCCTCCTCAGCACAGCCTTTACCTCCACATGACACATCTAGCTTTTGCAATCTGAGTTAGCACTCATCTGCCCTATTTCAACTTC
Source organism: Steatornis caripensis (assembly GCA_013398225.1). Lineage (NCBI taxonomy): Eukaryota > Metazoa > Chordata > Aves > Caprimulgiformes > Steatornithidae > Steatornis > Steatornis caripensis. Next base: position 122,951 of record VZSC01019270.1, read on the forward strand.
AAAGCACTTCACAAATATTAACCAATTAATCCTCTCACCACCCTCAGAGGGATGTGAGCATCTTTATTTTTATCTGTTTCCCCATCAGTAAGAATGGGAGAGTTAAGTGCCTCTCCCAAGGCCATCCCTAGCTGACTCCCAGCTGACTGCACTTGACACCCAGCCCCAGGCTGGGGGCATCAGGAGGAACACACACACAGTACACCTCAGACAGCAGAAATGCTACAGAAAGTCACAACTGCCTAAGCAGAACTGTCACCGAGCACCTTTGTTTTTCTCCATGCCCCATAAGACTTGGCTTCTTGAGCACTTTCTGTTCATCATCAGTCAAAGACCTGGAAGGAAAATGATCTGAGACAAGTGAGACAGAGCAGGCCACTGACACACAGCAACCAGGACCCACTGGAGAGCCAAGGGCACACACAATAAATGTTTTTAACAGGCCCATAAAACGTCCTACATCTTGCAATAAAAAGCAGAGGCCAATGGGGATGGTAACAGAGTATGGGGACAAACTTTGATGTGACTGAAGCTAGATAGACAGCTGAAACCCAACACAAGCTACTGGCAGTGCTTCGCTTTTGCTAAAAACCGGAGCAGAATATCCCAGCTCATTCTGCACTTCAAATAACGCTTATTTCCTCCAGCTCAGGCAGACCTCAGTTTAGGGAACCCCACAACCCTCTGTGGCATTAGTAAGGGCAGGGAGCTGGGAAGGGAGCTGGCCTTCAACAGGGAGACCACAGGAAGTAAGCATGTGTCACACCAGCACGGCAGCAGCCACTCATGGTGGGGCACCAGGAGCGATGCTTCCCCTCAGCTATCCTTTCCATCAGCCAGGACTCTGTCAGACAAACACTCCCAGTAAGCAGCACAGCACCCACATTCACCAGGTACATCGTGTACCTCCAAGGTCTAACAAGCCAAAAACCAACGTTTTATCACCCCAAATGACTTTGTTGAAGGCATGGGCTGCACTCCTCCCCCACCCAGCAGGCAGGTGGACAGAGCTTCCATGCAAGGGCATCCAGGTGTGCTCAGGAGGAGGGAGGGGAACACCTGGTCCCTAACAGCTGCAACAGACACAGGGCTAGGGAGAGGGAAAGCAGGGCGCACACGTGCACAAGGAGGGGTTGCACACCAGATCCCACTGTCAGCGATGGCTGCATTTATTACAACCTTTTCATGGATGAAACTGCTCGCTCAGGAGAAGGGACCACCTGAGCCGCAAGAGTGCTCCCGCTCTTCCCGTGACACCATGAGACAGAGCAGGCAGGACTGGGAGGTTGCTCCCAGCTCCCTTTCAGTTCAGCAGCAATCTCTGTCCCCAGGGTTCCTCAGAGCATGTGAGTGAAAGTCTCCCTGCTTTTGCAACACCACTGACCCAGAGTGGGACCCCTGCTCCTCCACCACTGCTGCGGTGGCAGGGAGAACCCACAATCACAGGGTTTACAAAGAAGCGCTTGTTCATTTCTCTCATCATTTCCAATGGCTGTGGCTCAGCGCTAACTGCTCACAATTATTCATTACCATTCATACCGAGGTCCCAAATCGCTCACTAAACCCTGTGAAGATGTAGGTATCCCAAAGCCTTTTGGGTGGAGAGGGGCAGCCTTTAAACAACGCTCTGCAATGTCAGAGCAATACTGACGAGCTGAAATCAGTCCAGCGTCTTGCTGAAGCAGCAGGAGAATTTCAGGCAGATGAAATGCAATTCTCTAACTGCAGTTATTAGAGGCAGCGGGGGTAGATGCCTTACTTCTATTACAGATACAATATCATCCCAAGGGAAGGCTTTTCTTAGCATCAAGAATGACTCTGAATACCTGTTTAAAATAGCACATGCAATGTGCCTTAAATTTATCGCTAAGCACAGACCTTAAGTCACAGCAGCAGCACAAAAGGCCAGATTTGCCCACCTACGCAGGGGGCGTCACACGGGCACCTGCAGCGGGTGCACGGGCCCCAGGGAGGGGCGGCGGCGCTGCGGCTGCTGCCCCGGCCCCGCTCCCGCAGCAGCGCCCCGAGGTGCAGGCAGAGCACGGGGCCGGCCCGCAGCAGACAGTGCCACCTGCTGACACCCGGCCCCCGTCCCATCCCTCCCTTTGGGGCCCCCATGCACCCTCCCGGATCGTCAGTTCTATCTCACCTGCTAGTCAAACCCCAAAAGCAGCAGTAATTCTGTGTGATATCCTTGGCTGTTCATCGGGCCGTTCCCCCTTTCCACGTGGTTGTGCGGGACAGACGCTGAGCTGCTGGATGACCCACTGTCTGGCCACAACCATCAGCATAGCACGGGATTTGACACCACATGCCAAGACTGTTCTTCAAGGCAAGGAGGAAAACACAGGTACCTGCACTGGGATATGGCAGGGAACAGTTTCTGGGTGTGCTTTTGTCTTCTTCCACAAAGGAAAACCGTTTTCTTGGATATATTTCTTGAGCACTGCCATCATTTAGTCCCCTCCTGAACCTCTTGCCACTTTTTGGGGCATGGAGAGGAGCCCAAGCTGCTTAGAAACACCTTGGGAATGAGCAGGGAGACCACATCGCTCTATTCATACACCAGGATTAGATGTGCATTTGGATACTGCAAATGCACTGCATGCCCACAGACCCAAAACATCTTAGATAACAGTTGTGGGGTTTAGCTTGGCTCCACAGTGATGCAACACCCTCACAAAACCCCTGTGAACTCTTCCAGGCAGCATTTGCAGCACAGCCCAAAGCAGAAAAAAAACCACAGAGCAAAGCCACCAAGCTCAGCAGAACTCTGGGGCCCTCAGGGACATGGGGAGGCCCTTGACATTAACTGCAAGAAGTTTCTTAACAGATGGGTGGATTCTTTATCATGTTCCCAAACTTATAAGACCTTAATTTTTGCTGCTTTTAGTTAAAAATGGTTGAAAGGCAAAATTCCCCTTTCCAAGAAATCAACTTCCTAAGCCATTTTCAAGCCCAAGTTTGCTTTTCCATTAACTTGGCACCAAGACCCTTAGGTCACATCTTACTTCAGTCCTTGACCATCAGCTCATTAACCTCTCTCATTTTTGAGAGGCCAAAGGATTCACTAGGACAGATACTTAAGGTAGTTTACAAAACAAAGTTCAAGTTAAAAGGGAAAACTCTCCAGAAATAAGAGCATTGGCATATTCTTTGTGTATGAACTACCATTATTACTGATTATTTACCCTACAGCAGTCACTAGTGCCGTTGTGTCAGGTACTAGATAATACACACATATTAAAAGGCAATACTCTTTTCTGTAGAAACTGTAAAGAGGGAAAAGACAAAAGAGCATCATTCTCATGTGGAAGCAAAACCAGAAGGTAGTTGACTAGCCTAAGTTGTACAATGAATGGCAATCCTGAGCTGCGCACACTAATTTGTGTATAAAGCATGATTATTAGGTATACTAAAGGCCACGGGACACTGCTATCAGTCTGTATAAACAAACAGCACTAGCCTGTACGATTCAATTCTCACTTACAATGCAAACCCCCAGATCTTCCTCCTGCCCTGCGTCGCCCTTACAGACACTCTAATTTTAGAGCTAATTAAATTAAAGTTCTGACTCACCCCAAATCTCTGATTTAGTCTTACATGATCTTTGCTACAAGACCTTTCCATGCTGTTAATTGGCAGCCCTCCCCAAATACACCCGTCTCTGCCTTTTCCGCAGCCTGGCGATGATCGGCAGCTCACAGGAACACACACAGGGCAAGAGCTAAAAACCAAGTAACTCCCTTCAAAAAAAAAAAGAACCAGCACCTTATAAATCCGTGGTCTGTTTGCATACAGCACAGCAGCATTGCACTGCCCTGACTCCATGGGAGGGATGCCCAAGGATTAATTAACAGGCAGGTCTCACTGCAGAAATGAGGCAGGCAGCCTCCAGACCTTTCCGCTGTCACCCAACCATCTAATGTTCAGCCAGAGACTACAGCCAGGCTCTGGATGTGCCTGAGAAGGAACAAAACCTTCAAACACTATAGAGGTTTCACATAGCCAGTTTGCAAAGAGGGAACAGAACTCATTGCCCACAAAGCCCCTTCTCAAAATCCTTTTCTAACAGAAGTATTACCAACAGAAAAAGGAACAAGGTGACCTGTTTCCAAAGAGCCCACTCTGGCTTTCTTGCTGTGGGAGTTATTGGCGAGCACAGAAACCAGTGCAGGTGCCAGCACAGCAGGGCTCCTCATAAACCTGGCACACATCAAAAACCTGCCTGCCCCTGAGCAAAGGCAGATGCAGAAACACTTCTGATGGGCGAGCTTGTTCGCCTGAGTCATCTGAGAGGTGGCTGCGCCGGAGGGGAACCACCTATTCAAAAATTGCCTTTACTGCCCACACTCCCCAAACACATGGGTTTGAAACCAAAGATACTATCACAGAACACACACCAGCTTTCAAATAAAGCCCTACAAAAGCAGGGCCATCTCAGAGAGTATATTTAGTCCCCTGCTACCCCAAGTCTCATCATTACCTGGAACTCAAAAACTCATATTCAGGCTGGAGATCCCTCAAAGCCCAATTAACAGCTGGATCTGCTTCTTCCCAGCACAGCACCCAAGACACTTCCCAACACAATCTCACTGCTGCCTGCCCAAACCAACCAGCACATATTTATAATATCAGGAGGAGTTACATGCCTTGGGTCAGCTGAGCTTGTTTCCCAGTCTTTTTCTTTTCAATTTCCCTCTTTCAGAGTGCTAAGTGGCACAGGAGAACCAAATTGAATTAACAGGATTAACAGCAATTAAGCCCCTATTGGAGCCAGGGTTGTGCTCTTTAGGCCTGGAAAGAAACTACATGTCACTGCAGCAAGATGAGCAGCAGGTGATGCCAGAAGCTTTTTATTGCCAAGGAGAAAAATTGGTTGTCTTTCTGCAAGCCTCCTCCTCCTGCTCTCTGATCAGAATTTAGCCCAGATGGACCAAGTTCTTTTCCAGCCTGCTCCTGCCTCAGCCCTGCTCTTTGCACATGGGAGAGCTCAACTTCCTCTGAACACCAGTTACAGGGTCTGAATAAATCATCTCAAAGCAGCTCTTTTCCTATGCCTGTATAAAAAAAAAAAAAACCAAACCCTGTCTTACAACATGTGTGGGAAAGAGCAGAGCACTTGGACGTGAACCTGAAGTTCCTGTCAGTTTGCCTTATCTGTGGGATCTGCTCATGACAGCCTAACCCCCATGTGCAGGGAGGCTCTGCAAAGGGGGCCAGTCCCAGCTACCAGCGCTCTGGGGTGTTCCCACTCCTGTCCCTGACCCTTCCCACCGCAGGGTCCATCCTTGCAGGCAGGAAGGGGTTGTCACTCTGCCAACTTGTCCTCCCATCTGACTCCATCCTCACAGCGCCTTGCAGTAGTTATTTTAGCTATAGAGCTGCTTTCTGGCTTCCTGTGTTGTCCTTTAGTGTTCTTCCTAATTGAGGGCTTTTAACATTAACAGCATTTAGCAGCTGTTCTTGGGGGGGGAGGGGGAAGCACTAAATCTTTTATTTAAACAACTTCTGTAAGGAGTAGAAATGCGACCCACACCCTAAGCAGATGTTCCTCAAGTGACAAGCCTTCCCTGCCCTGCCAGTGGCTCCTTTGAGCCAGCCATGCCATGAATTGTTGAATTTGCCAGTCCATACAACATCCCCAAGCAGGAACCAGGGCTCTCTGGCTGAATATTTCCTTCAGGGCCAGGCAAGGGGCTTCACGCAATTTGGCAGGAGCCGTAGGCTCCCATGCCCAGTGCTCGGCCATCAGTGTCCTCTCCCTGCTGTGCCACCTGCGGGTGAAATGCTGGACAATACTGGGTGGGTTCACCAGGGGCTCCTGTCCATGGAGAGGCAGAGCAATCTCCGGCCAACCAGCAGAGCATCAGCAGCCAGGAGCTGTGAGGTCTCACCTTGGTGGGTCTCACTGCTTTGCACCGAGAGGAGCACGCTGTGTGCGGCAGCCACCAAGCAAAATGGAAAATGGGATGGCGGGGTAGCTAGTGGGACACACTGAGATTGGTGCCTGCAATTCCTCTCCAGCCAGGGTGGGATCTGCACAGCAAAAAGCTGCCTGAGTCCTCAGAAGAGGGCTAGGATTTACTTTTGTCAAAGACTCGAATGTTTTGAAGTCTGCAGAGAGGCAAGAAGCAGCATGCGCCTCCAGTGCCCCAAGGAAATTGCAACAGAGTCACCAGCGAAAGCATTCAAACATCACAAACCAGACCCAGATGATCATGAATCACAGCTCAGAAGCCACAAATGGTTCTTAAGCCTCTTCAAAATAATTGCACTTACCAACAGGCTCATTTGGGGTGGTTCGCGTTTTCCAGCCTTATTCTGAACCTGAGAGAGAGAATGGGCTAAAGAGAAAGCAGAGCTCCTCTTCCAGTCTCGGGAACTGGGGTGATAACACCAGTGGAGATGCTGTGACACATGGCACAAGTCCACACACGTTGATGGTGCTGGGGGTGCGGGAAGGGCCATGTGGGAGACCCTGGTGCCAGGTTGCGTGGGCAAGGGGCAACCCCTCAGCACACTGAGCCTGGACGGGCTCATGACAGCCCTCTGCGGTGCTCCAAGGTGGCAATGCTGGCTATGAAGGAGAGCAGGCAAATCTCTAACGCGGTCCCCAGCTCCCTCCAGGGCTCGTCTGACCAAGGGCGCAGGTGAGGCCGGCCCAACACTCATGGCTGGAAGTCCGAGGGATGTCAGAACAATTTTGTTTGAAAACGTTTCCCCTGCTTTTCAGCAAGGAGTACACATAGGTGATGTTGAGTGCACTAACATGGTAAAACACTGCGTGCTCCACAGGTCCAAGTGCATGGGCGATCCTGAGGCTTCAGTCAGAGCAAGACCTACATCCCAATAGAGTACATGCACTAAAGGACTCAGGAGTCATCAATGTTTTAATCCTTGATTTAAATATTAATATAATGGAAGAGCTTAAAAGCAGTATCCATGAAAGCACAGGGTCGTCTAGTCCAGCACCCTGTCCTCAGAAGGGACCCAGAGACCTCCTCCAATTTTTTTACCTCTCCAGTCCACTGCTGACTTTCTAAGTCTCATAATGTTAGTTCTAGTTTATAATAATATAGCATCATAAATACGAAGTTGGGCATCATGATAATTATTTATGTCTTACACTTCTGACCAGCACTGAGTGTTTCTGTAGAAGCTTAATTATCATTTATGCGTCTTTGTTCCATGTCCACAAAAATCCCAGGGCTCTATATGGCTGAAAGCTGAATTTATAGGATCATGGAAACAGCAGAGCCTGGATCCAGTGAGAAAGGCTGCTCCTAACCACAAAAATGCCAGATCCAGTGAAAGGACATGAATGCCAGCAGGGCACAAAATGCAAAAATGAGGCAACAGGTGACAGTCCCAACAGGTGGAACCGTAGTTCCCGGAGAAAAAGGGACTTATGGCAGCTGTGTCTGGGCCTGATCCGTGTCTGCACCTCTATGGAGGTGACTGGGGAGAGGTCTCTGGAGCTGAGGTCCCAGCTGGCAAAAGGCTGACACCACAAGAGTGGCAGCACAGACATTCAGGCTCAGGAACACGGGCACCTGGTGCAACCCCCATCCTGTGCTCCGTGGGGTAGGTGCACCCCCGGCTGCACAGTTCCTTGCCAGTAGTATCTGATCGCCTTCCATGTAATATTGGGGGATGCTTCAGGAGAGCAGGACCTCTGGCCACCAGGCAGGTCTGCAGTTCAGCCTGAGCAGAGGAACAGCAAAGCACAAAGCTCAGGGATGTCCCAGCTAAACAGGCAGATGCAGGACAGCATTATTAGCATCAAAGGCTGCCTCCAGCATGCTTGTCACTGTCTGCTCCTGGCAAGCAACTCAGCACTGGAGGAGAGCCGCCCCAAGCCCAGGCACTGCGGGGCTGCCCTGAGCTTGGAAGCAGGCTGGATTTCTGCTTCTTCCAAAAAATACAGGGAAAAATTCAAGATGCAACGTATCTGAGCATTTCCTACAGAAACCACAGCCTAACATGGGAACCTCAGCTGGCTTTTCACAGGAAAACTGAGTTTCTTGCTAAGTGTGGCTTGAAACTATGAGCCAGGGGCTTCCAGAAGCTCAGAAAAGGGGAAGGAATGAAGAAAAGAGGAACTTGGCAGGGACAAATAAAGATAAGAGGGAAAAGCATACTGCAGGCAACAGCCACGGGCTTTGGCAGCCACTTCCTCCTGTAGAAGCAAAAAAAAAGCAAGTCAAAAGCTGCTTGGAGAAAGGAGGTTCAGCAGTGGATTATTTCACCTCCGTTACCAGAGCAAAAGGACTGCTTCTCATATCCCCAGCGGGCTGAAGATGGTGCTTTCACTGCAAAGCACCTCGCTTTCACAACCAGGCTGAAAACGTGCAAGGCATCAAAAATAACGTCACATTTATTAGGGAAGTGATTCCAGTGCAAAGCTCACTGAGGGACACGGGGAGCTAACTACACACAGAAATTAAAGGGAAACCCTTGATGGAAAGGAAATGTTTAGCCACCATGTTCAAAGGCTCCCTAAATCAAAGACAAAAACCTTCTTTAGCCAAGGCCATTGACCAAAGCTGAAAGCACCCGGAGCTGCCAACAATGCCCACAGCAGCACCTCTCGTGGCAGGGCTGCCAGTGCTGATGCTCTTTTACCCCAGCATCTTTCACCCGATATCTCATAGCTGTGTCCTGGGAGAAGCAACCAGCACTCAAAACGAAGCACGTTTTTGTAGGGACAATAAGCATCAGCCATCAGCTAAGGTCCAAAGCATCACAGTGCCCCTATTTTAGCTGCCTTAAATTTTCAGCGTCTGTCTTTGAGCTTGAGCAGTCATTAGCTGAAAGAGCAGGAGTTAATCGGGCCTTATCTAATCTCAGCCCAACCCACGGATCAATAGCAGTTAGCTAAAGTTTATCAGCTGTGTTTAACTATCATTTATCAGCTTTGGGGAGATTTTAGTGGCATGCTGACGCACAGGTGGGGTCAGGGAGTATTGCCGTTCCATGCCAGAGAGCAGATACAAACAATTAACACGATAAGCACACAGTTATTGTGGCTACACTACATGCTGGCAAAGTAAGAGCTCGCCAAGAATAAAGTTCAAATTTATGAATGAACTTCTGAACTAACACGGGCCTCATGGTGCCTCGTGGCAGTGCAGCTTCCAGGAAAAGTCATCTCTGGAAACAGACTCAGTGTTTCCAATGTCTGCTGAGCTTTTCTCTCCCCTTTTTGGTGTGTTCAAGATCAGAGTCCAGCAACAGAAACATTATCACCAGCTCTAGTCCATGTCCACTGTTTTTTTCTTTTTCCTCCCAAAATCTCATTTCTATCAGTCTGTGAAAAAGTGCACTTCCCATTTTAAAATCTCTCCATAGCTAACGGGAAGAAGAAGTGTTGTCAGAAATGAAAGCCTTATTTCATAGTTTGCATTACTTTTCCCTTCCTTTCCGCGCCCCTCTATATTTTTTTAACAGCCAGTTTTTCCCGTGGAGCTAAACAGGCTGAGAGCTCTCTGCTGGAAAAGCCTCGTCTCCTCTAATTGTCTGAAATGGTACTATGCAATGGACCTAAAAGTTTCAGCCTCCTCTAGCCACATATTTCATTGAAATCAGAAGTACAATAGTGTTTTGCAGAGTCCTGGGCCAGGGAGCAAGCCCTGTATCAATAGCCATTAGCACTGCCAATAGAACGCACAGGAGTAGCTAGAAATGCCAAATACTTCTGGGATTGTGGTGAAAGTCATTGGCAATTTTTTTTGTTGTTTATCAATGGGCTTACAAAGCGATGGAATGTATTATAAAAACTTGACAAAAACGTTGACAAAAATGTTTTCAAGAAATCAAGAAAAAACATGCAAATATTCTGCGTTTCAGACCTCCACTAAAAAAGGCTCCTAGTCTTGGGAACATTGGGTTACTTAAGGACCATAGAGTAGGGAGGCTGTTGCTTGTCTGCTGGTTTTTGAAAGCTTCTCCAGAAAATATCAGCTCGGTCAGCTGTGTTACAAACCTCTGCAAGGATGGGGACTCTACAGCCTTTTTGGTCGAGAAACAGCTCTGGGAGGGCTCCATCTTCTCCCAGTGACCTGGCCAATTCTTCACCTTCTCGCACCATCTCTGCAGCCAGGCTAACGCACCCAGATTTTACTTGGACTTCATACAACTTTTCTAAAGAGTCAGTTTTCAGATATAATCACTTCAAACTCACCCGGGGAGGGGAGAAGGAGACCCAAAGGCAACAATAACTGCAGGCAGACAGGACCATTTATCCAAACAGGACAGGGCAATAGACATCCGGGATCCTTATCAAGAGTGGTTAATCCCAGAGCTCTTTGTTAAGTTACCCCATGCACGCTTCAGAGGAAGGTTCAGCCCTGCACAAGAGACGTGTTCCTTGGAAGCCGGGCCAGAGCTGGCCTGAGCTATGCAGGTCAGATTAGACCAGATCATCCTCCAGGAGTCTGTGACCCCGAAAGGAAGGTATATACCATATCCTTCCCATCCTGTTCGGCTCTGTGAAAGAGGGAGCAGGCAGGGGGTGCTGCTTCTAGTTGAGAAAAAGGGGGAGTGCCTTGCTGGAGGAGACTAAAAACCATGTTTGCCCAATTATCAGCCACAGCACTTAATCACTCTGCCCTGGATCTCTCTGGCAGCCGCAAGGGCAGTCGGATGTGGAGGCGGGAGGCAGATAGGATTTAATAAAGGAGTAATTTTATGAAGGAATTTTTTGCTTTGGGCATTTTCTGTAGGAGTGGGAAAATTATGCTTTTTCTCCAATAATGCCATGGAAAGAAAGAAGAGCAGAGCTCCATGTTTCAGCTCCTGGGCGACTGACCCCATGTGCTCCCACTGCCTCCACAGCTCACGGAGATCCCTCACAGGAACCGAGGAGAGGGGCACAAGTGATCAGGGGAGGAAGTCTTGCCGGGAGCCAACAACCCCTGCACTGTTCCTGACCCAGGACTGCTCCTGGATGGCTGGTGGCAGCAGCTGTCCCATTTGCAAGGGGCAGAGCCCCGAGGCCACTGCTGTGACTGGGGTTGACCACAGCCCACAGGTATTCCCACTGGCCACATGCCAGCACTCAGTAAGCCATAGCAGGTGAGAGGAAGGTTTCCATGGACTGGGTCCATGGGGTTTGGTGACACTGCAGTGGTGGGACGGGACAGGACAGGCCAACAGGCCAGGAAGTAGGCTGGGAACTTACCCCCAAACCAGGGAGTTGTGCAATTGCACCCCAGCCCATTTCAGCCAGTAATCCTTGCCAACACATTGCTTGTCCCCAGCATGTTCATTCTCCTCAGGAAGCATTTGATTGGCATTCAGGCACTGCCTCTTCTGAACAACCCAACAAGCTATGATTTATGCAATGTCTTTGTCTTCAGACACTGTTGTCAGCAATACCCATCCTCAGGCAAAGCTGCTCATGCCTGCAGATTTCCAAAGGTCGCTATCATGGACACGCTGACCTTGCTGAAGGACAACAACCAGAAGCTTTAGTAAAAGCAGAAATGACCATTTTTTAGTCTTCCCCTGTAGCTATGTTCAGCCCTCTCCCCAGAAACCAGAGGCCCCAGGAGCAACATTTCCAGGACAGAAGAGAATACAAATCGATATGCTGTCCAGGGCTCCACAGAGTCCCCTGCAGCTGGAGAAAATAAGTGAAGTTTTAACAGCAGATACTCACAGGATCCCTTTTCCTAAACTGTCAGAGTGTTCAATATCTTTCATGCACGCAGAGCAACAAAATAGCTTTCTCAGCATTAACGGGAAAGAGTCCAAGACAAAAATCACTATGGACCAAATTATGGTTGGATTTTTTCTGCAGGAAAAATCAGTGTTTGAGCAGTGTTCCCTGGATACAAGTGCAGCTGATCACTGCACATCTGCTAGCTCTCACCTTGCTAATGCAAAAAGGCTTGGTCTGTCTCCCATGCCTGAACAGATCCGGCTGCATCTTCCCCCTTCCTCCTGGTGACTTGCAGATCTCCCTGCGGGCTCCTGCACGCACAGATGACCACCTTCCCTCCATGGGCACACTGCTGCATGGGGCTTGCTCTTCTGCACTGCCTGCTTTCAAACCCACCTCGGATACCAGAGGCAAGGCAAGCTCCAGGCCTGGCAAAGCCAGCAAGTAACAGAACTGTAGTGGTTTCTAGCCTTTAAATATAACAAAAGCAGCACTTTGGACCTGAGAGAGCTTTGAGCATCTTGGGAATTGTCTTTTGTGACGCCCCTGGGCTTCTCATTTGTATCAGCCTTTCTCCAACCTCCGCTCATCCCACCTGTCGCAGGGCAGCAGCAAACCCCCTACCTGCCTTGGTGACCATCCTGAGCACTAAGGATCCTCCCATAGGTCTCCAAAAGATGCCTTCCCTTCATGTATCCCAAGGAAGGACTGAAGCTCAGGGATGCCACCAGCACAGGGCCATGGTGCGGGTCTCAGCCACAAAGCCACTTCTTGGTGGCAGGGGTTGGGACGGGGCCAAGGGGTCACCCCTTGTCTGCACTCCCCAGCAGACAACGTTCCATACAGTCCCAGCACTGTATGGGAGCCCCAGCACTCCCAGCACACAGGAGCTTGTGCCAAGCGTCACAATACTTCCCAGATATCACCCCAGTTTCCTGGTACCTGGACTGCAAGAGGAGCTCTGCTTTTTCTTTAGCTCATTCTCTCTCTCCCATTCAGAAGAACAGTGGAAAATATGAACCGCTCCCAACAAGCTTGTTTGTAAATGCCATTATTTTGAAGAGGCTTAAGAACCGTTTGTGGCTTCTGCGCTGTGATTCATGATCATCTGGGTCTGGTTCATGGTCTTTGAATGCTTTTGCTGGTGACTCTCTTGCAATTTCCCCAGGGCACTGCTGGCTTTTCTCTGTACATCAGGTCTTCACAAAAAGCAGACTCCAGCCCTGGTACAACAAGTGTTCTTCCAGCTTGTCGTGGATGGGCCATCTCAGGGAAGTAGGTAGGTTCCCAAATTTTTCATTCCCATGCAATGCAATTTTTTATTCCTTTGCAACTCTTTACTATTCAAAAAAATGTAACTTGAAAGTGCTCGAGTTTGGCTGAAAGACAATGCAGACATTCATCAAGCAGAAGGCGGATCATTTATTCCTGCTGATCCACCCAGAGGCAGACCTGCCAGTTCAGCTTGTCGCTCACCTCCTTGCCCACCGCTCCTTCCCCACATTCCTTGCATAGATTTCCCATTTGAGAGCCTTCCAAAAGCCAGGAGAAGACAGCATCACAATTTGCAGAGGTCCTCTGTAGCACACCATGAGTGGTGGCCATCACGCAACAAGGCGACCAAGGGGAAGACATCCCATGCCAGTACATGTTTTGGAGCCTGCCTGTCCTCTCCACTTCTCCACGACAGGTGCCGTGCTTGGCAAGTCACACAGCAGGGCTGGCAGAGCCGCCTGACTCATTTTTCTCTACTCCTCCAGCTGATGTGTTTGGAGGAACACGCTGCTCTGACAAGGTGACACATTCTGAGAAAGCCCACACTGCTGAAGACATCTCCTTCTACCAGGAGCACCCAGCGCAATAGCAGTTCGCAGCTCTTTTTCATTCCTCCTCAGTCAAATAAGCCTCAAGCATGTCTGTTTGATTTTCCTGAGGGATATAGAATCAATGTCAATCAGGAGAGAGAGAAGCCCTGAAATCCCACATTTTGAAGGCATCTCATAAACACACAGATGTCAGTAGAGGCACTTGGAAAGGAAGGGCAATTGCTACAGAGAAACTGCATTAAAAACCTAGTGTGACTGCTGTTTGGCTGCAGCAGCGTTAGCGGCCTGTGTTCGATTCTTCTTTTGGAAGAGGCATCTGCCCTTGAATAGGTTGGTTTGGCTCAACTCATTGTGGAATAATTAAATTCAATCCATTGTATTGCATAATCTGGAGTTTCTTCAACCTGCTTCCGTAGTAAAGTACTTAATCTCATACAGCTCTGGGGGGAGTTATGAACATGAAATTAAGTCACTACAAATCCATCATCAGGAGCCTAAGCAACAAGAGGATGAAGAAAGAAGCGTCCAGGAGGCAGGGGGAGGTTGGCAGCTTGTCTCTGCTTTGATGCCTCTGGCTTCCGGAGGAAGGAAAGAAGAAAACCATGGCACTACACACACTTGCAATGTCCCAGGAGCCAACACAGTTCCCATCTGCAGAGAAGCTCTCATAAACACTGAGGATTTACCCATCGAACTCAAGTTTGGAAATGTGCCTGGATGTTTCGAAGGAATCTGAGGAAAGATGTTTCTGTTTCTGGACAATCAAAACTATCACATTTCCTTGCTACAGCAAGGATCTCTAAACTGAAAAATGTGCAAATGTATTTTAGCAGGAGCGGGCACATCCCAAACAAGGGTTCAGAGAAACTCTTTTCAGTACTGCTCTATTTACATGTGTTACAGATTGAAGAGGAAAATCTTTTCCCCAGTTGCCCTGGCATGTAACGGTAAATGTCCTTGCTAAGTCCCCTTCCAGGTTTGGGAAGTGAGACCCAAGCACCTATTGGCACCTATTGGCTTTCCTCACACTGCCAACCTGGCAGACGTGTTGGAGAAGCCACAGGGGACAGTGTTGGATCGAGATGAACCTCTTGCAGCTATAAAAAATGATCATACCTCCCTCGCTTGCTCCTCAGCGGGTGACAACACCATGTGAATCCTTGTCTGAGGACTGTCGCTTGCTCACAAAGGTCCAACACTCAGCCCAGCTATTCACAGCTGGTGAGCGGGTCAAACCCAAAGCCAGCTTTATTCTCTGAGTTAATAAAATAACAGATGCCATTAAGAGCAGTTCTTTCAGCCTCATATTGCAGATCGCCCCAGGGAGAGCAGAGGGAAGCCCAAACGAGAGTGGGGAAAATCTCCATCACCACGGAAGCAAATTCACAAGGGATGTTTCTGTCAGGGGAAAGTATCCTCCAGAGCCACACTCTGGCTGGGGTCTCCCTTGAACAGTGGGGCAGCTGCCGACTGAGCTGAGACTTCTGTCTCACAAACAGCTCCTTGAATTGCTCTTGGCATTGACTTTTTCCTGTTCAGCTAATTAAAAATCTGTCTTTGAGTCATAAGCCCCCATTAGTAATAATTTGCTTTGCACTTCTCCAGTGATTTATGGCTGAGATATCAAAGTGCTTTAGAAACATTAATTAATCCCTCTAATACGCAAGGGACTGATCCACTCTCCACAATGCACCATTGGTGGAGTAAATGTGGGAAATCCCCAGAGTTTACTCCAAACTGCAGGCAGGGAGAGAGGAAGGGAGCAGAATCCAACCCAACAAGCTCATTTCGGCTGCCTGCCTGCAATCGGAGAGATGTGCAGTCAAAATAACAGCACTGAATGTGCAGCCACAAGTGAACCCAAGGCACACACAGCCAAGCTCTCTGCTCTCCAGCAGCAGTCCTTGCTGCTGTCCCTATCTGTCTGGGGTGGGAAGGGGAGCTTCAACACGCCAGCTCTGCTCTGCAGATCATGCCAGGAAAGGCATGAGTGGACCAAAGCCATCTTCACCCAGAGCCCTGCAAGTGGCAGTGGCAGGGTCATTAACCAAAGCCACACTACTCATGCTAACACATTTATTTCCCTTGCCGTCCTGCCCATTTCTCCCATCTGCTTCTTGTACAAAGTTGCCTTTTCCTGGCTTGCAGTGCAGACCCAAGGCTGTCTCCCACACCTGAGATGCAGCTCCAGTCCTTGCCGACGATAAGGATCATTACCTCCATTGGCTTCGGAGAGGCTTTCATCCTCGCGCACACCAATGAGCCATTTGCCACCTGGTGTTGTCCCTGTACTTTGAATGTTGTCATCACAAGACGGCAGGGTGGAGCTGGCCGTGCAGGGTGGTGCCACAGATGGGGAAAGGCATAAAGGTCCCAGCACAGACTGCCAGAGACGCGATCTCTGAAAGCCTGGGAAGTGCCCCATTTTCTCTTTGCTGTCCCCAGTAAAGCATCACTTTCACCATGAAGGCAACTGGTGTTTTCCTGCTCCTCTCCCTGGCACTCTGCTGCTACCAAGGTGAGTGCAACGTTTCGCTTAGGAGCCATTTTCTCTCCTTGCTAAAGCTCCCAGGTCTGCGAGGTGGGAACGTGAGCCTGGGAACAGGCCAGCTGATGCTGGGACCTTGCTCCGGCCCTGGACAGGGAATACCGGAGAATGCTGCAATGGCCATCGTTCATTAAACCAGTGATCTATGAGCAAGCCTAAAGCAAAGGGTCGCTGGGACCTTCTCCTAAAAATTAACAGACCTGCTGGTCTGACACTCTCCCTTCAGGGCTGGGATTCAGCCTGGAGCTGGTGATTTCTAGGACACTGCAATTCTTTTAGAGTGAATAGGTGCTATTCTGCTTTTAAAAAAGCAAACCCAAGACGCCAGGAAACGCATCTATGCAAGAAAAAATGCAGATCTCACAGCCAAAGTCAATGTTTAAGCCAACTGTGTTTTCAAAATCCCATATGGTGCAGAGGGATGAGAACATGAGCTGTTGCTGCTCTTTGAGTCCTGCTCACCAGGGATTTCTGCGTTCGTGGGTTCATTCAGAACAGGAGGGTGCTTTCTGAAACAAGTCGTCCATCATCCTATTCACTGTGCAGTGGTTGCCATTGCAGAGCTCTCTGAGCGCAAAATCTGGACTCATTTCAGACAAACTGAGCATGTAGTGAGCTTTAGCTCCTGAGTGCTAGTCCAATGTAAAATTCCCAAAACCCTAAACAGTGTGGCTATATCAGGTCCTCAGCATCAAACCGTTTCACTGCACAGACCCACTGCTATTGGGCCACAATGGTTGTTAATGTAGATGTAGCCTAAATCGTCCATGTAGATGACTTCTGGATCTACAAGAAACCCAAGGTCTTCTGCTCAGTACTGCCTTTTGCTGAACAAATTCAGGTTGTTTTTCAAAATACATCCACCATGTGTTCCACCCACGTGATCCCAGCTGACAGCTCAGGGCCAGCTTCTCCATGGAGAAGCCCACCAAAGTCACGGCTTACTCCCACTAGCTTTGGCATGAGACTGGAAGGTTCACTCATTTCTCCTTCTAGCAGAGGAGAAGGAGAAGGCATCTGGCCTTGACAGGGCCTTGCACCATCACGGTGTTTCTGCCAGGGGGAAGAGGCAGATGAAGGAGGGCAGGACCCGGTTGCAAAATGGAGGAGATCCAAGGGAAGAAATTGTTTGCTGGGACAAAGGTGTCCGAGTAAAGACATATGGTCCTCAGGCTAAAGCACCTTTAGCAGGTCTCCCTTGAAGCCAGCCCGGGTGATGGGTGCTAAGATGTCTTCTCTCTCTTTCTTTAGGAAACGCTGAGATGGATGGAGCTGCTGGCAAAGGAACAGAGGTGAAGAGTCCTATTTTTGTGTAGCACAAGGATGTACCCAGCTTTGGTGAGACAGCACTAACCCATACACTGGGGAGCCAGTGTTGCTAAATCAGGGAAGTACACTGACCTGTTGGGATGCTAGTGCCTGGGAACCTCCTTCCACCTGCTGTGCCACAGCAAAATCCCAGTGATGGTACTGGTTTCCCACTGCATTTCCTCACACTCTGTGGGGAAAACTGTTAACAAAGAGCTGAATATTACTATTACCTGCCAAGAAGATCAGAGTTCCCCTTACTCTCTGGCTTCCAAGTCCAAGGGCAGGTATCATTGTGGCATAGAAATAAGAACTGGGAAGAACACGATCCGGGACCGCCCATGGAGCATTACTCCATATTGTCACTCCTAAGGGTGTGCAGGAGTGCCAGGTGGTGTTCAGCTGGCCAAGGGACAGCATGGTGACAGGTGGTCCCAGCATTTCTGAGAGTTCATAGCAGAGCTCTGAGCAAGCTGGGATGGGTTATCAAGATACACAAAACACACACCTCCCGGTGAAGGCAAAGCTCCTTTGATAAATTGAAAGCATGTCTATTTTCATCATTACCCTTTTGTGTCTCCAGGCAGCTTGTGGCAATTATGACCTAAGAAAAGGCTGTACAAAGATCTTTGACCCCATCTGCGGCACGGACAACCTCCTGTACAGCAATGAGTGTCTGTTGTGCTTTCAGAACCTGTGAGTGTCCGGAGCTTCTGCAAGTCTAAATATCACGGAAACGAGGGCTACTGCATATGTCTGGGATTTCCTAGACAGAGAGCTGTTTGCATGCAGCTGCGTGGAGCATGGGCAGTGAGCCCGGCACATCTGGCATGAATCTGGCCTCCTGCGCAGATGCTGCACCCGTTGCTCTGAGCATGTGGACTCCATCTGCAAAATAGGTCTGTTGTGTGTGACTCGCAGCACACGAGCTGCCCGCAAGCAGGTACCGCATGGCCAAAATCTTCCCACACCTGCAGCTGCCAAGCTGCAGCGACTGCTCAGCTGTGCTGGTGGGTGTCCAGGAGCTCAGACAAACGGCAAAGTCCGCCCAGATCTAGCATGCAGGCAGAAAAAATATTTTTCCTGGTGACCTCAGATGTGTGGTGGCTGAGGAAAAACTGGTTATTCACCCCAGCAATTTATAGCTGAGCTCTGCTTTCTGTCTTCTCAGCATCTGAAAGGATACAATTTGCTCTGGGTATTTTTAAGAATAAGATTTCTATTTAATCTGTGCTGGTGCCAGATTGTGCTGTCTTAGCAGAAGGCCAGGTCCAAATGCTAGCAACGTCTCTGGCAAGACTTGATTCATTTCATCTGGCTGGGGCCCTAGGTAATTTTGAGTATATTTATACATTGCAAGTGCTCTGTGTCAGACAAGTGAAGGAAGTACTTCGAACTCAATGTTATTACGTGATTCTAAAATCTCTGTTGGGAAGATTGAGCCTCATTGTAGACAGATGGCCCAGTCTGTGGGGCTAAGGGGGCTTCACCCTTGACTTTACCTGGTGGAGGCAGGGATTTTTGGTGATCAGGTTCACATGCCCATCTGCCATCTCTCTTAGAAGCTCAAATTCCAGCTTTTCTATCCCTGGATGAATGGGCTTAAGGAGTCAAATTCTGCTTTTAGGAGCATTGCTTCCCAGCTAACTTTGCAGTAACAAGGAACAGAGTCTAAATCACCAGGAAAAAGAGGCTGGATAAGAAATGATGGTCTGGCTCTCCCCTCTTTCCTTCACTAACCCAGGCTGCTGCCCCATATTCTGCTCTTGGCCTGCTCAAATGCTGGTTTTACATTTTAAGGCTGAAGACAATGCAGTCAGGCAGAGACATGCTGAGTGGGATTTTCTGAACGAAGGCGCCACGGTTAATGACCCGGCGTGGCATGGCACAGTGGTAATGGCCATGCTGGAAGCCAGAAGCCCAGCACCAGCTGTCAGTTGTATTGTGCAACAGATGGGGATGGGAGGTTCATCAGACACAACATCGTTAGGGCTTTGGCCATGAACCAAGAAGAGGGTAAAGAGAGCAAGGAAGGTTTTAAAAGCAGCTACACAGGGAGCAAAGCAGCATCGAGGATGCAACATCTCCCCGGTACAGAGCACAGCTTCGGAGGGGATGAGGGACCTCAGTCGTCGCAAAAAGGAAAGTTTGGAGTACAAAAAAGAAAAGGACCGAGCTGGTGGCGTATCCAGAGCCAGCTGGGAGTCAGGGGATGGAAGGGATGGACAAGAAGCTGGCACCGGCACCCGCCTTGCATTGACAGGCACTGCGTCCCTGGGCTTCTTCAAACTCCCGTTTGTGCAAGCTCTTAGCAGCTGCAACTGGAGATGTGCTGATCCTGCGGGTCGAAGCCCTGAGCCTTGCAGCTCCCCAGTAATGTTACCAAGCTAAAAAGTTTTGGGGTTAGGAACAACAGCCATTTAACTCCCCAGTCAGGGCAATCTGGGCCAAGCACCAGGACTTTGAAGCTGCCTGGTGCCAAATGTCTCAGGGGAGAGATAAACGGAGCATCCTCCTCTACAAAGCTTTGGTCCAAGGCGAAAAGTCAGGTGGCCAAGAGGCAGGATGAAATGTCATTTGCAGTTTTGTGTGTGCAAGTGGTCTGACAAGGCCTGGAGGCCTGCGAGGAGTCTGGGAATAACTACTGCGAGAGCATCTGGCAGGTCCCTGTGGCAGCGGTGTCTCTCTTGTTGCCTTTGGTCACTTCACTGTGACCAGCATGCAAAACGCTTTTTGGAAAACGCAAATCAGCTTGAAAGTCATTTTACCAGCATTTCTCTACGCACCTGAGAAATCAATTTGTCTTTCCAAAGAGAAGAACATTATGATTCCATGTGAAAATGGAACAATTCAGAGTAATTAGGTGCGCTACTGAGCAAAAAATAATAACAGTAATTTTTTGCAGGTGCCTTTTTTAATATTTTCCTCACTTTTGCTGCAGAAGCAATCAAGGAGGGGAGGTTGGGAGCAGGCCCAAGCCCAAGCAAGACACAATGGCAGGCATTTGTCTGTAAAAACCCAGAAAACAAAGTCATAACCTTTATCGTCTGCAGCCAGACAGGCATTAGAGGTGTCTTAGTGCTGTCCTCCAGCACGGAGGTGAATTATTCTGCCAGGAGGTGTCAGGAAGCGTCAGCTCTTGAGCTTATTGGAATTAATTAACACATGTCCATGGTAACCCTGAAATCCCTGTCAAGAATATGTGGCCTTGCTTACTGTGAGTAATACTTAAATGATGATTTAAGCAGTATTTTCCTTTCTTTCTTTCTTTGTCCCCTGAGCCAGGCTTTTCTGCGTATCAGGGACCTGAAGGCATTTGCTGATGTTTTTAACCTCTCTTCCAGGCAAAGAAACACTAACGTGCGCATAAAGAACAGGGGAATGTGTCAAAAGCCCTCTCCACGCTCCGACTCTGCTCAAAACTAACAGGTGCAACTGTTCCGGAGAAGATGGCACAAAGATGTCCCTCACCTATACAAACTCCTAATAAAATGAAAGCATTGCCATGTCTTGCACTGGTATTTCTTACACGCAGCCAACCCCTTTCCCTGACATTTAAAATACCTTCCTGAAAAATATGGTTTATTTTGGTGATGTCTACAAAGGGCTATGTGCAAATTACTGACAGAGCCCCAGGTACAAGGCCAGGACATGCCCTAGACGGCCAGGCTCTAGCATAACAAGGAGGCTCTGTTTTGCATCAATAATTTTGTTTTCCCTCCCTAAACTTCCAGCATCCAAGAAATAGGAGATTTTAGCATTCTCATTCCTTGCAATTACATTTGTTACATACAGGGCACTACAGCCCTTACTCCAGGGCCTTTGCCAGGAGGAAGAGTCCAACAAGCCGTCTCCATGCTGATCTGTCTCCAGCCTTGTCCGCGTGCGTGTGCCCCATCACGCAGTCCCTGTGCACCCAGAGGCACCAAGCCTCAGACTTGCCCTGCAGGTCACAGCTACCCAGCGCCTCGGAAAACCAAAAGGCTCCATTTTTCGAGGCAAAACCCTTTTTTCCCCTCTAGGGCCCTGGTGAGCTTTGCTGCTGGCACCCCACGCCCAGGAGTGCGAGCTGCCGGGGGTGGGATGCGGCGCCCGCGCAGCGGGACGCAGGATGCGGGTCACTGGATGGAGAAAGGGAGGAGGTTTCGGCACTGGAGGCCGCTGTTGCTCCGCCGGTGCCGGTGCCGGTGCCTTCTCTCTCTTTCTTTAGGAAACGCTGAGATGGATGGAGCTGCTGGCAAAGGAACAGAGGTGAAGAGTCCTATTTTTGTGTAGCACAAGGATGTACCCAGCTTTGGTGAGACAGCACTAACCCATACACTGGGGAGCCAGTGTTGCTAAATCAGGGAAGTACACTGACCTGTTGGGATGCTAGTGCCTGGGAACCTCCTTCCACCTGCTGTGCCACAGCAAAATCCCAGTGATGGTACTGGTTTCCCACTGCATTTCCTCACACTCTGTGGGGAAAACTGTTAACAAAGAGCTGAATATTACTATTACCTGCCAAGAAGATCAGAGTTCCCCTTACTCTCTGGCTTCCAAGTCCAAGGGCAGGTATCATTGTGGCATAGAAATAAGAACTGGGAAGAACACGATCCGGGACCGCCCATGGAGCATTACTCCATATTGTCACTCCTAAGGGTGTGCAGGAGTGCCAGGTGGTGTTCAGCTGGCCAAGGGACAGCATGGTGACAGGTGGTCCCAGCATTTCTGAGAGTTCATAGNGGCGTTCGGCCTCCGCGTCGCCGCGCCTCACCCCGCGGGGAGCCACGCGCGGGTCTGCAGGGACCTCGTGCTCCGGCCGGGGGGTTGCAAGGACACGAGTGGCCCCAGAGGGTCACTCGGCTGCTCCCCAGGTTGCCGGGCACTCGGCTGCTTGTGCCAGAGGACTGTAATGGGTCAACCCCCAACAGCCCGGGACCGAGGGCTGGGGGCTGGGGGCTGAAGCACCTTGGGGCTTCTCATGAATTATAACCCTTGAGTAAATGGATGATTGTATTTTGGGCAAACCAAACGCTTTGTTCCTAGCAAATCCTGAGCTTCACTTTGGTTAGAAAGATATGTTTAAGTTCTCTTTATGCTCCTTGAAGAAGTGGCTGTAACACAAAAAAAAAAAAGAAAACCCATGATCAAGCTGAGAGAAAGCTCTAGGGCTCGCTTGAAATTTCAAATGCAACCAGATGCAGCTGGGAGGGGGGGCAGCACAGGCTCCTCTTCCCAGATCTGCCAACAAGTCTGTCTGCAGTAGAAGGAGAGATGAAAAACGACTCACTTTGCCCATATGTAAAATTAATGCACTAAAGGTGGTAGCCCCAAATAGGCTTGGGTCTGGAAATTGCCTTGACATCACTGCACAAAGGGGATATTGGAACTATGCCTCCCGCAGCTGGGATATTTCTGATTCTGCTGCATCACGAGAAATTGAGCATAGCTTTTACCCGGAGAGGTCTCTGCAAATGGGGCTGGCAGGAGGGGAGGCTGAGCCTCCTCACGCCGTTCGCTCAGTGCTCTGGACTGTGGCATGGCTAAACCCAGCTTAGCTCCAAACTCATCCAAGTTGGTTTCTTCCACCCAGACAACACTGGAGAGGTTGCACTGAGGCCAGCTTATGTCAAGCAAAACATCTTTCCTGCACATGCCACTTCTGGGAAACATCACTCAGTATTAGCCAAGAGCATTTCTTTGATGAAGCGAGGTGCTGATCGAGCTTGCAAAACAGCAGGTCACGTCGGCTGGATGGTTGAGCACGGGCTCCATCTCCCCAGGCACTGTTCTGATGAGAACTAGCATTTCTGCTAAATGTCAGCCACATCTATTGCACAGCAAGGTCCATATTAGGCTTGAGACTATGGGAAGCAGCAGGTCAAGGGCCACCCTGTAGGTCCTGCACAGCGAGGACACACCAGGAAGAACCAGCTGCAAGTATCCAAGAGGAAACAGTTCCTGTCCATATTCCAGTTTTGGTTTGAACAAGTGCAGATCTGAGGAAGCTTAGCAGGGGCAAAGGTGTTTTACTGACCCCTAGACTGGGTTTAGTTTGATTTATAGGAGACTCATCCTCAGAAGCCACTCTTCTGCCTCCATAGATATTCTTCCCTGAAGCTGAAGAGGGGAGTGTTTCATCTGAGCTGCTCCTCCACCATCCACTCAACAGCAGAGCCTGGAGCCGTCCTGACAGCAATCAGCATGACTTTTCTGAGACTCCAGCTTGCCTCTCCGTGTCTCCGTGATGCTGTTCCCAGTGCTGGCGAACTGGCAGGGACAGGGGAAAGAGTAAAAGGGAGAGCGATGGGAGGAAGGGTAATGGTTTCAATTCTTCTTTTCTTTGTCTGTCTAAATAGCTGCAGCCTTTCAGGCCACCTTCCAAGGGCAGCACTTCTGGCCTTCGGTGTTTGGGAGAATCCTGAATGCATTTTAAATGATGCAACTGGGGAAAAACAGGGCTCACCAAAACACAGGAAGGGCTCAGCCATCCACTTCCCTCCTCCTTCCCTTCTGGCTGCTCCCAGAGGGCTCAGCCAGGGTGGCGGGAAAGGCCAAGGGGTTTGCAGACACACAGTGGGTGAGGAGGACCCCTGAGGATGGTACAAACACTGGGGGCTCAGCATTTACCACGTGGGAAAGCACAGGCATGGAGCAACACAGAGCCTGCCCCACCGCCACACTGCTCAGAAAAACAAGCGTTTGTACGAGCGCCCAAAATAACCACACCAGTTGTGGCAGCTGGAGCTCCGCAGAGAGCAAGTTACCCGCACAGCCCAGCCCCGTGCCAGCTCCCAGCCTGACGCCCTGGGGAGCACCAGCACATCTATGGGAGGCTCGGCTAGTTTGCAGCTGGGAATACTTTCCCTCCTCTCCCTCTTCCTTCCATCCAGGGGGCATCTCTCCTGCACTCCTTCGCCAGGATTTGGTGTTCAGGTGGAAGCGGGGTGGCATCCTGCTCAGTGCCTCCAAAGCAGCCCTGGGTACTGCCAAGCCTTAGCAATGTCACAAGAGTGATGAAAACCAGACAGCTGAGGACAGATGGCCCAAGGGAGCATTTTCTGATCAGAAAACCATGTTTCTTTAAAATTGAGACTTTTCTGCCAGTAAAAATTCTGGTAAAATTCAGCTGGGGAAGCCCTTCCCCCTCTGCCTCCTGGAACACTTTACTGAAGCTCCTGTCTGGGAGGGAATATCTATTTCCATCGCTGGTGGCATTTGACTTTATAATGTCATGATAGCAAACTGCAAAGTCAGGATTAGAACTGCACTGGGGGGCTTCAGTGGCATGCAAGGCCACACCTGAGAAGCAGCCGTGGATTTTTGGTAGTTTCAAAATGTTCCCTGTTTTCAGACCTGTTTGGAAGGGGCAGCCTTTGCCCACTGCCGCCTTCCCCAGCCTTTCTCCACTAAGGCGGTTTCTATTTTAGCCACATTTTCAACATCAGATTTGTTTTTCTAGTCTGGAAATCAGCAGAGCCTTCCTTGGATTTACTGCAGCTGCCGGAGGGCACTTTCCATGGGGCGCGTTCAGTTCCAGGACACTTTTTGCAGGGAGGTAGCTGAATTAAACCCAGTTTGCCTCATTGGCAAAGAAAGCTTCTCTTTGCAGACACCCCATGGGAATCCGCCTGCTGCCGGCGAAAGGTTCTGTGTGTGCTACGATGCTCCCACGTGCTGCCTCCTGGATCTGGCCTTTTGCGAAGGATGCAGGCAGTGTCCCCGTGCCCACTGCAGGGCAGAGGTCTGGAGCCTGATCTCCTTTACAGGTCTGGTCTGCACACCAGACCTACATAACCACTTCAGCTGCTGCTTTTGTGACAACCTCAGCAAGAGATGTCAGGAGTGCCAGCAAATGCGAACAGTTTTATCATCGTGGAGAGACAGTTGCGTGGCACAGCACAGCAGCATTGCTATGTTACGCTGCCACGCTTGAAGCCAGAGAAGGAAATACCAATTGGTCCCACCCGAGTACGAAACGATAGTGTTAACTCTGTGCAAAGCAAAAGTCTCACTGAAATGGAAGGATGCTTTTAAACTCCAAAATTCCTTTCATCTAAACAACAGCTCAGGCTACCTAGGGGAAAAGCTGTCCTTGGCAAACGTATGGGAATGCGCTGGAAGTGGCTCTGTACCGATACAGACAGGCTGTCCATAGGGCTTAGCAGGGCTGTAGCAGGATCATCACTAAATAAGAATGGACACTTCTCACTGGTGGGCTGAAAGGACCGTGATAACCACAGACATGGAGCAAATAGCCACAACTAGAGCTGCAAATTTGAAGCAGGATCTCAGCTTTTGCTTTCTAATGTCTCTGAGCTGTCACAGATGAGTCAAATGACAGTAATAGTTTGTATTTCTCTCTGTCAAAAGACAGTAAGCTTCCAGGAATTGGGAGCATCCAAACTGCTCTGCAGCCAGTGAGGCAGCCTTGCCAATGTTTCTACACTAGTTTTCTGGCCTTCATCCTGCATCAGGCACACCCCAGTTACAGCAAGGGACAGGAGGGGCTGGAATTGCCAGCTCCGCACAGTGCTAGCGCATGAAGCTGGATTCCTTGGGCTTTGCACACTGTCAGAGCCCTCCCAGCGCTGCAGTCGGCATTAGCGCTGCGGGTAGATTCGATGCTGAGAAGTTCTGTTTCCTTCCAGCTAAGCAGCACAACTCCTGGAAAGCTCCCACGCCTAGGTCCTGTCCTTCACCTATGCCAGAACAATAACCTGTTGTTGTAGCATGGCTCAGCAGGGCTGGATTGCAGGCTCTTTCCAAAAACTTAAGCGCTTTGCTAGTTGCAAAAGGATGCCACAAATAGAAAGTCACGTGTGCTGTTTAAACCCCGATAGGGGCTGCTGGCCTCTGGAAGAAGGTCAGGTCTTTCCTGGCACACCCCAGCACGAACGCATGTGAAGATCCACCCCCACACCTTCTTCACGGGGTGCTGGGAAGCTCTCCTTTGCTGGCAGATGGTGCTAATCTGGCTTGAAGCCACAAAGACATTAGGTCAGTGCAAGTGTCCAGCTTGCAGGTGGAATCACTCTCAGGGACCAAGATCTGATGCATTAATCAGAGCCCCCCTGTCAGCTCTCTTTTCTGCAGTCAGCATCCATACGGCAGAACGGAAAGAGCGGCCTTCCCTATACACCCTATAGCATGCTCTGGGGCACTGTGTCCCTCACCAATGTCCTCATAGGGGCAGATGATGTTTAAGTCCAGTGGTAGGATGCCAAGTGCTGAAAATGACAGCCAGGGCACCTCAAGTTGGGCCCATCAGGGGCTTGAACATGGTGGGGAAGAAGGAGCCAAGGCAGGACGGGTCAGAGAAATACATCCCACAGCCTGTGCACTGATGGGTGCGTGCTGGCTCAAAGGCAGAAGACAAGCTAATGCACACAGCAGTTAGATGGCACAAACGCCTGATTCTAAGTGTGCCAAAACCAGTCGGTGTAGCGAGGCTTTAGATCCGGCCCCAGCAAGACACTAAAAGTAGCTGCAGCAGCATCGCCTCAGTTGTTATTGGGCTGAAAGCATTTCTGGCTGCCGCGGCGCTTGGGCAGGAGTTACTCCTTTTTCCACACCCCACTCCTGGTCA
This sequence comes from Steatornis caripensis, assembly GCA_013398225.1. Classification (NCBI taxonomy): domain Eukaryota; kingdom Metazoa; phylum Chordata; class Aves; order Caprimulgiformes; family Steatornithidae; genus Steatornis; species Steatornis caripensis. The sequence continues at coordinate 149,872 of VZSC01019270.1, forward strand.
CAAGCACACAGGAATTTGTTAACCAAAGGGATTGCTTACTGCGCATTGCCAGGAGTAAAGGGCTGCCCAGACATGACTGCTGGCCTTCCTGGCTGGCTTGGGACACTGCACCTGCATCGCTGCCAGCCAGCAGCAATGCAGTGGTGAAGCAAAACATCTGCACCAGGGCTGAGTCCCCCCCCTCCAACTGGCAGCAGAACCCAAGCAGATGAAGTGCGGGGCAGGAGGGGAGTGTAGGTCTTGCCCTGCCATTGTGGACAGGATGTTTTAGTGGACAGCACACATGTTCAGCCTGTCTGGAAAGCTCCAGGAAACATGCAGACCGGGCTGTGGTGTCCTAAAGAAAACCAAGTCAAAACAACCTGGGACAGAGCCCTGCGTTTCTGTCCTCTAACTCTTCCCTGGCTACTGACTGCCCCAGTGCCCTGAGCTCAGCCACCCAATTCAAGAAGAGCTTTGAATTTTGGTGCTTAGGAACAGTCACATGCCTGAGCTTTCCAGTTTGCCTGACAGTGCAAGAGAGGGTAGTATAGCAAATAAACTAAGACAGAGTTCAAGGCCAGGGTCTTTCTATGGAAAAAGTGTTTGAAAGATTAAGCATAAACTGGTGTGGTCATAATGAGTGCCCTATTGTTTCTGCTGTTCCTTCTTACTCCAGAGCCACAAATATCCCCAACCTCTTGGCAAAGGAAGCCAGCTATCTGGTTACAAGTAACTTCCCAAAAAGCAATTAAGAAAAGTTCAATTCACCTCTATAGGCACCGGAGCAGAAAGCATCTTATGGTTCCAGCTCTGACACACATTCCCTATCCCAACCCAACTCCTTTTAAAGAGAATTCCTGCATTGGAATTGACAGCTAATTGACTGCAAAGGCAGGTCTGTGCTTTTCCAACTCTCTTAGAGGCAAAGTGCAGGCTTTGGCCTAAATAGGACATCTAGACCAGGAAACATATATTTAGAGTTGCATAGCTGAACTGCCACTCCCAGAAATAAGGCTCATGACACCAAGGTCACCCCCAGTAACCAGCCCCGACAGCAGGAGCACTTTCCCATGCAAATCAGTTCCTGTTGGTATGTACAGCCTCCAAAAGTGACACAGCCCATCATTTTCAGGAACTTGAGGCTAATCTAAGTCCGTCTTCTTACTTGTTATTGGAAAACACTGCCAGGATGACCAACTGAAATGCAAACAAAGGAAACGAGCGCCAGAGCTGGGTCTTCGAGGATCACACTGGAGACTGCACGTGCTGGAAACAGCATGGTTACAATTCTGAAACCTATGAATGCTTCCTCACCCAAAATCCTGACCCGTATATATAATGGCATCTAATAGATATGTAATGGCCAGAAAGGTCCTAATCAAAGCGGAAGCTGGAAAACAGCACCTTTGTCACATTGTCCTCAGGTAGCCCAGCCAACCTGCTGTCATACACCTGTGGAGAGACCATACCACCTTCCACACTCCCTCTCTGCTGCTGCTGTTCAAAGCATTTGAGTTTGGGGAATCCTTTGAGCAAGGCCTTGACTCCAGATCACCTGCCTGACACTTGTGCTGTGCGCAAAAGGGTCAGCGCAACTCCCTGTCCTCGCTTGCTTTACACGCATTTGGCTGCACCATGAAGAATGAGCCAGAAATCAGACTGGGAAACAAAGAGTAGCCACACAAGCTGTTTTGCTGCAGCCAAGATAAGGCTAGAGACAAAAAGCAACCTCGGAGGGAAACTAAAAATATCACTGCAAACTTGTAGCCTGGCAATATGCCTAATTGGCATTGTCCACATTGGGAGGAGATATTCCTGTGAAAAACTGACACTGGGTAAGTCACTAGCCAGGCTGTAGATGGGATCGTGCACAAACACCTGCCCCTGGAAAGCTGGGAAGGAAAATGTAACGGGAAGCAGCAGGAGGCGCATAAATGTAATTTTCTCTTTCTCTGATGGAGCATGTTGTAGAATAGCTTGCCCGTGTTGAGACAGAGTGTGAAAACCACCTTGTCAATAGATAGAAATCATTAATTAGGTTGTTGCGTCAGTCAGGGCAAGAGGTTTTATTTCTAGACCATCAAGGGAGAAATAATTCTTCAGAAAAATCAATGAAATTTAAATGAGGACATAGGAATGGGTGTTCTAGCCCCAAAAGTCCATCTAGCCAAGAACTGTGCTTCGTGAGAATATAGTTGTGCAGTACCCGGGGGCATAACAAACACGAGAGACGTGTGGAGATGTGAACCGCTGCATGAGGGACTGCCGTCCACTTGCCTCCTCTCAGTTCCCCCCAGTCCAACCTCAAAATTAGGCTGTTTAGGTAGTTCTTCTGGCAGATTTGAGGCCCTGGCAACCCCCTGAGCAGCCTCAATTCAAGGTCCTGGCCAAGGACTCAGAGGTACCACATCCCCATTGGCAGAGCCAGGCAGGAGTTATCTTGGCAGGGACCCGCTGCCTGGTGGCGGGGGTCACATCCCCATCTGCACATCTGGGTACAGAGGAGCTTAACCATCCCCAGAGACCCATCTGGACCACACCATCTGGGCTGGAGGCCTGGGTCACACTCTGCCACCCTTCCTGAACCAGGGAGTCAGAAAACCTGTCTGTACCCAACCATGGGGAAACTGGTGAAGTGTCCCATGTGTTCCTGCTCATTTACAAGGAACTTAATTAAGTATCAAGAGATGCTTCTCTCTGTTCACAGCTTCCATTTTCTACTCAACAGTCAACCACCAAGGCCTGTGGTCTCAGCTCAAGACTTCGCCCTTGGAGCTGGTTCCGGTAGCTCTGCAGCTCTGGAGTTGAATCCTTCCAAAATGCCATCAACAGCTGTGCCATCTCTCTAATATCATTGTAATAACCACAAATTAATGCATTCATGAAAAATAAAGCCTGAAGGAGCCTAAGGAGCTCAAAGTGTAACCAGCTACATCAGGTGTTTTTCCAGCTGCTTCTCAAAGGCTTCCAGTAATGGAATTTCTACAACTTCCTCAAGAAACCATTTCCTAGCATCTGTGTCTTTCTGGTTTGGCTTGCACTCATGACATCTCCTGGCCATGAGAGACAGAGAAAAAAGTGTTTTCTTCCTCTTTTCTGTAGCTTTTTACATATTTGAAGATCTTCACACTTCCCTTGTTTTGCCTCAATCTTCAGTAAACAATTTTATTCTTTTCCATCTCTCCTGCTAGGTCAGATTTTCTCTTCTTCTCCCTTTTCCTATTGCCACCCCCCGTTCTTACCTAATCCAAACCTGAAATCTATGGCTCATTCTTAGGGTAAGCTCCATTGAGCCTTTTCCACCAGCCTTCTCTTAGAAGACTTCAACCCGCAAAGACTACACATTATTCAGAGCTGTTCTTTGGCATTTCTGCTTCACTGACACACAACACAGCACCAATCATTTCACCTTTATAGATCTCAGCAAAGTCTGTCAAACCTCAATCTTGCTCGCAACTACTCCTTTAACATCCTGAAAGCCTTCAGAGCTCCTCAAAGCTTCATGCTGAGACCTGGTGACTTATTGCCCTTCCAGCTCTAACGATGCATGCTTAGACTTCCAAAACCGACAATATCTCTGCAAAGGAGATGTGAGAATTTGTTTACCCTCCTGCTCTGTAATTGCTGTCCTTGCCCCCTGCAGATCCATGAAGTCACCAGCCGTGATAAAAATCCTGCATTTATCATGTCTGTAAATATTTTCTAAACTTTTATTTCCTCCTTAAGACTTTGAAAACTAGGCCAAATAGAACAACTGGGATATTTAAGAATCAGGTTTGCCTTCGGCTTTTTTGATCAAGAACGCATTTAATGGGCTCAGCTGTCAACATCAGGACTGACTTAATAATAAATGTCTGACATTTCAGTCATTATTCTTCAGTTTCCATCTTTCCCCTCCCTTCAGTGCCTGGCTGTTTACTTAAAGATACCCTCATGTTGGTGTTTCCACTGCAGGCCTGGGAGCTGAAACAGGAGAGCAGCTCCTCATAAACACCCAGTCCCTCCCAGTCAACAAGTCATTCAGGAAGGTCAGACGGCAGCAAGTGCAGAGGAAGAGAGGATGCTCAAGGAGGGCAGTGCTATGGAAACCTGCTAATAAACCCAGCACAGCAGTCGCGGCTTGCTACACCCTGGGCTGGCTGCCACATGCGGATTAGCACCAGCGTGGTGCTTGACAAGAGGGAAAAGTGACAAGCTGGGCTTTGCTGGTGCAAGAGCCTTTGGCTTTCTTCATTTTTGTGTGCTCCTACACCATTGCATGGGTTGTTTACTGCTTCCTTTTGGCCAAAGGAGTGAACCTGCTCTGTGGAAATACTCAAGTTCAAGAAGAAGAGTTGTCTGGTTTTTAGCAGACCCTGCCCAGGCCAGCTTCCCTGCAGGGACCCGTGGCTACTGCAGCATCACTAGGGAGTGAGAGGGGACAAGCAGGAGGGGACAGCTGCAGCCCCAGCGTCTCTGTACTACGTGTCATACCTGGGGGTGTCAAAACACGTGGGAAGGGACAGATGGTGCTAGGCCCTTGGTTTTCATAAAGCACATAATAAACAGTCAAGTTTTTAAACTTTCCTCTCTTACTAATAAGGCCCTGGCTCAATGAGCTCTGTGTTTGGGGGATTTTTTTCTTTTTACGTTGTATATGGCAGCCTAATTACAGTCATTACATTGCCTCAAACTATTTAAAAGAAGCTGCTACATATAATTATGTGCATGTAAGTGAGAATAATGCCATGTTTAATGCTGCAGGACTCCATGTATACTGGAAGAAGCAGACTGCGCTCTCCCAGCAGAGATCTGAAAGGGTTAACCCACAGCTTGCACCCAGGCCAAAATGCAAGTTTCACACAGCATAATAGATCAGGTGACCACCATCTACATCCCGCAATACATATGTCGTGCCCTGGGTATTGTTTGCTATATTTAGCATAACTAGAACAAATTTTCCTGCAGTGTAGTTCTAGCAGGTAATTGCCCGCCTCACCGAAGCCACTGCAAGCTGATTTCCAGCAGACCTGCAGCGTGCGCATTATCCATTCAAGAGACAGTGAAGAGCAAAATTCCTGGAAGCGTGTATTACGATTGGCTCATCTTGCTGATCTCGCCACAGCCTAACAGGTTCCCACCTTTTCTAATGAAAACAAAATTAAATTGCATGTTGGTGAGGCTCCCACCCAGCTGCTTCTCGGGGGAGCCCACGTGGCTGACAGCACCATGCATTTAGAGAGACACGTTTTCCCCAGGTCAGACCGTCACAGCGAGTTCACTGTAACTTCAGCTTGTTTATTTGGCTGATCAAGATCTGAAAACACCACATAAGGCTCTGGGTGTCCTTCAGTAGTCACCGCACTGCATCATGCACACAGGGGAGATACGGGTCCTGGGGGGATACACGGCCTGTTGACAGCTTCGTGACAGCTCCATCCTTTCAGCTCTGTGACCAAGATCTTTTTCTGTATGGTAGAGACTCAAGCACCAAGCTCAGATCCTGTTTTCATGGCCACGAGCACTGGCCCATGGTCTTTCCCACTCTTTTTCTCCATCTATTGAACAAATCACGGCAGGGACTCACTGCCTCCTGAGCCAGTTTGCTGCTGTACACCCTGCTGAAATTGCATGCCATTTTGTTATGCAAAAGTTAGTACAAAGAGTCCCTTCTGTGCAGCAGCAAGCAACACAAACATTTCCTAAATGAGACCAGCCAGACCCAGAGGCAGATACCAGTTCAGTCTATAGGGAGACACAAATTACTCCAGTGCATGCTTGACTGCCAGGAGGAGTTCTGCAAATGCTTTAGTGAAGGCTGGACTGCACCAAGGCAAGGAGATGTCAGAAATTAATTTTTTATGATCTCCAGTACAGAAGCAGCTCTACCTCTGTCTTTCCATTCAAGTTGCTTCATTTTGCTTCTTTTCTCTTTAGAAATTTAGGGAATAAGTAATTACATGGGCAGAAGTAAAACTAGAAAAAAAAAAAAAAGGAGCGTAAGAGAAAACACCTCCAGCTGACTGGTGGAAGTTGAGGCAAACAACAGCTGTAAGGAGGCAGCCACCTCGCACAGCCAGGACTCCCAGGGCAGAGATTGGCCAATTAGAGCTTTATCAGCAGCGGACTGACTTAACAAAAATACATAAACCAGCTGGCCATGAAACTTCTGTTTTCCTCGTCTACCTGTTGCTGACAAGTGCCAGCCATTTTAACATAGCCTTGGGCAAGCTCATGCTCTGCAAATCATTAGTTTATGCAATTACAGTTTTCTGTGTTGAATGTCACATGTGCAAAGGTCATTGCTGGAGATAGGAAAGAGGCTCCTGTTCCCAGATGAGGCACAAAGACACGCCACATTTTGCCAGTATAGGAGATATCCTTGTCCTTTTGCTGGCGGAACACATGTCCTCCCATGCATCACTGGCCTCTGGCTGTCTGCTTTGCTGTGGTCCCTCTCCCAACGGCCATACGTCGTCTCACTGAGGTTCACATGGGGACTTCAAGTGAGAAACATGATGCTGCGAAAAAAGCTGCTTGCACGATACATCCACACACCTGGAAGGTGTGAATGGCATCACAGCTCCAGTGGCCCAAGCATTAAATAGCAGTGACAGGAAAGGAGCAGGTCCCCTGGAAGCTTGGGGATCTTGGTAGCCTAGGCTGGGACCAAAGAGTGAATGTATCTCCCTGGTTCCTTATTGATACTTACACCAGCTTTGGAGTAAAATGATTGGCAGTCAGGACAAAGGTTCTGCTCTGGAAAACCATCAGCCGAGTAATCAATCAAAGATAAAAGCATAACAACTAGTCTTTGGGATCGTGTTTCTCTAGCTCCTCAGATGGGCAAGTGAGAACCTGGCTGGACTCCAGGCTCGGAGCACAGTGCCGAATCTTCCCTCCGTGCGGGGCACTCAACAGGGTGAAGGCCAAGACCAAGAGCCAAGGAAGCACTGAGCAGATAGAGTTGCTTTAGAAGCTTTACCTGGTGCTATACTTGAAATCTGGTGCTGGCCAGAGCCATAACCCTTTTCCTCTTGTTTAGCACTGCCAATGCATCACAAACCAGGTAAAAGTCTTCCTGTGCTGAGTGATTCAAACAAGCTGTGCCTAATAGACCGTCTATCTCACTGCTATTTGTTTTGGCATCTTTGACTGTTTTAAATCCCACTTAAAGCTGTCTAACAACCAAGATTACACCAGTCACAACTGCCATACAAACATCTCTGTTACTATCTGTGCACTAGAAACACTTCCCTTGTTTTGCCTCAATCTTCAGTAAACAATTTTATTCTTTTCCATCTCTCCTGCTAGGTCAGATTTTCTCTTCTTCTCCCTTTTCCTATTGCCACCCCCCGTTCTTACCTAATCCAAACCTGAAATCTATGGCTCATTCTTAGGGTAAGCTCCATTGAGCCTTTTCCACCAGCNTAATGCAACACTGGCAGTAAATCACACTAAGGTAGGAGGAGGGTGGGGTGTGATGATAATTATGTTGTCCAAGTCCAAGGTATGACACCAACATTGCCTGCTGGTACTAGACACTGTGGAAACCTGTGTAGGCTTGTAGCACACAGGCAGGATCCACAGGTGCCCAGTTTAATAGCTATCACTCGGCACTACAATCCAATTCTCCAAATAATCAGACAGGCTTGGCTGGTGCCAGGCAAAACAGACATCACCTCTAATACTAGACCCTGCTGAGTGCAGCTCCAGAGGCGCTCAGCCTTCCTGCGCGAGGGCAGGATCCGAGCTACAAAACAAAGTGTCCAGAAGGATTTTGACAGTGACATTTAAACAATGGTTGAAAATTCATCCGACCCACGCCGCATGGTTGCTGCCGGTCTGTGGCTGTTTCCAGTCTCCTGGATGCATGTACAAAGCTACCTCGCATCTCCAAAAAGGCCAGGAAGGGGTTTTGTGACGCAAAATTTAGGGCCCTGATTTATGTCACCCCGGTTGACGTGTGTCAATGAAAACATTTCCTTGCAAGCGTCCCTCTGCCTGCTTCACACACGCCTTCCCAGGAGCTCTGCAGCTGCACAGCTTTTCACAAGAAAGGTTGTTTCATGAAACGGAATTTTTCTACAGAAATGTTTTTATTTTTATGACTTTTCCAGAAATTTCTGATTTTCTTCTTCTGAAATCTGTTTGTAAAAAATGTGCTTTCCCCATCAGTTTTCCATTTCAAAATTATTCTGCCATAAATTTTACCAATCCTATAAATTAAAAGATTTATCTTAGATTTAGATTAAAAGATTTAAAACTCAAAAAAAAAAGAACAAAATATCCCAGACTTTCTTTAAAGGAAGTAGTTCCTTTGAATAAGCCAAGGGTGTCTGGGATTTTCTTTCAAAGGAATTCCTAGGAACTTCTGAAATAGTACATTTCCTGCCATTTCACAACAGATAAACTTTGACATCCCAGACTTCCTACCAGAAGGTGCTCCGGCTCCTCTACTGCTCTGCCACAGTACAGTCCTCACGATTGCTCTGTTTCTACATGTTTCAGGACACTCCTCAAGGCATTTGCTCTGCACACTCTCTTCGAGCACTCTGTCTGTGCGTAGCATTTTACGCTTCATGAACTTGCACTGAAGGAAGGTGTAACGACAGGATAATCCTAAAACCAGTTCTCACAGCTCTTACTTGTGTGCATTGCTCCAGATTTGTGCAGTTTGGCCTTGTTTGCATCTCAAGAGCTTTCAAGCAAACATTAGCTGAGAGGAAAAACAGATGGTGCAATTAAAACACCAAAATTCTCCACCGCGGGGTGCCCTGCCAAATCTCTCCAACCCTCCCAGGATGGCTGAACAGGGAAGGCTGGAGCAAGCAGGCTCTTTGCTATCTCGATGCTGTGTGAGGAATCAGGTGAAGGACCATTTCTGAAGCCAGTAACGGTTTCCTTAAGGCAGAAGATCTGACAGTCCTAGAAAATCAAGGCAGAAGGACCCAGAATGCCCATACAGAACCTCACAGGGTCTCAAAGCGGCTATCACAGACCAGTGCCTTCCTCTGTGCACAGTTTTCCTGCAGCAGAGGCAAAAAGCTGAGCAAAATGTCTCCAAAGGTGAGAGGATGGAGGGCTTTGAGAAGGAAACAGGCTCAGTTGCTGCAGCTCCTTGCATTCAGGGACCAATCCAGATAGCGTCCCGTCTCTGTGCACGAGTCAGCAAACGCACAGGGGTGCATTGCAGCAGGCTGTCAGCAGCCATCAAAAAAATGCCCCTGCTTCCACACTGGACTCCTCCTACATGAGAGCACCCAGGGGAACACTGAAGTGCTGCAGAAAGGCCCGGGGAAGGCGGAGATGCCCTGGGGGCTGCACCTGGAGCATGCACAGGGGCTGGAGGGGAGCAGAGGGTGTCATCAAGGGGCAGAGAAGTGCCTTCCCCTGAGAGCTGACCCTCGCCCGCAGGGCTGCCCAGCCAGGAGGGCCTTGTCGGTGGAATCGCCTGCCTGCACAGCTAGGACGTGTCCTGTAGCACTCCCTTGGGAGCAGCGTTAAACTGTTCTGCTTTTTTTCAAAGAGCTCCACAGAGGCTCCCAAATGTGATTTTTAATATTAGTTACATTCAAGGGTCAGATATTCACCTCCAGCTTGTGCCACCAGCACCTGGCCTAAAGCATACAACAGACTGGTTTCCCAGGGAAGCATGAACCTGCCTCAAAAAACCCCAAAACAACCAAGTAATGTCTTGATAGCTTTGCCTTTCCCAGCAGCACAAGTCCAAACCTCAGGAGCCAGCATGTGGCTTACAGTGCACTCAGGGCTCTTTTTTCCCTTTAAAAAACTTCATCCTTTTTGTGTCTCGACTTCCTCATTTTGCTTTGTGGGTTTTTGTTTCACCTAAAGTCAGTACAGCAATTCTATCAACCACACTCCCAACAGTTTGTTTGGTGTGAAATACAGAAATAAGCATTTGTTTTTCCAGACTAGCACAGCACAAGCCACCTTCTCGGTTTCACGGCAGACATGGCATGAGGTCAGGGCATTTTAGACCCCACCACACTCCTGGGGACAAGCATCAAATGTCAAAGTCTCCCTGTCTGCCAAATCCAGGCAGAGGCTGCCAGTAAGAAGCTACTGAAACATCTTAGCCAGAAGCCGTGCACTTATTTCCCCAGCACAGGCAGGGTTTGGGATGTAGAGGGTTAGCAGTAAGCTCTGTGCCTCCCCAAGCAGCCAGGAGCCGCAGCCCCTCGGCATGGGATGGTGGCAGCACGGCTTCCAGGAAGCACAGGAAGCCACTTTCCGAATAGGGCTCATCTCTTCCAGGCACTGACACGCAGCATTTGATGAGCTTCACGTGACTTTGGCACTGCCAAAAAACGCCGCTGTCCAAGAGGCGTTCGGAAGGGATATTGGAAATAATGAGCACTCATCTCCATTGCATTCAGCAGTGCTCTCACCAGCACACAACATGCTAGGAGTTTGGTCATATTTCAAGGAATGTTTTTCCCCTCAAGTCCCAAAGGAGGAGTTCAGCTTTCCTCTAGAACGTGAAGTAAACCAAATGCTCCTAGCTCTGCTGTTGCAGAAAAAAGTTTATCCCATGTTACTCCTAGACGTGACTGTGTGAATCCCTGCCCAAAACCACTGTCCTCCTGGATGGACAGCCATCCTTCTTGTCTTTGCAAACCTCCCTTGGACCTTCAGAAACATGCACACCACTTGAAATCATTCACACTCCAGGGAGATGTTGAAAGTGAAGTAACACCATGGTCTCACAGCCAGCCTGGCTCACAGTGACCGGAGCGCCAGTCCGGCACCAAACCATCGCTGCCTGCCACCCATCCTGCTCCATACACACAAACAGCTGAGCTAGCTCAGCCTCAGCGCCATTCAGCCTCCAGCACAGACTAGTAGCATCGCTTAAGCAAAGCGAGTGAAAACAGGTTCCCCAGCCCACCTTCCTCATCTCTAATATCCAGCAACGTCACGACTGCAGCTGAACCAGCAAAGAGCAGCTCACCAGCCTCACACCTACATCTTGCTGCAGTTTATTACCACCGAGGCCCCTAGGTGCTCATCTTCCCCTCCTCCACTTGCCCTACCCTCAGCGCACGTCTAAAAACACTGCAGCAAACACCGTGGCCCATGCTCAAGAGCTTGTTTTTTACGTGCAACGCACTGGTTTCCTCCCCCAGACATTATCTATAGGAAGACTGCACTCCTCAGCTCAAGACACACATAGAACAAATCCCTGCTTTGCGGCGACTGTCCAGGGCCGTGGGAGGGACAGTTTTTATTACTTTTCCCAGCTGTAGATGTTTGTTTGATTTCTGTAAGAGGTTTCAATGAGGGCATCTCTGAAAAAGCTCTCTCTCCCACAAGAATCCAGTCTGTTCCTTGCTTTTATCTTTGGAAGAAGGTCTGCTAACACAATCACTGTGCTTACTTGCTTTTAAGTCCACAGAATCAGGGGACGTATGCCTGCACACAACGCCAGCACTGTGCAAGAGCCATTTCCAAGTCATCTGCTTGGGTGCTTTATTCCAAAGTATGCCTGGTTTGAATTTTTTTTTTTTTTTTTTGTGAGAGCTTAGAGCAAAGATGCTTTCAAAATATGCCCATGAATCCCTGTGGAGGAAAGCTGCACAGCAGGTTGTTCAAATGCATTATAGGAACTGTAATCGAAGGTGTAGGACGAAAGAGCCAGAATTAGGCTCCTCAAGCCAAGAAACAGCAGAGCCCCTCAATCTCTCCAAAGGCTTTACAACCCACCTCGCTCTATGGTGCAGTGAACGATGCTTTCCGTGACGCTGCTGTAGGAGCCCATGTAATTCTGCAGCTCAGGCCAGCTCCCACACAGAAGAAACCCAGTGTCTGTAAACAGAAGATCGGGATGAGAAATGCAGCATACGATACTCTGAGGCAAGGGCTAGAGCATCACGGTGTGCTTCTGGTGACATGACCCCCAGACCCTGACCAGGGGGACCTCTGGGTTCCTGTACCCAGGCCCCGCGGTGGCAGATAGCTGAGGAGCAGATGTTGAACAGTGACAGGCCTCTGAGCGCCTGCTCTGCACAGCACCAGGCACCTCCTGTGCCTTCATGGTCAGGATCCTTGGCCAATGAAAAAAAAGCAGCTTAAAAATCTCACATGCCAGAAGACAGCTAAAGTCTTGACATGCAAGTCTCTCCTGCTGCAGGAAGTACTCAAGGTTATAAAAAAAGAAAAAGAAAAAACAAAACAAAACATGCAGCAAACTACAACAAAGCTTTCTTTTCTTTAACATGAACTCCTTCAAACTCTTTTATCACAGTTTCTTTTGCCCATGTATTTGAGAAAACAACTTGCTGATTCTCTCACAGCCAGGAAGAGTCCTAGCAGCAAGGGTCAGTACCTCTTCAAAGCTGCATTTTCATTCTACCTCTGGTCTCTCAAACTCCCAAGTTAGGCTTATTCCCATCAACACACAACAAGACAAATACATCGTCTGCACCTCGACTCAGTCCAGGCAGAAGCAGACGGCTGCCCTGAGAAATGCCTGCCAGACCCACTGCAAAAAAGCCAAGAGAAATATGTAATTTTGCAGCTGGGACTCTTGACTGTCTCCCAAAGTAGCATTAACCCATCTCACCTTCCCAAACTCCACCAGGAAATAGCTGCAAAGAAGGGGCAGATGAGGAGAGAGACCCACTTATGAAGCATCAGCTGCAGTCTAATTGGAGCTATTAGCAAGCTCTTAGTGGTGTTTATTAGCCTTTACCCAACATTGCTGAATGAAGCAATCCTGACATCAGCCTTCTGGCTTGGAAAGCTGTGTTCCAACCCCAGCTTGAGGAAGAGAAGTGTTTAGAAAGGTCAAGCTGGTTATAAGCACAGCTGCAGCTCTCCTAACCAGCTCTGAGCTTGTTTTGAGCTCATAGAAAGCAAAGTCCCAGACAAGGGGAGCCACTCTGCATGGGGGAGGAACATGAAGATCTTCCAGAGGAGGTCCATCACGATATCTCTCTGAGCTGGAGACCTCCTGTTCTGAGCTATGGCTATTGAGTCATTTTGAGTTGACGGCATCATGCTGCCTTTGCTCTTCTAAGAGCCGGGAATTGCCAATCATCTGCCCCAGTGATCAGGGCGAGATGTGCTCAGAAGACAAGGCAGCAAGCCCTAAGCCTGGCTCAGGACAAGCTGGCCATGAGTCAGGCGGGATTAAAATAAGAGTTACATCTTCTGATGCACGAAACATTCATCACTGGCTGCTGTTGGATGTCTTCAGCCCGTGAACAGTTTATCTAACATGAGGTGTTTCTTAAACATGTCACGCCTCTAAAAGGACATGCAGCCAAAAGCTGCATGCCTTCAGCAGGGCTAATTTCCCTGGAGTCACTTACAGTAACGTATTTCAAGAGTGTTTATCATATAGAAGGGACATTTAAAAATATAGGAATGTTATGTTATAAATCACAGCTTCTGCAGGGAAGGAGCAGGAAGAAGAAACCTGTGTGATTTAACAAATTCTTAGAAATAACTGAATGTGGAGAAAATTTACATGGAGGAAACTTAGCTATGGGTTTGCCACAGCTAGTAACGGTTAGTACAGGGGGCCAAAAACCACACAATCAGGGTGACACAATAAATAAAAGCACTTGGCAAATTCAGAACATCCTTAACCAAAGGAAGCACTAAACTCCTATATATCTTTCTCAAGCACGTACATAGCGAGGCAGGATCTTCCATATCTCTGTGCCAGAGAAGCTGCCTTGCTTTTGTGGTGTAGCTGTCACAGTATCAATCTGTATCGTTTCCCTTTCAGATAAGCAGAAACAGGTCTCTGCCATCTCAATGGATGGGTCTGCCTGAGGTGCTGCAGGTGGAAGAAACCCAACAGAAAGCCAAGTGCCAGATCAGTAACTGAAAAGCTGAGCAGTCCTCCGAGCTCTGACTCATGACCAGTGTGTGCAACAACCAACTGCTGCAGTCACAAGGTTTTGAAAGACAAAGATATATCTTTCAAAGTTTGTAGCTACAAAGAATTGCAGTTTGCTTCTCAATTGCTTTGCAGGACGGTGTTGGTGGAAGCTGCCTCCGGGACCTGGCTGATGTGACCACCAACTCTGCAGGCTGTTGGCCGAGTCATGCCTTAGCCACCCAAAGCAACAAACTTGTGATGTTGGCAGCACAATTTCCCTGCTTGATGAGCAAACACTGTACACCATGAAGGTGTTGCTGCAATCACAGCCACCTACAAGCAGCAGCTCTTTTGGAAGACAAAATGTGGTGGAAAGAAACTTTAATTTCATCCTCGTTACAGCTCAGACTCATGGCTTCCAAAAAACAGTAATGTTCAGCAGAGAAAGCCTGTGTCCAAGCTTTGCTCTCACCATCAGCATTTCCTTGCACATCCTTCAGCCTCCCAGGTGCTGTTATACATCAGGCCGCGGCGCTGGAATCCAGCTTGGCGGTTTATGCTCAGCAAGCAGCCCTGCAAAATCAGCCTCAAGCTCGTGGGAGGGAGAAGCTGCTACCACGCTCCCAACCCATGGCCCTCCTCTTTATCCATCCCAAGCATCTTGGAGAGGGGATGTCGCATTCCTTCTCCAGGACCATACATCGCAGAGATGCTGGGGAGGGTGAGCCACTAGGAAGGAAAGCGAGGTATCCACAAGGAAATCTTGCCCTCAACTGCCTTGGGTACCACCGCAGGGGTCTCAGCCCACATCATCCCATCCAGCCCTGGGCACAGCAGCTTTCTGCCTGGTACCACTGCAGCTCTGTGCAAACCACCCTGTCCTGCAAGGAAATGCTGCTTGGTCTCAGGGCTGCCTGCAGGTGACAATGTGAAATGTGAATAAGGAAAGCAGTTTGTGCAGAAAAGTAATGATCCCTGTGGGATCTTCCCAGTTTATACGCAATTACACCAAGCAGCTAAAAAGGAGGAGTGCTTGGCAGAGAAGGGAGGCGGATGATCCGCTGGTGTAAAGCCCTGCAGCTCCCAGAAGCAGTAAGAAATGTAAAGGAGAGCTGACATTTGAGGGTGCATACGATCTTCTAGTTTACATGTGTCAAGACATCTGCTGCTATGACCTCATACAGCTAAAAGTGCCTCTGTCTTCACCTGTGGCTGCTGACTGTAGTGTAGAGTAACTCACTGAGCTGAGCCTCACACAGGGGATTCCGCTCCTTGATGCCAATTTATAGCCAATTTAGGATTTCAGCAACTATTCTTTATCACCGGGACTCCCTGCTAACCATTACCACGTCGGTGAGGAGTTATTCAAAATGAGTTTCCAAATTAGCAATTCTGCATTCATTTCTTTTATGTTCATTTCAGTTTACGAGCAATGTCAGCAAATCACAGGATCCCACTCAGGGTAAATTACCTGGGGATTTTACGCATGATTGTTCTGCTGAGCTGCAAAGGCAGCACGGCAGCGAGCTTGTCATGCTGCTTGCAGTGCCTAAGGCACCAGGGAGAAGGAGCCCAACCGCTTCCAAAGGATGATCAGGTTGGAAGGATGCTTAAAACATCTTGCAAGTATGGATGAGGCTTCCCCATGCAGACTAGAGCATGCTCAGGCCATGTGCCCATCTCCCAACTCCTGCAAGGTAATTCACCTCTCCCCAGATTTATCATTACTGAAGTAGAGAGGAAATGAGAGCTCACTCTCTTTCTGCCTGATTTTATTCTCTGAGACAACAGCTTTTCTCCCTGGCAGAAAGCAAACTAGGGTTTGTTTTGTTTAGAAGCAAAGAAATAGCAGGTCTTGACTCCACAGATTTCTGGCAACAGTTATGCTTTAGAAAAACAGTTGTGTTGGCAGCAAAGTGAAAGACTCCTGTCTGCTGGAGCAGCCTTTGGCCTCTGTGGATATTTCTCCTGATCCCAGGCAGATGGAGCACGTCTCCTGCCCTGCAGCACTCCAGCGATTTCTGCTCCAGGATGCCTGCGCCAAGTCAGACCAGCCTCGGCAATGTGGTGAAGAGTTAAAGCCACTGGTTCCCATGAGGAGGGCTGGGAACAGGAGTTTAGGTGCAGACAGCAGAGTCAAAGATGCCAAGGGATGTCACTTCTCTTTGCAGAGGTGGAGGAACAAGAGGGCCAGGGGGTGATGCTGAAAACCAGTGGCTCCATCACATCAGAGTGGCACCAGTCATAGGTTTCTTGGGGTGCAGCTTGGCAGCAGTGGTCCCATGCAACAGCATGGGGGTATTTTTAAGCTGGGCTTTGAAGGACAAGGGCTGCCTGGTGAGGTGAGAGACAATGCAGAGACACAAGGCAGAAAGACCAGAACAAGAAGCTTGCTCCAGGTGATACAGGCCAAAATGAAATTGTCCCTGGCTGTGCCCAAAGCTGTAGAAGAGCCACAGGACATGGGAAGGAAGAAGCAGCTGTTTGCTTTTCTTGCAGTCTTCTGGCTGGGATCTGGTTTATCCCATGCAGATCCCTCCATTACAGTAAGGATGAGCTAAGCCTCCAGTACAGGAATGACGAGTGTCTTGCCCATCATGAGCAGCCAGCCAGGGGCTAGCAAGTAGCTGAGCCGAGCATTGCACATCAGGGCACAAGCAGCTGCCCTGTAACAGCTCCACGACAGCCAAAGTGGAGCCAGCACAGGCACAGCCTGGCTGTAGGGCAGCAGGACCGTGCAGCTGTAGGAGCTCTGCAGCCCTGGTCCTTCCCAGGGCACCAGGGCCGGGAGAGACACTAACGAACTGGGTAAGGCACAGCTCCAAATCCCAGGGCTGGCCTTCCCAAAACTGTGGTGGCGTTTGGACAAAAGCTTTGGCCTTTCATTTTTTCTTCTTTTTCTTTTTTTTTTCCTTTTTTTTTTTTGACATGTGGCCAAATAAAACAGTGCTGTCCAGCTGCCTTCAGCCCTGCGTTACCATTCCTTCCCTAACGAATCTTCTGGGACCCGCAAGCCACAAATCCTGCACAACTCTCATGCTCTCTTTCTGCTCTGCAAAATGGCCACAGCTGATTTTCACATTAAATTTCCCAGCTTGGAAACAAAGCAGCACAGGGAAGGGCGGGTGATACTTCTTTCCGTTTTGCCCTTCAATGTAAAAGCAGGGCAAAGCCTGTGGAGGGACCGGAGTAGAACGGCCACCAAGGTGCGGCTCTGAACATCACTTGGTACATGGTGGTGCCCCAAAAATAGAAGAGCAATAGGTAAAAATAAATTGCTGGGACCATTTCTCATCTTGATCCTTGGGAACGAGGAATTTCCTTCCCTGTGGTCCTTATTCCACCCCCACAGTGCTGCTGGGCCCCCCAGTCCCAGCCCAGCACCATGCTGCTGGCTGCCCTCCTCACAGACGCTGCCATGAGTGTGTCCCTAAGCATAAAACCAGCTGTGCGGCGAGTCTGGGGACTTGTACACAGAGATGGCTTGGAGTTTCCAGTAGTGGTTTTTCACCTTTGATCTCTGGAACATTTCAAGCCCAGAAAGGGCTCTTGTGCTGGCCAAGGAAATAACTACATAAAAGGACAGAGAGAGCTGATAAGGAATGGGGTAAAAGGATTATGCTGCAAAGGAAAAAGGCAGCCTCCCCCTATGTCTTGAAACACCCAAGACATAAAATGAGAACTGGCAAAGGTCAGGCTGAATTGGCTTTTGCAGAGGATGGCAAGAAAAATAAGAAGACAGGTTTTAGCCAAATTCATCAGAGGAAAAGAAGGAAAGAGGAACCGGAGCTGCTGTACAGAGAGGATGGGGTATGGACTAAAGTTTGTTCGAGTGTGATCCAAAGCTAATGCATCCCCCTTCTAACGTCCCGTCGGTGTGC
Organism: Steatornis caripensis; assembly: GCA_013398225.1. Classification (NCBI taxonomy): domain Eukaryota; kingdom Metazoa; phylum Chordata; class Aves; order Caprimulgiformes; family Steatornithidae; genus Steatornis; species Steatornis caripensis. The sequence continues at coordinate 167,569 of VZSC01019270.1, forward strand.
AGAGGGCATGAGGATAACACGAACGAGGAGACAGATGTGGAAATGTCACATCCTTCCATACCAAGAGTCAGAGGGCAGCGTGCTCATGTCATGAGCACAGCTGGTTCCCGTCCCCCAGCACTGAACACCTGACACTGAAACCTGGGCATCGAATCGTTCACCAAGCACAGGCAAAGCAGAACAGAAAATACAGCACTTCGACTTAAGAGAGCGAAAAATGCCACTCCACCAACTACAGACCGTTCTGATGTCCCATGCCACACACCAGGCATAAAGCAAAGTCCAAGGGAAGGGGGAGTTGGAGCTCGGAGCGTATCAGCGTGTTTTCCACCTCCCCAAGGGTGCCAGACAGCCTGATACTGCTTGCAGATAAGATATGGCCTCTGTAAATGGGAGGAATGGAGATCTAATCTCCCTCAACTGCAGCAAAGTGTTTGCTGGAGCACCATGGGGACAGGGACTAACCCGTGGGCTGTGAGGCAGATCAGTGCCAGCGCCCGGCTCCTGGGCTGGCAGGGCTATGGCACGGGGCTGGGGCAGGCATGGGACAGGTTTTTAGGGATGATCTGAGACCAAAACCAGGACTGTGCTCACAGCGTTCAGAGGCCTGAAACGTCCCAGGTAAATGGAGATCCAGAAGCAAGAGTCTTTGAGCATCACTGCAGGAGTATCCCAGCTTCAGGACTTGGGACCAGTTTTGGTCCCAGCCAAAAATACTGGAGGAACATCTCATTCCCTTCAGCTCCTGCCTGCCTGTGGCATCCATGTCAGTGCTAAGTCTCCTTCCCATAACTGAAGCACGTAACTTGCCATCTGATTTCTAGACATTTCTAGGAAAATCCCCAGCTTTGCTAAGCAGAAAGTCGAAACTGCAACGTGCCTAATCAGCTATGCTAATCTAATGCTGCCATGCGGAGCTGGCACATGCAGCTCCCATTGCTAACAGGCTCTTGCTGCATAACCCAGCAGCATCAGTTTGTTTATTTGCTGTGATTTACCTTTGAATTTCTCACCCTCCTTCCAAGAAGCCAGCACCCCCAAACACGAAATGCCCTATTGCACCTAGTGGTGCCTCTCCAGGCTTCGGAGACAGCTGGGAAGCAGGCTAGGTCCAGGGGGACTCAGCTTGCAGAGGGCCGCAGGGGATTACTGGAACAACCACAGCTCTAATTGAATTTCTACCCATTTCCCCTTTTGCCTTCACTTCATTATAGATTATTATTTTTTAAACCGAAGCAAACAAAGTTGATTCTGCTTCCAGCTGAATTGTCCATGGGCTGGCTCCTCTCCTCCAGCCAGCTGATACAATCTTTACAGCAAGCTCCTTCTCAACAGACCTGCAGTCTTCAGAGAGCAATGTGTCATTTGGGGAGAGCCCCTCATCTTTTAAGGAAAGCAGCATTTCATTTCCAGTTGGTGGCTGTTTCATGCAGCTTTTCAACTAGGTAAGAAATGGCATCCACACACAGACTTAAAAGAGAGCAATTCCCAACTTGAATTAGGACAAAAAGTTGGAATTGCAACATATTTTGCAAGTGAGGCATCCAGAGCAATGACAGAAAGGGTCATTTCACTTCTGTTTCCAGCCTTTTCTACAGCCCAACCTACTTGTTATGCTGCAGATGAGCAGAAATTTCTAAATAAGTTGTTTCAAAGCGAAAAACGAACCATTCTCCTTTGAAAAGTGTCAATGCGAGACTTCACAAAGATTTCTAAATATAGATACTTCAAAAGAATAAGTGCAATAAGGAGACTGGTCAAAACGTATTCTTTCCTGCACAGACTGGCAGCTTTGAAGAACCCGTGTTTGCTAATAAAAACAGGCTAAACTGCAAATGTTCCCTGGGCAGGTCCCTGTGCTGCCGCAGCCCCGGCTCGCTCACTGGTGGCAGTGCGGCTGCTCATTCCGGTGCCAGGAGCTGTGCCAGTCCCATCCCGGCACCAAGCAGGGAAGCTGCTGGGTGTGGGATGACTGCCCGACAGCCTTTCACAGGCCCATCGTGGCTCTTTTCCACTTTCTTCACTACTTGCGTCGCAGTTTGGGGTCCTGCTGTGGCGTATGCATAGCTTGGGACAAGGGGACTGCAGTGCTTCACTGGGCTGCAGGACTCGGTTCAACCGCCTGACCAGGACCCCTTGGAATTGCCCCATCCCTTGTATAACCTAAGCTTGATGGGTCTTCCCAAAGGGCAGCAGATCGCAGCTCTGTTCCCATCACCTCCTGCAAGGCGGCAAAGGTTACTTTGGGTTCCCCCAAAGCCCACCCCCTGCCTCCCCTCGGATGTCCCACACTGCGCTGGTGAGAGCCCTGCAGGGAGGGAATCAGTGCCCGGGCAGCAATCAGCAACGGCGACAGTCTTGCCTTTCCTGAGCAAGTGCAGCTGAATCTCACTAGAAGATTTCTGAGTGTTTTTGTAACGATTTGATCTGTTCTGGAGCACTCCCTGCAGACTCCAGCCGGATTTTGAGGGGAGCGTGCTCTTCTGAGAGAGTTGTTTCCTATTTCTGTCGGCACATTGAACATAGCCTCTAAATTAAAATCTTCTATTTCAAGTCTATTTTGATCAACTCCTCTTCCTTCAGTTTAAAAGATACAATAAGAATAGATGAGCTCTTACAAATTAAAAGCCTCTCTTGCTTAACAAATTGTCTCTCTGCAATAATTAATTATCTGGAGAGAGATTCCAGCCCTACGTTTTTGGCCTCATTCCAGGCTGCGTAAAGGAGGGGGGGGCAGTATATTTGGGAATGTGTTTCCTCACCGCGCCGGCTCCTGCGCTCCCTGTACAAGGCAGGACAGGTCTCGCCAGTCCACCTGGGGCGAGCCCATCCTGGGCACAGCAGTGTCTGCTCTCCTCCATCAGCACGGCTGTCACCGAGTGCCTGTCAGCAAGTCTCAGCTTGTGGTTTGCAGCGGGGGAAGGCTCCAGGCATGTTTCACCACCTGCTTTTATTTTGTTTCATAGGTGATTATTATTAGACGGCAGGTCTTTCGCTCTGAGCCACCACAGCCGTTCCCATGTTGATGGTTCCCAGAAGCTCATGCTATGTAGGGGTTGTATATATGGAAGACGTGAAAGCAATGCGCAGGTGCCGGGGTGGCTGCTGCTAGTGATGTCTTTTGCCAGGTGCTCCAACTCCGTGCTGACTTTGGGACTTCATCCAACCTAAACTTCCTTAAGAAATTCCTTCTAGTGCGTGACTATCATTATGATAAGTAAGTCTAAATTAGTCTTAGTTTTTGCAGTCCAAGATCTTGGCTGCTGCTTCTCCTCTCAGGGTTATGGAGCTCCTACTCTCCTTCCCTGTGGTGAAACTGGAAATATATGCAGGTTATGATGCCTGCTCCTTCAAAATCCCATCAGTCCCAACACGTTCGCTAGGCCTCTATCACATGTGCTCCTCACCCTTGGAGCTTTTCTGCCAGAAAAGCCTCTATGAAGAGGAAGGTTGTAGTTGGCTTTGCTCACCCTAGTAGATGCTCCAGGTTCTCCTGCACACAGGAGACAAGGCGGAGGCTGGTATCAGCCAGGATCAAGCCTGGGACTGTGAGAAGTCCCACCTGAGGCAGAGGACATTCACACTGTGGGTCAGGGCAGAAAGATCCTCTACTTCTTTACCCCTTCCCACGTGCAGCTGCAGCGCCACTGCATGCCAGGCAGTAGCATCCCGCAGCCGCAGCCCCCATTTTCACAAAGTTACCTGCAGTGGGACCTGAGATGGAGGTCGCAGCAGTCTGGCACAGAGGAATGGCACATTGCAGGGAGGATGTCACAGCCTCTGTCCTGGTGTGGCTGAGCTTGCCCGGGCCACTGCGAGGAGCCCCTGGAGGAGCGACACTGCTCCCTCCCCAGTGGCCCTCGCTGTCCAGGTCTGCCTGCAGAGACCTGCTGGCGGTGCTCACCCACATCAGTGCTCAGCTCCTCATCTCACACTGGGAGCAACTCAGCACTGCATTGGCTTCATGGTCCCTCTGCAACCCTTGATCCTTGCAGGGCCCCCCTGTGCCCCATCTGCCCATGCTGGCAGGTCAGGCAGGGCACAGCAGAGTCCCAGCACGGGGCCCAGGCAGGATGTGAGCTGGCAGCAGCAGCCGGCGGCCTGCCTGGGCAATGCTTGCATCCAGATCTATGCACCGAGCTCCGTGCTCTTTGCCAGCCCCGTGGCAGTCCCGCTGCAGGGGAGCATTTTGCTAATCCTTTCATTCCTGCCCTGTGCCCAGAAGCACAGCCTCCTGCCAGCTTTGCAGGGAAATGCTTCAGAAGCACCTGAGACTCTAGCAGGCAATCCTTCCCTGTGAAGCAAGGGAGCAGGAGCTGGCTTCCAGCCCTGAGAACTCCTAAACCACCCAAAGCGCCTCAGCACAAGTGCTTATACACTCAGATGAGACTTGTCCCCAATCTGAAACAAGATGGCTCATTCCCACAGAAACTGGCTGACCTTCCCGACGAGAGTGCCCAAAAATGCTGGAAGGGGTCTGGGCAGGGCATGCCCGGAGCATCCCATCCTCCCACCCTGCTCCTGGACAAAGAGCAACCTACGGCTCAGCCTCCTCCATACCCAGAGAGGGCAACAGCTTTTCACAGCCCCAAATTAACCTGCTGCCACAAGATACCACCTAGGCCATGATCTCAACAGTGTCTGGAGGAGTATTAAATATCTATCTGGAAAACAAAGATATGCACAATTGCATTTGGCAGGATTAGTGCTAAAGCTCATAAAAGACCCACTCATCAGAGCCGTAGCTGGTTTCTCCCTTCCCGAGGATGCCTCATGCACACCGGCAGGTGGGTGCATGCCGTGGCAAGGCTCCCACTCCCCTCCCAGCCTTGTGGTCCGGGAGGCAATGATTGTCACCTCCTTCCACAGACCTCAGCCTTTCCTTTTTCTCTTTACAGTGCGTCAGAGAGATGAAAAGCCCTGTACTGGTGTCATAAAACTGCCCTCTCCATAGCACAGTTTAATTTATGAACAGCTGTGTTCGAGTGAATTGAGGACCCTCCTTGGCCCTTGGACGCCCTGGAAAACATGTGAGCCTGCAACTGCCTGAAGGATGCGCCATACTGGTGTGAAGCCAGCCAGCACCCCCCCAGTCCTCATTAGAGCTTGGAGAGCTTTGTATAACATAAATAGACCTGCAACCTGGAAATAAACCTGTAACATCCTCTCTCTGCACTAAGAGAAGCTTAAGAAATATATCACAGGCTGTGTCTGTAGTCTGACACTATATCACAGCAGATGGGATCCTGCTAAGCCTCCTTGGGATCAGCATTGCAGCAACCAAGGGGGTGGGAAAGGCCCAAGCATCATTTTCTTCTCCAGTACATGCGTCCCAGTACAGGAGAGGTGCCTTTGGACAGAGATATTCCTGGAATAGCCAGAATTTATGGCATGCCAAAAATACATATGCAAGCAGGATGTTGCTCTGGAGCTCAACCACAGCCCCATGAGTGTGTCCCACTGCCGTGGGGAGCTGCCTGGTCTGCAGGCAGGAGCGGCTCCTCGCACAGCCGCCAGGCCCCCATGTTGGACTCGCTGCAGCTGTTTTACATGTCCTTTCCTTGCAATATTTATTTCCTACAAGTATGCTCTGGCTTACACAGCCGCCGGCAGGGAATATCAGAGATTTCTGTCATAATTTACCATTCTTTCCAGGATGGGACATCACTGGAAAATATTTATTTAAAAAAGAAAAAAACCATATCAACACATTAGGAAAGTCTCTGTCTTCTCTTTTCACTATGTACGTAATCCACTGGAAATCAAAGCGTTCAGATGATTCGAGTAAGTTACCGGCCTCTCCCATCGAGGCAGGAAGAGCAGCAGCCTGTGCCAGACCTTTCCATGGCTTTTTAGTTTTGATTTTTCCAAAGGGAACAACTGAGCACAAATCCCATTTCCCTAACACAGGATCTTTTGCCGGAGTTCACATAAACGTCTCTGAAACCCAATGGGACACCCCGCCTGCTCCTCTCAGCCTGCACTGCCCGAGGAGCTGCTCTGCAAACATATGCTTTGTTTTCTAGGTATTTTCTACTGCTCTTTCCCCTCCTCCTTTGGCTTTTCCAAATCCAGCCCAGGCTGAGGAGAGCAGCACAGAGCTGCACCTCCGAGCCCTTCTCAGAGCTGAGCTGCCGTATGTGATCTCCCAGGTTGGCTGTCACCTTCCAGGCATAACTTCACCATCTGAGGCTTTTCAGGAGCTCCCGTGTTTGCCAAATTTCACATCCCTATTCCTGGAGTCCCACACTTTCCCTGGCTTCTCTTGCACTTTCCCAGTTCCCAGCATTGCCGTAGCCTTTAATAACTGCTGCTTTACACACGCACATACGCAGAGATGTCGTCAGAAGACCTCTCCATGCCATTTCCTGACTCATTACTCGCTCCACAGCTCAGCACAGCCCACTTGAGGAATGTCCCAGTTTATGAGTGTCTCTGATTACTGCCTGCTCCATGCGGCCTGGCCAGCCCGGCCGAGGTGGCTGCGCTGCCTGGGCACACGCAGTGGGTCGGCCATCAGGTCTGCTGGGTCTCAAGTGCCCCCTTCCTTTTCGGAGCTGTTTTCCAGCCACAACCTCTGCAGGTGTTACATCTGCCACTTTCCAAGTTGCTTCTGTAGATGTGCAGTACACAGCAGTCCATGCCAGCGGGAATGCTTCTGCACAGCTCCTTTTGGCTCCAGGTCCAGCTGGTTCCCCGCACCTCACAGCATGGTCCATGAAGGCTGTACTTCTCACATCTCCAGTACTATGTTATCCAGTGAGCTCAGATCTAGCACACCAGTCCATATGGCCCCTCAGAAGCTCCATAGTCACCCAGCACAAGGTCAGATTTCGAGAATCTCCTGCGCTCAGGGGTTTGCAGAAGTGGTGGGTTTCCCCATGACCCAGACACATCTGCAAGCCACTCGATCACCACACCCCCAGCTCTCTGCACGCAGTGTCCTTCTGCAGAGCTGGGACCGAGGGATCCAGCCTGGGGACAGGCATGGCAGCCTGGCCCCAGCTCCAGCCACCCGCCCGGTCTCTGGCTGCTGGGTGGTGTGGGTCAGGGTGCCAGTCCTGGCAGCTGGGGCAGGTAGCGTAGAGGGGACATTGCAACTGTTCCTCTCTGCTGGCCGATGAAGCCAAGCGAGAGTCTGAACCCTCGAAGCTCCCCAGAGGCATCAGGAAGGTGGAGCACACTGAGCTCAGAGCCTGCCCCATGGGGTCTCCTGCTCCCAGGAAGCAGGGCCCTTTTATTGGGAAGGATTAGGGCAAGGGGGCCAGAGAGGGGATCCTGCCCTGATAACCAGAGCCCTTTATCCCTACACGGTGCTTCCCATCCTGAGCCTTCCAAACAAAATATCCATCCTAGAGCAAAGCCAAGCGAGGGGCCCTGGGAAAAATCAACACTCCAGCAACTTTAGCTGACGCAGACATTCCTGAGCAGATTTGAATCTTGTTTTGCAGGAGGGATCCCTCCGCGACCACACGCCGCACACATCAGCCACTTGAGAAGCTCCCAGCAGCCAGTCCACGGCTACCCAGACACATCACAGAGCTGCCGATCAGCGGGAAAACTCTCTGGCTCCAGCAGATCACAAGCTTATTAAAGATAGATCTGTGCTTTGGTCTGCAGAGATAAACACATCAAAGACATTTTGGTCTGTGTGCCAGTGCCGCCAGTATCCCCATTTGGCAGAGATGGAGGCTGGGATGGGCTCTCTCTTCTTCCCAGCACGTGGCATTGGGGGTGCTCAGCCCAGCTGGGAGAGCAGCAGGATCCATCTTCTTTGAGCTTGGGGACCCCAGGGCCACATCCAGACTGTAATAAGTCAGTCCCTGGCTATTTGCTGGAGGGGCTGAGAAGTGGCTGGTGCGGACCGAAGCACCTCACTTGCAGTGCAGTGCTACCAGCGCTGCTCTCCCCCGGCCGTGCGGAGCCAGGGGGGTGGCCAAGCTTCACTGGAGCTCTGCTGACAGCCCAGTATCTGCTCAGCTCAAGAGGCAGAGCTAAAAGGGGAAACAGGTCCTTGCACAGCTGGCCTGGTGGCTGACATTTGCACAGCGATTTGAAACCAACAGATGAAAGATTTAAGAGACATGAAATTCTGTCACTGCCTGTTTGTCATTTGGTGTGGTTCCTCCCTGCCATTGCACGTGCCTGGGACAATTTTCAGCAGAGGCGAGTGCAGCCTTGCAGGAAAAACCCCCGGCCTGGAGCATCCGTGCCACTGACCCAGAGCACATGAAGGCTCTCCCTGCTGGGGTGCAGAACCCTGAGCACATCAGCGTGGGCTCCTCCTGCCGCCTTGAGTTGCACAAGGAGCAAATTTGCACCCCAGCGTTGGCTGGGCTCCAGTTTCCTCCTTCCGCTTTGCAGCTACCCCCCCTTTTTCTCTCTCTCTCCCCAACACAATCCGAGAGCATCAGTCCTCCCTGCAGCCTCTGAGCCATCTCGGACAGGCCAGCTCCAGGTTCAGCTGTGCTTGCTCTCAGAGGGCTCACACTGATTGCAAAGCCAGGTTTGGGCTGGGAGTGAATGAAAACATCAGGCCTCCCAGCAGCAGGCAAGTGCATGCCTGCAGCAGAGAGCCGCTCGGGAGGGACGCTTTGCACATGGCAAACAAGCAGCAAGGGCCCTGAAACCTTAACATTAGCGAGGAAGATGATAGTAGCACGCAAGGAAGCAGCAGTGGGCGGCAGCAGGCATCCCACACCCCTCCCCTCTGAGTGCCTGGTATGGCTCGGTGAAGCCCAATGCACCACGTGCCCGGAGTACGGCTCACTTTCAGCATTTCAAATTTGCCGGATGATAACCTCAGTGTCTGAGTTCACAGCTCTGATCCCACCCACTTGTGGTCTGACTCATGTTGCAGTCACCGCGCTGCCTGGATATTGGTAAGCAAGGAGGGAGGGAGGGAGGAGAGGAGAGGAGAGGAGAGGAAAGGAGGCAGCCGCCCGCTCGCAGCACACGCTTCTGCCTTCACAAACTGAGCCGCGCACGCTGGAGGAAAGTTGGAGGCAGCGCAGCCACCAAGGGCTCCCTCCGGCTCAGGCGCTGTGAGAAAGCAGCATCTTTTGCAGGTAAAGCTTTTACCTTACTTTTTGCTTGGTTATTACACTGGTAAATCACTTTCTAGGTGAGATCTCAGAGGGGTTGGTAGGTCCTTGCTGAGGTTTTGGTGTGCTAAGCACTCTGCAACGGGCCACCCGGATCAGAGCAAAAGGGTGTCGCTCATCAAACCCTTGCACCATCATCATCCTGCTGTGCCTGGAGCACAGGCCAGTTTGGGGACTTTTGCTGGCTGTTGTTCCTCTGGAGCTGAGAGCATCAGAGTCAGTGGGAGGACATGGGCAGAGCGTGCCCAGGGCAGAGAGGCAGAGCCTTGCCCTGCCTGAGCATCTGCGAGGGTGAAGTTTCTCTGCCCAAGCAGCCTCCACGTGAGGTTTGCTGCTAAGTCAACTTCTTGCATCAAGCTGTGCAAGCCCTTTCTCCGAGCACCCCAACTGCTCCATGCAGCCATCCACACCCTAGCAGCTGGTGGGCATCTGCTGGAGGAGAGGTTGCTCCATCCAGGGGCACAGTTGGCTTTGTGGGGTAGGGTACCCCAGGGCTGGGTACCCCAAGCTGGGGTGTAGCACTGGCACAGGAGAGGTGGTTAGTCCTCAGGGGACTGCAGCACCTGCTGTCCCCCAGCCAGCACAGGACACTGAACACTGGTACTTCTGCTGGGAACTCACACACTCCAAGCATGCCCATGAGCCCAGCACTTCTATTTTCCGTTTCACCTTTCCTGGGCACCCTCTGCAAAGCAAACTTTCAAAATGCTGACTACTCTGCTGGTTTCCACATACATCTTTGGGTTTTCTGCTTTCAAGGGTCCCAACCTCCCTCTTACCCACGAGCCCTTTTCCACCCAGGGAGCACGATGGAGGGCTGGTGGCCATGACGGGAATTGTGTCCTACGTCCCCCAGCCCGTCTGCTCATGCCAGAGGCAGTAATCGCTGCTGTGTCAGTCAGGGTTCAGGCTGGGATCAGGCAGAGAGAACACCAGACTCCAGGGACCAAGCAGCAGGGACAAAAGTGTCTGGGGGTGTAGCCAGGCAGGACCCTGGTGTCCCCTCATAGCCCCAGAGACGTTGCAAAAGAGCTCTGCAAAAACGAGACTGCAGCTCTCTGTGTGCGCCTGTAAGATCGCGGGGTGAGCTGTGTCTGCCCACCCGAACAAGGGCACAGGGCACCTTGGATGGGTGAGCACCCACGAGCAGCACACCCAACAGCCCTGCCCCAGGGAGCGGAGGGGAGACGAGCGACTGAACGGACGAGAAGGAAACAAGGGAGCAAGAGCTCCAGTGACAGGGCTCACGGAGCACAGGGGCAGAGGCATGCTGGGGGATGCTATGGGGTGCAGCCCTTCAAGGGAGGCATGGGGAGGAGCACAGCCCTTCCAGAAAGCTGCTCATAAACTAGAAACAAACCTACAGCCTCACCAAAGCCCTCCGCCGCCAGCAGGGCAAGCTAGCTTCTGCACCACTCTCACATTTGACCCCTCTCACATTGCCTTCAAGCCTCAGCTCTGGCAAATTGGTCTTGTCCCATTGCGAGGCAGACTCATGGCTCCAGCAGGGGATCAAAACAACGCTTTGCCAGGGCCCCTGCAGCTCCCAGACCTACCTGCTCCCCACCATCAAACCTCAAACATCCTTTTTCAGACCAGAAGAAATCCCCACCATTCTGCCCATCTCCCACCCTTGGCTGAAGTACCTCTCACAGCATGCCCAGATGTTTAATCTCTGGAAGCACTTGAACGTGATTTTAGAAAAAGCCGTGACGTTCTGCTGTAAGCTCTGCAGGGCCAGGGAATTTGCTTTGCTCCTAAGTGACTTCTGCCTGCACTTTGCTCGGAAACAAGCTAACACAGGAGGCAGAGTGACATTTCAGGGCTGCCTAAGAGCAAAGCTGTCCTATCCCCAGGACAGAGCTAAAATGCTTCACGCGGAGCTTTTCGTGAGCCCCAGCCATCGCTGTTGGTACCCTTTTGGGTAGTGGGAAATGCTTCCCAAAGACGGGCTGCCACGTTCAGGCGCTTGCCGAGCGCTCCTGTCTGCCCATGTATCCGCTTGTGGTGCCGATGTACCCAGGCTTTTAACAGATTTTAAACAAACCTATTAAGCCAGAAGTAGAAGCACATGAATGGAGAGCAGCAAATGTATTACCTACACTGCCAGAGCGGGCACTGCATCCCATTAGTCTTGCTGCAGAAGCGCACAAAGTGCTCGAATAAATGGTGCTGAAAGATGGGGAGCAGGAATAAAAAGGTAAATGCAACAGAACTTTCCCATGGATAAATCACAGCCCCCTCTCCAGAGGGGATAATTGCAGTTTTAAACAGGAGCACAGTGGATCAAATATAACATGGGCTGTAACAGAGCAGAAAATATCTATCCAGGCAGGAGAAGGCAGGAATTACTATGAGAATTTTAAGGACGCTAATGGGGAGACAATGGTACATTACAATGGAAGGATCATTAATGCTCCCAGAGAAGGCTATTAATAGAGTTCCTTAAAGATCAACCTGGAGATAAATTTTAATTGTTTTCATTAGTGATCTTGGCTCAGGAAACGGGAGCTTCTCCAAGAAAATGTACTGGTGAGAAACTGGGGAGAAGTTTTGAACTGGACACAGGACTAAGTACTACAGAAGAACCAGGGGATCCAAAGATCAACAGAAACACGAGCTGGCACAAGTTCATATGCTTAGGGACTAACAGCAAAAATTGCTACTCTAAGCAGCTGAAAACGCCATAGGAAAAGTATATGGCTCTTAGGGAACCCCAGGACGACTGCAACAACACAAATGCAACCTGACAAGTCTTCACAGCAGAGATAGTGTCCATCAGAGCACCAGCGTCGCTGGAAAAAGCACCAAAAGGATGACCCCGAAGCGATGCCCTGCTCCAGTCCCTCACTGTCAGGAGGGTGATTTTGAACCATGAACAGATCCAGGCTGTGATAATGAGGATAATCAGGTAAATGTAAAAGCTGCCTGGTGAGACAGGGCTGGAAGAGCATCATTTATTCAGGCTGTTGCTAAAAAGGCTGCCATGGGAAACAGCTGCTCCACTCATACATCAAGGAGGAAATGAACTTGTTCTGCCAAAACGCAACAGGAGCAGCGGACACAGGACCTGGCATTAAAGGTGGCTGTGAGTGACCTGAGCAGAAAACCAGGGGCAAATGTGGAGTCCCAGAGGGTCAATGCTCCAGGAGAGAGCCCCAAGCTGGGTGCACTGGCTTGGGGACCGCGCTCTGACGGCAGCGGGCTGACTCCACAGCCCTCTGTCTACACCAGCCCTCCAGCCTGCTTTTCCTGCAAAGCCATGTCTGGAGGCTGTGATCACTCCAGGGAATGTTTCCATGAGATAATTTGGCCAAGGGATACGGGAAAGTTTCTTACACTCCCACCACAGTTAGAGTTGCAACATCCTACATCGGAGCTGGCATGCGGCAGGTCCTGCCCCATCCCATGGAGCAGCAAAGTCCCAAGGGTTTGCAGGCAGCCAAGCCCTGCAGCCCACATGTGTTCTGGGTTTTGAGAGCCACCAAGAGCTCAGCTGCACCTGGGCTCCTCTGCAAGGATGGGGACACTTCTGTCCCCTTTGTTTGGGGACCCCTGCTCCTTCCTTCCACAGCTCAGCCTAGCGGCTCCATATATCTCTTGGAAATACTTTCTACTCCCTACCCGGGGGGGGGGTGGGGGGAAGCACCCTTTTCTTGCCCTGCACTAATTAGAAAAAGGAATAAGAAACAAAACTACTTCTGGACAGGTCTGCACCGGGGGCTGCCCAGTGGCGCTGCCTGCACCGCAGAAGGTGACGAGCACACGAATGCGCACGGAGCTGGGACTCGCCAGCAGAGTCCAAGCTGAGCCCCAGCAGAGCCCACGTGCGCTGCGGAAGCTGGTGGCAGGAGCAGGTTCTTGATGTGTGGCAAAGCAGTCACGTAGGAGGCTGTGATCCACCCACAGCATTTTCTGAGTGTGCTACTCCCCCTATAATTTATCCTGCCATTTCCGCATGTTGAGAGCAACGAGAAAACATCCCTTTCACTTGGAAATACCCTTCTCTGAGAACAACCTGTTCTCGTCATTGCCGTCAGCGGGCAGGCAGCGCTCAGCTTGTTCCACGCTCCTTTTGTGCGCAAACAAAGAGCTTTCCATGGCAAAAGCCTGTGCTGCAGCAGGAGGTGAGGAACCGCTCCGCACGCTGCCGCCGCAGCTGAAAGCATCGCATCCCTCTCCCGACAGCCTTACTCCCAGCACCCAAAGTCAGAGGAAGCCCTGTCTGGCACTGAGTTTGCTCTGCTCAGCAGAAGGCTTCCCACGGGCCAGTTCATCACTTGTCTTTCATTTTCAATTCCTTTAGAAGCAGTGGCGCTGCAGGTACCATCTCTAACCTCACTGGTCCAGTCCCCATCTCTCCACCATACAGTTCCTGGCAATCAATGGCAATTTACTCGTGCAGTCTCCCCAGTATACTCCTTCCCTTGGTCCCCATGCCTTTAACCTTGAATCAAAGACATAAATCATCTGAAGAGTATTTCAGCTTGCTCTGCACTGTTACCTTGTTCTTGCAGAGCAAGTTTAACTTTAAAATCTCACCTCTATCCACTGCCAAGGCTGAACCTTTTCCTTTCCTGGAGTTTCTTCTGTTTGTTCCACCTCTGCAGCCTGTTGCACCCTGCGGAGAATCAGCTCTACCTTCCTGCACAAGCCTGTGCACCACCACAGAAACCACAGCTGCAGCACAGGCAGCTCCGTGGGGGTCCTCAGCCTGCTCCCAGCCCCCTCTCTCTTGTTGCTGCAATGCCTCAGTTTCCCTTTGGGCACCTTCCCAGCGTGGGTGTTGCTTGCAATCACAAGGGAACCAAGGCCCCTTTGAAGCTGGTAGCAGCATGGTTGTGGAGACCACTGTAATCAGCAGCTAAAAGCTCTTTTGGAGGTTGGAGGGATTTGCTGTGTTGTTTCTGCCCTAGCAAAATATGGGGTTTTGTTACTTGCATCCAGACAGAAAACAGTCATAAAAAGTACATCTACAAAGGATGTTCTCCACTCTGTGTCCCTGTCCCACAGCAGGAGCGGCTCCACCCAAACTCTCCCTGAAAAACAAAGCTCCATGCTGCCCTTCAGCTGCTGGGAATGGGACCAATGAAGCTGTCCGAGCCCTTCCCAGCCACCTCCTCCCTAGGACATTGCAGCACTGATAAATGGGTTCCTCTTTCCTCGCAGGGCCCTGAGCAGAGCGAGGATTTCCTCTCTGGGCTGCAGGAGCCAGCGTAGTTGCTGACGGCAGGGACCAACACAAGGCATGGGCTGCTGCGAAGTGCAGATACAAGGAGGCAAAGTTTAATGAGACTTACAGCCACAGCTGAGCATCAGAAATTACGATGTGGTGACTAATTTCACTAGACTGCGTAAGAAAAGCACCCTGCTTTCTCAGGAAAACTCTTTTGTCATATCCTCCCAGTCCTCATTTTTTATCGTAAGCCTATAGGAACTGGGTGCCTCTCAAGTCCCTGCCCTTCTCTCAACATCCCTGTTATGTGGGCACCCCTGGGGCTGGAGGAGGCCAGCTGGCGGGGATATGTGTGCCTGTCTGCCAGGGGACTTTCCAATTCAGGTTTAAGTGGGCTGGAGCATCCAAGGGAGGTGCAGAAGGCCTGTTTCTGTAGGGGTTTGAGGGGCAGCTCAAAGGACCTTTGCCTACTGCATTTCTGAGTTGGTGCTTTCTTTGCAGGTTGTCCTCAGGAGGTGGCAAACCTCTGTCCTGCTGGAGCACCGCTGACTGCTGTCACTAACCAAACATGCAGAGCATGTGAGACCCCACAGGACCCGACCCCATGGTCACTCAGAAGAAATGAGAAGGCAGGAGAGGAAAAAGGAACAGTTGAGACCCACTAGCAGCTGCCGCAGGGGATCAACTCCAGCACTGAGCTCCCAATTGCAGCCAACAGGCACGAGCAAGTCACAGGGCCACATCTTCTCCCTAGACTGTGTCATTCGTAGCGTACAAGACTGAAGACATGAAGTGACTCTGCAACGTACTCCAAGGTCACTGTAGGCCCAAGGTCACTTTGGAAAGAGTTCTAGGGCTGCCCGGCAGAGGCTCACTCCTAGTAGCTTTGGAGTCAGTGAGAGCAGGGCTGCTTCATCCATGCAACTGCATTATGGATCCGTGTTACAACCATACAAGCTCTCAAAAAGAGATGAACTTGCCCCTGCAGCTGCTGGTCGGGTCCTGCCTCGCCATCCTCATCGTGATCACTCTCTGCGGTAACATCATTGTCTGCCTGGCCGTCACCCTTGACCGCCGGCTCCGCAGCTTGACGAACTGCATCATTATCTCCTTGGCTGTCACTGACCTGCTGCTGGGCCTCCTGGTGCTGCCGTTCTCTGCCTTCTATGAACTTGCCAAAGAGTGGCCCTTTGGCAGCACTTTGTGCAATATCTACACCAGCCTGGACGTCATGCTGTGCACAGCTTCCATTCTTAACCTCTTAATGATCAGCCTGGACCGCTACTTTGCCGTCACCACGCCACTCCGCTACAGCCAGCTGGTCACTCCCTCCCGGGTGGCTGTGGGTTTGGTTGTTATTTGGACCGTTTCACTGATGGTCTCCTTCCTGCCCATCCACCTGGGCTGGAACACCAACGGGACAGCAGTCCAAAACACAGTCGCCAACTGCAACAAAGAGTGCACGCTGGAAGTGAACCCTGTGTACGGTCTAGTGGATGCCTTGCTCACCTTCTACATCCCTTTGGTCATCATGTGCATCACCTACTACCGGATATTCAAGATAGCAAGGGATCAAGCCAAGAGGATAAACCACACATGGTGCTGCAGCAGCAACACGCCCATGCCACCAATGGTGAAAGAGCACAAAGCCACCGTGACGCTGGCAGTGGTGTTGGGAGCATTCATTGTATGCTGGTTCCCCTATTTCACAGTGTTCACATACCGTGGGATGTGGGGGGACAGCGGGGTGAAAGGCACGCCCATGTCAATTGTCCTCTGGCTGGGCTATGCGAACTCAGCCCTGAACCCCATTCTCTACGGGACGCTCAACAGGGATTTCCGGGTGGCGTACCAGCACTTGCTGCACTGCTGGAGGACTGGGGGGCCCAGGAGCTCCCGCCTGCCTCCCCTCCAGAAGACCCAGTCCAAGGGAAGGAGCTGCAGGCAGGGCCAGGGCAGGCAGGAGGGTAAACCGCTGAAACTGGAAATGAGGAACGGGAAGGGAATCTTGCTGACCGATGGAGCCTTCCGGAGGTAAGAGCCTCCTTACATGCGGGGCTTTGATGGTAGGCCCATCCCCAGACAGGAAGGCAGAAGTGGGGACCCCACATTGTCCTTGAACTTTTAAGCAATGAGCCAATGCCCCAGAAGGAGATCCTTGCCCAGGCAACTCTTGCTCTTTGCAGCCACTCAGAAATTCATCACCACCAGCAGGGACCCAGCTCACGTCCCTCCGTGCCAGCAGCACACGTCCAGCTACTCCAGCTTCACATGTGGCTGGCCACCCCTGCAATCACCACCCATTCACAGGGAGCACAAAACGTCCCCGGCTTTGCTGGGTAATGGGGAAAGTTTTGCCATCGGAATTTGCTCTGCAGAATGGGGTGCTGCCATTAGCTGCAGCTGCTCCCAAAAGTCGGCCGTGTCCCACTCCGTGGTGGCAGGCAGCCAGCAAACCCTGGGCACAGAGCAGAGCTGTGGGCAGCTCTGGAAGTATGACTGCCCATCACAAGGAGGGTAGCAGGGTGTTAGCCCCAGGGCACAGAGTCAGGGCACCAGCAGCCAGGCTGCGATTCCCTGCAAGAACCAAGATCTGGGTTCCCAGCTCCCTGCAGAGCTGCTCAGCAGTTTCCCTTCCTGGCCGAGACACACACCCTCAGCATTTCGGCTGTCGGTTTGCATCAGCAGCAAATTCAGCCAAAAGCAAGTTCTATTCCCATCTCTAGAATGGAGGAAGAATAGCCCAAATTAGGTTAGCAAATGTTTTCAGAAGTACAAATACCCACGTAAAGTTAGAGCCAAAAACGCCCTCAGCGTCACCCCAAGCATGTCACGGGGGTCGAACAGGTGCAGCAAGGGAGCAGGATGGGTGCAAGGTGGGCGAACTGTATGCGAGGCCATGGCACCAGTCCTCTCCCTGGGCACCTGTGTCCCTGCAAGGCTGGGCCACCCACACACTGCCTTGCCCAAAGGCTTTCACCCATCTGAGCGTAGGAAAACAGAGAAGTGTGCTGTCTGCCACAGTGCAAACTGCTGCTCCTGAGACTTTAATCTAACTTCTAGGCAGTGCCTGATAAGCTGCCCAGAAACTTTCCATCCTGTAGATAAGGAGTCCTTTGACTCCCTGTTCCTAGCATGCCAGCAAAAAAGCCATGCTCGTGCTCTCCTGCGGCACGTGCCTTTGATCCTGTCCCAGAAACACAGTCTCAAGCCACCCAAAGGAGAACGTAGAGAGGTGAACCAAAGGGCAGAGCCATCCAAAAGGCACAGCTGGCATCATACCTCCCCTGAGGCTCAGATTTGACTTTACCCAAGGCACAGGGGCAGCATGGGGCAGGGGAGTTTGCCCCAAGAGACACAGAGGGATGGACGAGTGGGAACAAATACAAGAACACAGCTTCTGGGGCTGCCTCTTCATCTTCCAAGGAACTAATAAAGAGTGCAAAGGTATAGCATTTGGTACACGTAGTTGCAGGTTGTATAGAAAAACATACGGAGAGCATGTACCTGACACGGCAGAGATGCTTCTGCAAACATACAAAGAAAGAGCCATGCTGTTCACTCACAAAAGCGCAGCTCCTGGGCAAACCAGGAGTTCATGCACGGGGGCTCTGCAGCAGCAGAAGGGAACAGGCTGGCAGGACTTCCCGACACAGCCGAGAGGGAGATGAGAACGACGTCAATGACTTCTCAGAGTGCTGCCTTACCATAAACTGAGAATAATGAGATGGGGGAAAGAAAACGAGAAGAAAAATGGGTTTCCGTTCCCCAGGCAAAGGTCAGGGTCACTGGAGCCTGCCTCCTCCTTGCTTTCGCAGAGAGACAAGGTCCTTCCCCTGGTTCCCTGGAGGGCCTGACCCTGCTACAGGAGTTGCATCCAAAGCCCACACTGGGGTCGCTGGCAGCCAGGGGACCTCCATCCCCAAACCCTCGGTGCACAGGTGCCCGGTGCCAGCAGGGCTTGGCAAAAGCCCCAGCACCCAGACCCAGCTTGTGGCTCCAGACTGTCCTCACCTCTACAGGGTGAAGTTCCCCCACTACTAAAATCAACCCCAATGAGTCTCCCAGTTGGATTTGCTCCCAAGGGTGCAGGAGGTTGGAGGGAAGAGCGCAAGCAGCAGCCAGTGCCATAATGGTGCAGATACAGTTGAGACACAGGAACCACGGGGAAAGCACGAGAGGAAGACTCAAGCACAGGGAGGTTTCTTGACATTTCTAAATCCAGAGATCTTACCGTCCTACACAGCACCACTGCTGTGGTTTCTGCTCGCAATCAGATAAGGGTTGCTTGAGCATCAAATGATCAGTTACTGCTCTTGCTTCCTCTGTTTCTCTTCTTAGCTTGCTCACTTGCACAGAAATGATGCACCAAGGCCCCTTCCAACCCTTTTTTCCATAGTCATATATATAAACATTTGCTGTTGGCAGATGATCTGGATCAATTAATGCCACACAAGACAGGTGGGCACAGGATGCACCTGTACACCAAAAGCCTGGCAGCCAACTTCACCCCAACCACAAACCGAGCTCGTTCCTTTCCCCCCTTCCCTTCTGTGTAGTCTTCCCAGTCTTCTACTTCAGCTGTGTTAANAAACATCTGCTGTTGGCAGATGATCTGGATCAATTAATGCCACACAAGACAGGTGGGCACAGGATGCACCTGTACACCAAAAGCCTGGCAGCCAACTTCACCCCAACCACAAACCGAGCTCGTTCCTTTCCCCCCTTCCCTTCTGCGTAGTCTTCCCAGTCTTCTACTTCAGCTGTGTTAACAGAAAAAGACCAACACAAACCACTCCCCAAACTCATAACTCCCCAAATAAGAAACAGAGCTCAGAAGAGCTCTGCTCAGAGTGGCTCTGCAGGGCAATTCAGGCAAAAGCGCAACCAGCAGTATTTTGAACTATTGCCCTTTATAGCAATGTTCTTTCCTGTTATGAGGCATAGAGAAAAGACCAGCAAACAATAGTGGGAATACTAGAGAACTGCAGCCGGTCTCGGGGGTGTCAGGAGCAGGGATGTGGAGTCAGAGTCATTGCTGCTTTGGAAATCAAAAGGCCAAGGGAGCACCGCAGCCGTTAAAGGGCTGGAGGCATTTCTTTGGGTGAGGACCAGGTAGGACGGAGAGCACAGGGCCAAGCAGCAATGCAAGGGAAGAGAGCTGCTTCTGTCTCCCCACCAGGCACCAAAGAGGCAAGGCAATTCACTTCACGCAGAACCAGTAGAGGAAAGCACTATTTACACTCACAACACCTGATGGACCTCAGGAACCTGCTTCCCTGCAGTGGGACAGGACTCTGAAGAGGAGCATGCTGAGCACCAGACACAGCTGTAGGTTGTGAGATCAGTCCCTGAGGTCCAGAGAGGTTAAAAGCCTAAGAGAAGGAGCATTCCACACTAATGTGGAGGTATCAGGCAGAAAACACCAGAGCAGAGTGAGCGGCTCTGGATCACCCTCTTGTACGCATCAGCTGTGCTCAGGGCATCTTCGGGCAGGATTGTGGCCACAATGTAAGGGCAGAGAGAAGCCAGTTCCTGTAGGGAAGGATCACTGTCCCAGTCACAAGGTGCCTGCCCCGGCTGCTGGCCACGGGGGCAGTCGCCAGGCAGACATTACCTGGTGCTCCACAGAGCAAAGCTGGGCTCAACCAGGCTGACACTGACTGACTGATGGCTTCTTTTTATCTCTTTTCTTTCTGTCTTCATGTGCAACTTAACCCTTTCCAGCACCGGAGCTTTCCCGTGAGGCTCAGCCAGCCCACTGCCCTAGGACCCACATCTCCCAGCCTTCAACTCTTGGCTGCCCTCTTCCAAAATCCTGTGAGGTTGAAAGGACAACATTCAATTTCCTTCAGGGAGAAACTCCACGGCAAAGGCAAGGGCCGCAGGGTGAGCATGGCACCGAGGTCGCTGGGTGCAAACGAGGGAAGGGGGCAGCTCTCCCTGCTGTGGCACTCGTCACATTTTCCCTGGTTCAGCTATCCCTTTCCAGCAGTTCTTGGTGCAGAGGGTGGTACCATCAGAGGTGCATCCTCACTCCTCTCTCCAGTACCATTTGCTCTCCAAACCCAGCCCCAAGGCCAGGGGAGGCGCGCAGAGCTGTGCACCCACCAGCTGCCCTGGACGCGTGGGCTCACACAGCCGCCCTGTGATGTCCTGCAAGATGCCTGCATCCTGTCTGTCCCTCCACATGCTGCCGAGGCAGCTGTGCTCAGACTGCAGATTTCCAGCACGCTTTATTTTCATACAAGCCTACGTCAGCTCCACATAAATTGCCAGCAGCTTTTGCAGGGATGCTGGCAGGGCTCCTGGGGTGAGGGGCTAGTGCTGCACCAGGCATTGCTGCTTTCTCCTAGCAGTGCTAGAGGACATGGATGCCATGCATGGGAACGCCTCTGTGCTCTGGAGAGCCACTTTGTGCAGCCCTTCTCAGGAAAAGCCAGGCAAGGTCACCGTGACCTCCGCATGCTCTCCCTCTAACACTGCATGCTGATAACCTGGGGTCTCCGCTATTGACTGTACTCTAGGGGGGAAAATACAGTCGCCCACGTGCTGGAAGCTAGGTACGCTTGTCCCTGCTGCACACTGAGCACTGCTAACCTTAGCCAAGGTCATGGCAATGGCGAGAGCCAGTGCTGCCTGCCCACATGCGCAGCCAGGAGGGAGCTGGGGCTGGTGCAGGAGAGCGCAGGGCGCAGCATCAGCCTGCGCCTCCTGGAGGGACTCCCCGTGAATCACCCTGGAAATGCCATTACCTGTCAGCAGAAGGAGAATCGGAGGCTTGGAGAGCAAGGTGGTAGGTGCAGAGCAGGACAGCAAGGTCCCCATGACCCCGGCAGGCCCCACTGGGCTGCAAGTCCCTCAATGCGACGTACCAAGGCACAAGCATGCCTGGGGTGGCATCACCATGGCCCCAGCACTGCCCCAAGGGAGAGAGCGGGGTGAAACCCCAGGCCTGGAGGGCACAACAGCTCACGGTGAATCTCCCCAGTGCAGACACAAGGCAGAGTCATCTCTGCTGCTGTCATTGCCCAACAGCAGAGGCAGAGGTGATGCCAATTCCAGCTCTTTTGTTTCGTGCTTTCCCTCTCTGGGCTGCACATATCTTCCGAAATGCTTATAGTTCCCATGAGGTAAAGGCAAAATAGCAGCCATCCCCTGAGAGACTGCTAATCTAATCAGCAGAATGAAGCAAAGTCAGTCTCGGGGAGAGGTTTGCTAATCTGAGGTCCCAGTGTGGCCACAGATTTCCTCTCTGCACTGTGGGTGGAGACAGAAAATGTCACCTCTTGTGGGGCACCTGCCCAAAAGAGTCCCCAACACACTTGCAGCAGCAGTGAGAGGGGCCATAGGAGATGGAGGGCCCAGGAGCAGAGCACCACCAAACCCAGGACACCTACTTTTATTGAGCTATTTGCAGAGGCAATAACCCCACTGCTGCTGGCTGGCCCAAGTAGATGGGAGGAGAAAGCAGAGAAAACCACAAAGCAAAGTGATGTTACACAGAGCGAAGTCAGAGGACAGGTCCTGAGGTGGGGTGAGGTGAGCCTGCTCAGCTCTGCCCAAATGTCAGTACTCAACATGTAGCCATGCTCTGCTGAGAGCATCCTCGCAGCATCGCATCACAGTCCCTCCCAGGGACAGTGGGTGCTTAATGCAACATCCCTTATGCTGGGCAGCATGAAAGAGGGGGAAAGGAACCCTGCACCCTGCACTGAACCCCCTTTCTGTTCCCTTGCAGGATCTCTGCTCTGGCACGCAGCATTTGCTCCATCCCCAGACGCTGCTGGAGAGGCCTTTGCCTGCCCAAGTTTCTTTCCAGGAGGATGGTGTGTTTGAAGAGCCCTCAGAGGAGCTGCAGAAGAGCCTCTCACCTGCACCGTTGGGGCTGTGGCACCTCCGATGTCAAGCCCCAAACTAGCAGGCAGCAGTGCCTGAGAAGCTGAGTTGGGAGCCAGCACGGGCCCCTAGCAGGGCCGAGATGGAGGTGCCCTCCCCAGGCCCAGGGCAGTGGGCAAGGCTGAGACAGCACAGGGTGGGGGGGAAAAGGGGCTGCGGTCAAGGTCTTGGTGCCAGACAGACCAGCCTAGGATGAAGAAAAGGAGCGCAGGCACTACCCTCCCTGGTGCCTTGTCCAAGGGATCCATCCACCCCTCAGAGGGGGCAGGTTTCCCGACAGAGGAGGGGTCGGTGCAGCAGGAGGGCTAGACACAGCAAATGTCAGCCACCGCAAGTGCCAGATCTCCATGCACAGTACAACCAGTCCTGCGGCGTCCATGCCGGTGCAATCCTGTGTCCCACCTTGGGGAGGTCAGCCCTGCATCATCAGGACTCTCCCTGCTCTCTGTCTGCTTCATACCCCCAATCCCAGCCCCACTGCAATAAGAGAGAGGCCCTGGAGCCTGCTAGGCCATGGGGCAACACTAAGCAGCTGAGGTTTGTCCCCGAACTCTGCCCCCTCCCAGCAGCTCAACACTAAGACTACCAAAACAGGATATTTCTGCACTGAGCCTGCACAGAAGTCATCAATGGTATAAAAATCTATTTAACGCAGAGGGAAAATGAGATGATTGGTTTATTTGGGCGTGCTCTGTCCTGGGAAGAGCCTCCCTGTCCTCCTATACCCTGCTGCCCCCTCCCCATCCTTCTGCTGGATCTCAGCCTGGACACTCGCAGTACGAGCCCCCAGGACACACGTTTCAGCCGCCCTGGGCAGGGCCGGCACCCTCCCGAGAGAGCACTTGCCCTGTGGGACCAGCCAGATGATTTCCCCTGGTCCGTGAGCGAAGGGGGAGCAGGCAGTGAGGACCAAGTAGGACAGGAACGAACAAGGATCCCCTGCTGTGGGACAAGAGTTTTCCTCCTGGAATAAGCCTGACCCACATCACCCCTCGGCACCCCACACTCGTTCAGCGCCCCACAGCATCATCCCCAGGCCACAGCGGGGGACAGGCAGGCCCCTGTTCGTAGGATTCCCCCGGGAAGGAAGGGTGCTGAGCCCCCGGGCCAGCTGGTTTCGCGCCTGCTGGGGCTCTGCCCTGGGATAGGGAAGGGGCGAGGGCAGAGCTCGGTCCCAGGTGCCGCTCCAGCGGCTCCGGGACGCTCCTGCCCCCGGCCTCGGGGGTCTCCGGGCGGGTGGGGGTGCCTGGAAGGGGCTCCCCGCTCGGGGCCAGGCCGGGGTGCCTGACAGCCGCTCGGTGAGTGCCAGGGCCCGGGGAGCAGGGGACGCCCGCGCTCGCACGGCCCCGAGCGGTGCTGCCGGGCCCCGCGCCCCGCCGGGAGCAGGGGCCGGCGCGGCGGCAGCGCAGGCTCGGAGCTCCCCCTCCTTGCTGCCGGGCACAGACCCGCCCCTTCCCGCCACGGGGCTGCACCCACGAACACACTGGGCTCGGTGCCCCGAAACACCCGCGGCTGGGGCAGGGCTGCCCTCCGCCCGGCCCGCCGGACCCCGCTCTGCTCCCCCGGCTCCCCTACCCGACCCCACAGCGACCACAGCGTTTAGTTTCCACACCTACCACTTGCACCTCTGTGGGTTTGGCCCTTCCGCTAGTAATTAGTGGCTGCAAAGAGCAAACGGCTTCCTGAGAGCAAGTAGGGCTAGTGGGGTGAGTTGCAGCCGCGGTGCCCCACAGCACCCAGCCCCAGCTGCGCTGAGCCCCACCAAAGCATGAGTGGGCGAGGAAAGACCTCAGCAAGGTGATGTCCTGGCAGGGAATGTCCCCTCCCCAGTCCTCCCTCAAGGGAGCTACGGGACCCCTGGGGTGAGCACCCCACCGCAGAAGGAGAAGCTACCTCATCAGCACCTTACTTTGCAGGAAGGAAACAAGTACCCAGAGCCAGGCACGCGGAGGACTCATCTTCTCCAAACAAACCAGACAGGAGCAGGCCTTGAATTTGCCTGTAGCATCCACCCTTCGCTCCCACTCAGGCAGGAAAAACTGGCAAACGCACACCCAAACCCCTGCCACCTATGATAACAATTAGAGACTTATCTAATTGCAAAAATAATTGCAATTGAAGTGTTTAATTACCATACTAAGCAGGAAGAGATGCTTCCGACTGTTCCAGTAGCAGTCCCGATCCATCAAACAAGGTTTGGGGCTTGTTTGGGTGTTAGGGTTTTTTTTGATTATTAGATTGCAGCCCCGGGGGATGAAGAGATTTGCTAATTAGGGTCTTGGAGAACAGCTACCAATTCACAAACACTTGCTTTTAATTTCAATACTAACGAGGCTAGAAGGGGGAGAAATCCAAAATGCAAAACATCTGTGGCAGTTACCGTCTGCAGTGCTGCTGCCCGCAAGCCCCTAACTGGGCTAGCAGAGGCAGTCATCTCCTGGGCTATATTCCCGCTCCCAGACCGATGGGGACCCTGGGACTCCCTTGCGGGCGCCTGAGCCGCTCTCAGCACCGGCGCTGCCCTGTCGCAGGTCTGGCAGGGTGCTGCCACCCCAATGGTGTTTGCGCAGCCGCCGGGGCTACGCACTCCTGGCCTGATCTGCTCTCCCTGCTTCCAGCTCCCATCCCAGTGACACCAGCAGATCTCCTCCCCACTGGCAGGAACGCGGAGCCACTGGAGGCAGAGGCAGCAACACCCTCTGACCCCAGGCACACAGGGACTGATGCTGATTAAACGCAGCGCCAGCACTGATAATTAATTTCTCAGAGGATGAATTACTCAGGAAAGCTCCAGAGAGAATGTTGTTCTTTCTGCCACGCACCCATTGCATCTAGTTGGGCTTTTAAAAAAAAACCTAACAGCAAAGAGGTAAGAAAGAGCATCCCCTGATGAACCCTCACAGCCATACCCTGCTTGGGCTCGGGGTGCCTGCTGGGTCATGTTCTCGGGGCGGAGGGGGCTGTTCCCTGTGGCCACGCAGATGCGGGCAGAATGTGCTGGCACTGCTCATGTCCCAGCAGTCGGGAGAACCTCAGCACTAGCTGTAGGCTTTGAATGAACCCCCTCCAGCAGCTCCTTATGCCCCTGACTCACCCCGCAGCATGGGGATCCCAGTCTCCCCATGGGACCTGCCTGGGGGATCACAGGGGTCTGCATGGAGGGCACCTGCCCATGCTCTCCCCAGCCACTGCCCATTACCCACAGGGTGGGTGACAGATGCTGCTGTCCCCACCCCAGAGCTGCAGGGCCTGGAGCTCATCCCCTCCGGCCCACATCCTCTGCAGCAGCATGCAGCGGGTCTCACCATAGCACGGCTCCCTCTGGGCACTGGCGCGAGGCCACGCTGGATGCAAATTCAGAGTAAGAAGCCCCTGCAAACAGCACTATTATGCAGGGCTTTCCATCCCTTTTGCTTAATGGGAGGCATTTTTCTGTTTCATTTCCCTTACCCTTGGAGCTAAAACCACGTTCCTGCAGCAAAACGCACCAAGCCAAAGAAATCCTTCTCCATTTCCAGCTCACAGACTCCACTCTCTCCTCCACCAGCACACATGCCAGCCCCACAGGCCCCCCCTTCCCCGGGGGGGATGTTGTATTGCCAGAGGGACAAATGGTTCCCATCCTGCATTCCTCATGCTGCAGCCACATCCCGGGCTGCGCCAACTCTGGGCTGCGTTTGGGTCATTCATCCTCATTCCCTGAGCTGAGACATGCGGCCATCCCACAAGAGAGCCAGGCACCCCGTAACCCCCAAGCCCCGTTTTTGTTCTCTCCATGTATGAATCTTGCAGATATTTGCAAGTACTGCAGAAGGCAAAGCGTTCCCCCAGCTCACCTCCCCCATCCCTCCCCAAGGGCTCTTCACTCGCTTGGTGTGCTTCAAGGTTGAGCTAAGTCCACTGTTCTTTATTGGGTAATTAAGCTCTTAATTAATGGCCTGGTTTCCCCTCAGAGCACTGCCAACATCTCTTGGTCCCTCTGGCAGCCGCTCCCGGGTGGTGGATGCTTTGGAGCTGGGTGAGCGCTCCCCTCCCCGGGATGGCTCCGAGGCGTTTCTCCACCTCCTTTACACTTTCTGCCTGCCAGCCTGGCTCTGGGGCACTGTGATGCAGCCTGAAGGTGGGAATCTGCTCCGAAAACATGCCTGGGGCACAAGTGAGGCTCACACACGTCTGGGCTCAGTATGATACTCAGGGACTCAGGGGCAAACAGGGCTGAGACATTCCCACCATGAGTGATGATTAAGCCTAAAAACTCCAAGACTAGAAAATTTCCCGGCTTATAAGCCTTTTAAAAAAATCAATATTCAAGATATTACTACCTAAAAAAAAAAAATATCTCAGCAACCTTTACTGCCAGCAGGTCCCCTCTGCCCCTTCTCCCCGCTTTGGGACCGAGCAGGAAAAGGAGGCAGCAATGCCATGCCCTGACCCCAAGCTGGCTGGACCATAGGGGACAACATGGGGACCCTGCCCCAGGCTCCCCACCAGCCTCCAAACCACAGAGAACCACAGCAAACCATCTGTGATGAGCTGCTGTCCTCGGTGAGATGGCAGGGGCTGCCCTGCAGCTCTCCAGCTTTCCTGCATTCATCACACATCGATTCCTGTTAACCGTGAAGAGAAGGTTATCCTCCCGCCTGGGGCAGAGCCGCCATCCCGCTACCAGCAGGGTTGGGGACACAGGAGGTTGGCACCGAGTGGTCTCCATCCCACTGCCGGGCTGGGGCGGCCAGGTGGGAAGGGAGAGGTGAGTTTGGCTAATCTAAGTGGAAGCTAATTGTGTTTCATTGAGGTTTTATCTCTGCAACGGGCAACACACTCCTCCAGGAGATTTAGTGGGAAGTTGTCTGGTCCCTGCCAAGAAGGATGTTTTTTTAGAGAAAGCACATTACACATCAAAGTTGAAATTCAAATCCCTTTTCCTCCATTCCCAGAGTATATTTATGAGGCTCCAGATATTCCTCGGTGCATCATGGTTTGCGGGCAGCCCCCAGCTGCTGTAGGAGCCCAGGACCAGCCCAAAGCGCCAGCTGAACTTTTCTGCTTTATGATTTTCCCCTTTGCTTAAATTGTTGCTGGGTGAGTCGGGACTGGGGGCCAGGCAGGTCAGCTGCAGGCAGGGAAGAAGCCGCTGCCCCATGCATGGCTCCAGGGCTGGTGACCCCCCCCCAACCCTCCCAGGGCTTTCCCACTCAGGGCTGCTTCTCTCCATCCCAGCCCTGCTGCAGTTTATGCACCCCCTGGGCCGCCCAAGACCCCCCATCCCCAGCTGCAGTCTGGTGTCTGCAGTCACATCCTGGATGGGGTGGGCAGCAAATTGAGTGTTTTTCCCTAAAGATGCGCTGGTTCTCCTCCCTTTTTTTTTTTTTGGGGGGGGGGAGGGAGTAGCAGGTTTCAATGCAGCCATGCAGGAGGTGAATCAGCCCAGCCTGGAGCCTGCACCCCCAGACAGGAGGGGGTAAAGAGGGGGGGGACGACGACACAAGGGCAGGCACCTTTGGGAGTGCAGAGAGCGCAACGCAGGACTGCAGCGTTCTCTCAGCCAAACCTTTTGGGGTGCAAACCCACCCAGTTTGCTGCGGCAGGCCAGGAGCGGGGGCAGGTGGGGGTTTCTTCCTCCCCCCCTCCAACAGCCCGTCTCGGTGCATCAGGACAGGCCCAGCATCTGCAGTCACTGGAAAATCACGCTCCATTTCCAAAAGGGAAAGCAAAGTGTAAATCTCTCCCTCAGACACACATTTGTTCCTCTGCAGTGAGAAAAGTGGGAAAAGCTTTGATTTCCAAGCTGGGAAGGAAAGACAATGGTACATCAGCAGCACCCTGGGCGCAGAGGAAGAAAACATCAATTCTGGGATTATACCAGTGGCCACCGATATTTCTCCCTCCCTGGCTGTAACCCAGAAATACCCCAGGTTTCCCTGCCAGCCCCACAGCTCTTACCTCTCTGCTGTGTTTGGGGGGGAATTACGATGCCTTCGTAGTGATGAGGATGGTTATTGCACGAGTGTTTGCCCAGAAGTGCTGGAATGGTGGGGGGGAGACAGTGATTTCCACCCACTCTGGCTGGATTTTGCATTCAGAGCTGGCCGGCCGTGGCGCTCAGCTCTCCCCGGAGGTTCCCTTCATAAGAGGGAGCAAATTCCACTTGTCTATTGAGGGGAGATTTGCATTTTAAATATCCCAACTCCAAATGTCACCCAGTTTGATCCCCTAAGCTGAACAAATGCACCAGAGCGGGGAGGGCGTCAGGGGTGGCTCGCCAATGTGGATCGCCAGGAAGAAATTAAAAACCCAAGGTTAAAAGCGTGCATGGATGCTTAATCCGGGCTGAGGTTGACGATGGGTGCAAACACGGCAGTGACCTTCCCCCTCTTCCAGCCTCTGTCGGGCAGGACACAAAGGAACAGGTATTGGGGGCTTCAGCCATTAAGGATTAGGGATTTCGTGTTTGAGATTTTGTTTACACAATAAGACTTAAGTGATTTCTGCATGGAGTGTAGGTGGATTCTCCCCAATGCCTGCAGAGGGATTAGTGCCTATAAAGCAGCCAGAATGAGCTAAAAATTGGAGAGATCAAAGTGCAGAAAGAGGAATCCCACGTTCTCAGTGGTGGGAGGGGAGGAAGAGGCCAGTGGTCAAGCCTGAGACAACTGCGGCTGCTGGCCCAGAGAGCTGGGGAAAGGCAAGGAGCATTCCTCCGCCTGCAGCTGCAGGGGTGCCAGGAGGGGAGCAGCCAGACCCCAGGTGTTTTCCATCCTCTCCTGGGGCTGCAAAACCACCCTGGCCGGCTCTAGCCCCCAGCAGAGGGATGACCCCAGCCCTTCCCAAGCTCCCTGCTGCCTCATGGCCATCTCTGGGGAGCACAGCAGAAGAGGGGTGCCCAGCCCAGACTCCCTGCTGCAGCACTGGGACACAGGGGGAAGCTCAGTGCCATGCCCTGCAGGGAGGGGGCCCCGGTCTGGCTGCACCTACCAGGTTCCCCATGACCGAGGTGACACTGCCTCATGTCAGCCCATGCCACACGAGGAGGGGACACACTCGCCTGGGCCCCGGGGGGAGGCTCTGCTGAAGCCTCAGCCTCATGGTGCTCAGCCTGCTCTCCTCACCTGCCTCTGCTGCTGAGCCGAGCAAATGAGCCTTCTCCTCCTCACATTATTAAAGCCATGAGCTGATTCGATTAAATCGTGGCACCGACCCTCATCCCCAGAAGGCGAATGGGATGAATGTTTAACGGATGGGATGAAGTTTTCTTGCCTCTGGTGCCTCGTTAACCACTCCAGCCCGGCTGCGCACAGGGCACTGCCTCCTGCCAGCTCCCTCCCTGCCGCTCACTGCAGGCACCTGCACCCAGGGGCAGGTAAATGCACCCAGGGTGGGAGTGTGATGCATCTGCCAGCCCTGCACTACTGCCACGGGGCCATGCACGTGGAAACCCAACCCAGGCAGGGCAGTCTTAGAGCTGCCTCTGGTGCATGCAGCTTGGGGGGTTCTCTGGCCACAGCAGCCCTCGGCAGCAGGGCTCACGTATCTGCAGGCAGCCCCTTTTTCTCTTTGGCATCTGCAGTGAACGAGTTTGCTCCATCACTCAGTGTTGTGAGAGGCAGAGGGGGCATGTGCCCACCCGGGCAGCTGCCTGGCATCCCTGAGCCTCTCCCACGCTCAGAGATGGGACACAAATTTTATCCTCACCCCCAGCTCAAAACCCGCAGGCAGGCAGGCGCTCCTTCACTACAAATGAGTCTGAAACGGTTCAGAGAAGGACTAATTCCCTCCCTCCTTAATGCATGGAAGCTTCTTACGCTAAATCTATACAGACACAATTAGCATTATTCATATTCCATATGCTCCGCTCCCTTGTGATGAATATTAATCTGTTCCCTGCTCCAGGCATTAGAGATAACGGCATTGCACCGTGCTGCAGTGGCAGAGATGGTCTGAAGGAGCAGTGCTGCAGGTGGAGGCAGTTTCATTCCCATGCCAATAAGGGGAGACTGCATCTTTTTTCAGGCAGGGACTGGTTTTATGGCTGCAGGGCTGGGCTGAAGAAGGGCATCCTTTGGGCTCCCACTCCTGGCTGAACTGGGCTGCCCCAGTCCCCCCAGGGCATGCAGTGGCATCAGGCAGCACGAAGCTCAACCCTTCATGCAGGTCTTAGAGGCTGAATAGGACTCAGGCAGATGGTCCTGCCTCTGCCAGCTCTCATTTTCCAGCCTTTCTGAGGCCAAGGAGGCAGGAGCTGAACTGCTGCCCCTTGGTGTTCCCCAGAGCACAAGCGGCTCTGACTGCAGCCCAGGGCATCCTTGCTGCAGCATCTGGCCATGCTCCCGAGACCAGCACAGATGGGCAACTGCGGCACCTGCGTCCCTGCCCCAGCCCTGCTCCCACCTCTCTGCACAGCAGCTCCCCTGCAAACAGGGCATGTGGCAGCAGCAGCCACCCATGCTGCAAAAGGAGCACAAGCAGGGGGCAGAGGAAATGATGCAGAGAATGCAGCTCATCTACACGGCTGCTGCTGTCTTGCAGGGACGCAGTGAGGATTTATGATTCAAGGAGCTTTTGCAAACCAAGGGCCACCCCGGATACAGGCAGGGCTGCGCAGACCATCCTCAGCCCTGCGTCTGCCTGTCCGTCCTTGCCCTCCACGCGTGGCTCCAGGCCAGGCTGGGGGTGCTGCGAGCAGGGGGCCTGGGGGCTGCAAATTGAAATGCCATACGCATAGTGGGGGTGGAAAGGATACAGGCCAAGAGGCACCACGTCGCTATACATCCATTTGCATGCTTAATCCACTGCTGGGGAGTATAGCGTCAGGTCCCCCATCTGCTCCGCATCTCGCATCATTAGCTGGCTGGTTTCCGAGGCGGCTCTGAGCAGAGGTGGGAGTCGAGCAGAGAGGGGAGAAGGGAAGGCTGGTCCCAGCCCCGCGCACCATCGTGTCAGCAGCCCGGGAGCCAGGGGGGACCCTGTCCCTTGCCAGAGCTGGCGGGCAGCACACAGGGGGCCAGGGAGGGGTATGGGTGGAGGGGGGTTGGTCCCTATGGCTGCCTGGGGTGGTGCTGTGCTCC
>VZSC01019270.1:207277-218464 GCA_013398225.1 Steatornis caripensis
GACGGGGCGGCGGCCGCGGGATGCGGCATGCGGGACGGGATGCGGGGAAGGATGCGGGGCGGGGTGCAGAGCCGAGCGGTGCGCCCCGGACTGCCCTTGCGCAGGGCTGGGGCTGGCGGAGGGGGCGCCGATGCGGAGGGGATGGCAGGAGGAGGTCTGTCACCCCCGGACGGTGGCTTGCATCCCCCACTCCAGCCCTTCCGTGCCCGGCCGTGCCTGCGGGGGGGCTCTGGAGAGCGGGGCCGTGGGCACAGAGAGGAGGCGACCTGCTCCCCCCACCGCCCCCCGCCTGCACCCGGGGAGGCTCCGTGCTGCTTTCTGCTGTGGGGAGCTCCTGACAACCCGCTGGGCTCTTCCCACTCCTCCCCATCACATCTCCCTCCTCCATCCATCTCTCCGCGGCTCAGTCCAGCCACTCGTGGAGCATCCCAGCTGCACGATCCCCTCCAGTCCCCAGGCTCCAGCCCCTCTCCCCACTACACCATCCCTCCGAGGTCCTTCCAATGCCCCACGCTCCAGCCCCTCTCCCTGCTGTGCCCTCAGCGCCATGGCTGCAGCACACGGGGCAGGTGGCTGCCGTGATCCAGGCCTGGCAGCACACGGTGGCACTGCCACCCGCATGGCACGAGTGTGACCGGGCAGCTGCTGCCGGAGGCAGGCAGTGCGGTGAGTCAGAGCAGCAAAGCAGGGCTGGCCCCTTTGCTCAGGACAGGGCTGACAGCTCAGGGCTTCTCCACGCAACCAGCCGGGCTTGGCGGGCGGTGGCAGCCGCTGGCCGAGTTTGGTGAAGGAGACGGAGCGATTTGAGTCAAGCTGAGGTGCCGGGTTTGGCAAATAGAGGATGAGGAAGGATGGGCCAGGCTCAGGGTGCAGAGAGGTGTCCTCCCCGCCAAACCTGCCCTCATCCCCCAAGGCCACAGGACCCTGAGGGTTGCCAGGATGGGCTCTGACATTGCCGGGGGAAACAGGGAGAGCTCAGCCCTCAGCTGGCAGCACTGCTCTGGGTGTCCAACCCTCCCTGTCCTAAGGAAACTGGAGACAGCTCAGCTGAGACAAACTGGCATAGAGAAAGGTCTCAAAATCTCCCTTGGCTATGGGCTGAGTGTTTGTTTCTTCAATTTCCTCGCGTGATAACATTAGTATTGAAATGACCCCAACAAGACAGAGCTTTTAACACCTCGCAGCACTGGAGGATGATTGTGGTTCGCGCCTTTGCTCTTCCCAAGTTTTGCAGACGTTGCCACCAGGCACAGCCCACCAGGCCTGGTGCTGCTTGTCGGGAGCCGAGGGGAGCCATGTCAAGTTGCCCATCATGGTTTTAGCACTGGAGATGAGAGGTCTCACTGGAGGTCTGGTGTTGCAGAGAAACCCTCTGGGGAAGAGCTGATGACCCCTGGCAGCGTGGTGCAGCTCCGCTCCCAGTGCTGGGCACCCATGTGCTCCTGTAGCCCAGAGCTGGAGAGGTCTGGTCTGGCAGGTGGGCATGGGCACTGCAGCCTGGGCTGCCGCCTTTCCCACTGGCACCAAGCCCAAGTGCTCGGGCACCACACGCTGCCCAAACAGCCGAGGCTGGACCCCCATGCCCAGAACAGGACCTTCCCGGCGTCCGGAGGATCTGTCCTCTCGCTCACAGCCTCTGTGTGTTCCTGGCCAGACCTCCCCATTTGTTCCTATGCCAGCATCATCCTCGAGTTTAAACGATCTTTCTCCCTCCCCGGTGTTTACTCGCCGGGTGTATTTATAGAGAGCAATCAGGCCTGCTCAGCCAGGGTAAACAAGCTGTGCTCCTGCGGGCTGCTCTCGCGTGAGTGCTCTCTGCTCGCTTGTCCCAGGAGCTTTCCCCTCCGCCTCTCCGAGCTCCGTGGAGCCTTTCTGCGGAGACCCAGACTGTGTGCCTCATCCAGCCGTGGGCTTTCCAGGCTGTGCCTCCAGGCTCCAGTGTCTTGCTGGGTTGCCCAGTGCCTCGCCAGGAGCCCCTGTCACCTTTTCCGTGCCATTCTGCACTGCAGGTGCCTGCTCCTCCTGTAGGCAGCCAGGCCAGCAAGTCCGTCCCTCCCCAGCTGGTGCCACCAGCTCCTGTTGTAACACTCATCAGAGGCTCAGAAACATCATTCATCTCAGCCAAGTGCCAGAGCCCCATGATGTTGTGACCCAGCCCTGCCCTGACCTGTGGCAAGATGAAATCTGCAAGAGGCGCTGAGATTTTTGAGGCTGAGGGTCTGATTTTGAAGGCAGGTTGGCTCAGGTACAGGACCCCAACTGGGAAATGCCTTTGGGTGCTGCCCAGAGTGGCGTAGCACCCTGAGCCCTTTGCACCCCTGCATGAGAGCCAGGACGACGCACTGCCAGCACTGAGTCCAGTTTGCAGATATTTTGCCCAAGCGTCTTGGCTCTGAGCTTTCTTTCCCACCTCGGTGCTTGGACACAAAGCTGATGCCAGCCCCGAGGCAGGTCACGAGAGCATTTCCCTTAGGCAGAAGTGCTTTGAGATGTGGCCAGTTTCCTAGCCCGTGCACCCTGCTGCTTCCCTTCCCCACCCCGCCTTCCTCTGCAGACATTTGGACAAGCTTAGCTATAAAAGCAGGGTGCCAAGAGCCAGAGGTGCCAAAGCAGGAGAGCTGTGGACTCACTAGTGGTCTCAGCTCAAGCATTAAGTTTTCCTTGGATAGTGTCTTGTCCAGACCTCAGCTGGATAAGAGCAGCCCTGGCAGCGCCTGGGGGCATCACAGTCCCCGGAGCTGGGGGCATTCTGGCACCATCACCCTGCTCTGCCCTTCCCTATCCTCTGCTTTTGGCTGTGGTTGGTGTCTGGTTGCCTGCACAGGCAGGTTGAGCTAGTGCAGCTGTCCAGGTGAGATGCGTCTTTGTGGTACTGGCAGGCTCTGCCCGTTGCAAAGGCAGGAAAAAAACCACTTTGGTCTGGCCCAGAAAAAATTACCCTGCAGGGATCGGAGCAGCACTCCCCAGGACCCTCTGCATCCTCTCAGGTACCTGGACGGGGAGTCCCTGCTCTTCCCACCCTCTGGGGTTTCAGCAAAGAACGGATGATTTGCACCCGAGGCCATGGCTGCCAAAGCAGGGGACTGATCCTGTCCCAGCCCAGCTCTTCTCCTTGGTACTGAGCTGTCTGGAAAGGAGCCACCCCCAGGCACACATCCTCACAGCATTCTGCAGCCCATCTTACCCCGCTCCTCAGCCTTCCCACAACCCGAAGGAGGCAGCAGTTGTCCCCAGCAAAGGTCACCTTCACGCTGCTGCTGAGCCCTTTCCAGGCTGAGCTTTAGCGCTGCATTTCCCAGAGAAGCAGTCACAGTCCTGGGGTCTCCTCGAGGGTCTCACTGGGGACCCTCCGCCCCTTCCCCAGAGTCCCCAGAGCTCAGGGTCCCCTGGGTGAGCCTGCACCCTCCCCAAACCCAGGGCTGCGCCCAGGGGCTGGCAGTGTCTCCTGCCCCTGGGGCTGGGACGAGGCATCCCTGCTCTGTAACACTTTTAAAAATGCAGGCTCCATCCATCCCAGCCCCTGCTCCTCCAGCGTCGCTGTTTGCCTGTGTTTCCCCTGGCTCCCCTGGGTCATGTATTTATCTCCAACTTGTCAAAGCCTCCCTCCTTCCCCAGGGCGGAGGAAAAGCCTTTGCTTGAAGTCAGGATGAATTTGTAACTTCCCCAGGAACCTGCTCCCCACATCGCAGAGCACGAATCAAACTTGTAGCACCTGTTGTGGTGGCTCCAGTCGCACCACAAGGACAGGCCACCCCAAGGAACTGCCGATGCGCACCCAGCACCCTGGTACCTGGGTCTCTGCACAGCCCCCACCCAGGCCAGCGTCCCCCAGGGGTGCCCCCCAGGTCTCACCAGGCATCACGGGGAGATTTCAAGGACATTTAGGGAAGGGACAAGATCCCCGGGCAGAAGCGTCCGGAGGTCTGGCAGAAGCAGGGAGCCCAGAGCAGGTCCAGGCTTTCTTAAATTGCAAAGTCTGAGCAAGGGCTTTTGTTTGTCGGCTTGTTTTAACTTGCCATTATGTTCTCCAAAGAAAAAATTCATCATTTGCAAGCTGAGGAAGGCAGAGTTCATGTGAAATTTTAAAACCCTCAAAGAGTTGAGAGTCCTCTAAATATTTAATGAAGGCATCCAAACAGCCGGGTGTCTGCAGAGATGACCAGGAGCCCTCTGCCAGCAGCAGAGGTGGCGTCCCTGATCTGGGAGAAGCAAAGACCCTGACGGGCTGCCACCCCCTGCAGGCTGTCATCGTCCGCACGCCCGCCTGGGCTCGCACCTGTGGGGGGACGGTGCATCTTGGCAGCAGATTGCTCCCATCGTTGGAGGTCAGAATGCTGGGGGGGTCAACATACCCACCCTGGGCCCCCGGGGCGAGAGAGAGGGCAGCGGGCAGAGGTGTGTGCTGTCCATCGCCCATCAAGGGATTCTGCTTTGTCCACCCCATCTGGTCCTGGGGCCCCACCATGGAGCTGATCCTCTTGTTGTTGGTGTCTCCCACAGGCCCCTCTCTCCCTGCGATGCCCAGCCGCTCCCACGAGGTCTTCATCCCCCTGCATTAGGTGCCGAAGCCTGCGGACGCCTGGCACTGCACGCACCAAGGTAGGCAGCGCTGCCCAGCCACGGACATGGTGCAGCCATGGGATCCGAGGGGTGCAGAGGTAATGCCTGGGGCTGCCTCAGCAGAGCCAGTTGGGCCCCCCAGGGTACAGGGCACTGTACAGGGCGAGAGGCATCCGGACCAGATCAGGATCAGGCTGAGGCCATGGAAGGGGGGAGCAGCTCTGGCTCCAGGGCGGATGCTGGGCACAGTCCTGCCTGGGGACCGTGGCAGGTGACGGTGACTGTGGAGCTGGCGCAGGGCCAGGGGTTTTTCTTTTTTTTTTTTTTTTTTTTTTGCCTTTGAAAGCCCCCAGATGGGAAAGGTACACGCCAAGCCCCACTGCAAGCAGCCAAGAATGAATTTTCTGGCCAGAGCCCCAGCAGCTCTTGGAGCGGTGCCGTGCCCATCCAGCGTCACGCCGCAGCGGAAACCCCAAACGCAGGCAGACTGGGGGCGGTCTCAGCTGGGGTGGGCATCAAGCCCCC
This sequence comes from Steatornis caripensis, assembly GCA_013398225.1. Lineage (NCBI taxonomy): Eukaryota > Metazoa > Chordata > Aves > Caprimulgiformes > Steatornithidae > Steatornis > Steatornis caripensis. Next base: position 212,363 of record VZSC01019270.1, read on the forward strand.
CACCCATCACGGCTGCCCCCCAGTGTGGGGGTCTCACCTCTCCCAGCACCCCGAGCCAGGGCAGTACAGGCTCATCCTGCTTCCACCAAGCTGCAGCTTGGCTGGAGCCCAGACACCCAGATGTCCCCCCCCACGCTGCCATGGAGCCCCACACCGTGCAGCCATCTGCTGCTGTCAGAGGACAGGGTGTCCCCAGCGTTGTGGCCCTCATCCGGTTCTGTTGCCCATGGCACGGGGCATTTCAGCTCCCAAACCTCCCCTCTCATGGGATGCCATGGGCCCTTCTCCCCCAGGAAGGCAGATGCTGTCCCAGAGCCAAGCTGGGAGTTTGGGTAGAGTAGGACCAGCCGTGATGGCATCCCCGCTTACCAGCCTCAGCAGTGCAGGGGGTGGTAAAGCACCCCAGGCTCTCTGCCCTCATCTTGGGAGCCCCAAAGAGATTGCAGGATCTTTGCAAAACCGACACCTGTATCAGCATGGGGCTGAACCCTGGGGGAGGGGCGCCTGGGGTCTCATTTTTGAGGGTGCTTTGGCTGGAGGAGGGACAGGCTGGGGCTGCTGCTGCTCTGCTGTGATCTAGATGCCCAGTCTTGACCTAATCATGCCCTTGTCCTTCAAGCCTTTCCCCTGCTAGTGAAATGAGGGTGGGTATAACCCCTCCGAGGCTTTCTGCAGGGAGCAGGTGCCCAAATCCCATCCTGACATGGAGCCAGGAGGGGACCTCAGGCATCCGCTCCCCACACAGTCCCTATCACCTCTTGTGTTGTTGGCACCTGCACAGGCCCTGCATGTCCCTGCCAGGGCAGCGGGGATGGAAATCGGTGTGTGCACGGGCTGGCTCCTTCCCCAAAGATGATGGCTGTGGTGATGGGGAGGAAAAGCACAGAGGTTCGTGGGGCTTTTGTCTGCTCCCCGAGCAGTGCCTGGTGTGCTGCGCCCAGCTCCACTCCACACCGGCCCCTGCAGAGCTATGCGGGTGTGCGTGCCTGCCATAAATATTGATGGGGTGGACTCAGAGCAAGTGTGCCTTTATATACAGCGATTGGGATGTAAATGCTATAAGTACCTGCTGTGTGGGCAGGAGAAAGCGGTGTAGGTGATAGCACTGAGGCTGAATGCACAGTGGCTTCTTTACAGGGAGGTGAGATCCATCCTGTGTGGGCTGGGGAGGTGGGTAGTGGTTGGGTGAGTAACCCCAGGGGTCATAAACCTGTTTGAGGAATCAGCCAGACCTGCAGCGAGCCTAAATCTTTCAGCTGAGACTGCAGCAAGCACCACGTCTCCCACAGCCTGGTCCCTGCACAGCCACACCAGGATAAACAGTGAGGGGCTGCAGTGCCTCTGTTTAATAATGCATGGCACAGAGGTACCGGACGCACGGTGGGAGGCACGGGGACAAGGAGTCACCACTGCAGCGCTTGGCTGGTAGGGTCCATCCCAGCGTCCCTCACCACTCGCAGGGGAGTGGGCCGCTGCGTTGTGGCAGTGGGCTGTGGCCCTGGCAGAGCTATGGGGATGTGGACACCTCGGGGCTCTGGGTGGCCCTGAGACTGGGGCTGGGTGAGCAGAGTTCCCTGTCACACGGCACAGAGCAGCATTGGCAAAGCCAAGGCACTCAGTTGCACAGCGGCTGACATCCTGGCCGCACTGGATGCTTCTTAGCTGGAGCCTGGAGCTGGGTCCCTGTCCCCTTGGGCACTCTCGCTGGGAGATTCAGCCCCTCTGTCACTTGCTCTCACACAGATATAGCCATAGATGGTCTTTTTGGGGAGCTCTGGAGGGCTGAGCAGCACAGGGGGCACCCCTCCCTCCCTGGCATCCTCCTGGGATACTGCCATGCTGGTAACAGCTGGAAGCCATGGGCTCAGTCCACTCCTCACCCCATCTGTCCTTCAGCCATGGCCACCCCGGCTCGCACGCTGGCTGCCGTGCCCAGAATGAGCAGGCGCGTGCTGAGGCCCTGCAGGCACCAGTTCACAACCAGCTCCTGCAAACGGCCCCCCTGGGGGACGCACACATCCCTCATTGCATGCAGTGCCGTGATCTGGCCCTGCCGACCATCTGCTGCAGCAGCTCCCCGCCACCCACTCCCCGGCCCACACTTTGCCCCACAGCACGGAGCTGGGCAGGGGTGGGCTGGGGTTGCCCAGCGCACCCCCCAACCCGCAGGCAGGAGGCTGGCAGGAGGGGGCAGATGGGTCTGCGGGAGCGATGCAGATGGGTCTGCAACACTGATGCTGACAGGGCTGTGGTATTAACACAGACGGGCCCATGGTAGTGATGCAGGAGAGCAGGAAAAGACGCAGCATCAGCCCAGAGCCCCTCTGGCTGCAGCGGTGCTTCGCTGTGCCCAGGCAGAGCAGGGCATGGGGAGGGCAGTGAGTAGAGGCCTCCCTGGTCCAGCAAGCAAAGCCGGGGAGACCCTCAGGGCATGGGGCCAGCAGAATTCATCCTGTGAGGGTGGCTCCAGGGATGGATTTGGCCCGCTTTCTCTGTCCCTCACTGGTGAGCTCAGGGGGCCCTGCTACCCCAGCCCCCCACTGCCACGGTGCTGCTCCCAGTCAGGCAGAGCATCGCAGCAGAGCCAGGGTCAAGCCGCAGCGGGAGCCTGCCTCCTTCCCTGCCAGTCCCAGGGCTCGTGGCACGCTCCTACGCCGCCTCGGGGGTGAGACCTACATTCAAACCCTGTGTCTGGTATGGGGGGGATAATGGTAGAGAGGGTGCTGGGGAGGCTGTGACTTGCTGCAGGGGCAGAGCAGTGGCCCCAGCATCCCCAGGGGCTGGATGTGGGTGGCTCTGAGCACCGCACACTTGCCTGGAGCACAGTGTAAGAGTGAGTCGCTTTGCACGGTGTCACTGGCAGGAGGGACAGCAGGGATGGCAGGGGCTGTCCCTGTGGTCTGTGTGCCCTCACTGTGCTGAGCCACTGCACTGGATGGTCTAGCCACAGCCTGATGCTACAGCACACTGGTACCAGTGCCTGTCCCTGTCCCCGCCAGGTGCCTGCACCAAGGGGCCGGGGCTGCTCTTCGGAGGCTGCAGCTGCTGCGTGTTTTGTGCTGCCTCTTCCCCTTCTCCCTGCTGCTGTTTTTGTTTTGTTTAAGAGGCCGGGTTACGAATTTTAAACAGGCTCCTGAAAAACCCAATTACCTCCAGAAGACAACCTGATAAAAGCTGCCTAAGTGGCACTGTGGAAATCGCCTTGTGCAGCAGCCAGGGAAAACCAACATAACAAAGCCTTTGGAAATAGAGTTAACCACTTTTAATCCCTTGGTGTGATGAGAAGGACCAATAATTATTTTCTGCAGAGATGGGGTGGAGATAAGTGAAATAACTGTCCTGTGCTAACGGGTGGCAGCAGGCTGGGCTGGCAGCGCTGCAGAGATGGGTGCAGATACTCAGGCACCCTATTCCCTGTGCCTGGGAGCTTTGCAAGGGCCCACAGAGGCTGTGACCTTGCAGGGTCCTCATGTGGCTGTAGGACCTGGGGGCAATGCCGGCAGCAGGTCAGGCAGGAGCTGCTCAGGACATTGCTGGTGGCAGATGTGGTGGGCGATGCAGTCGGCGATGCGGCAGCCAGCCCCGTGCCCTTTCCCCACGCACCGGTGGGGAGCACAGCACGGCGCTGCCGGGGCCCTGGCACCCGCAGCAGCTCCATCCCTACTGCGCTGCCCCTGCGAGCCAGCACGGAGGCGACTTGCAGGACTTGGCAGCACTGAGAGCTTCCTCGTCCATCTGGCCACAGCACTGCCCCCCCATCTCTTCCCGTCCCTTCCCTTCCTGCCTCCCCCCGCAGCTCCAGGCAGCCACCCGGCAGGTGATACTGCCCAGGACGATGGCAGGGGACAGCTGTGCCTAAGGAGTGCCCGTGCCAGGCACAAGCAGTCTCCCACCCACTGGCAGCATCCTCCAAATGCTTGCCAGAGCCAGCTCAGCTCTGGGACTGCAAGGGTCCCATGGAACCATCCCCATCCCTGGAGCAGGGGTGTCCGCAACAGTGTGCAGGGCACGAGGACAGAGATGATGTCCAGGGCTGGTGATGAGACCCTGGCTGCCCTTCCCGTGGAAGCCCGGCTGGCAAGGCAGAGCTGGGCGCCCACCAGCTGCCATTGCGGTGCTGGCACTGGCAGCTGGGTCGCCGGGGCGGTTGCCCACGTGAGCCTTGTGCTTCCTGCGGCAGCAGGGACGGGGGCTGCTTCACCCACCTCCCCCTGGCCACCCCACACCCCACATGGAGTCCCCCACTTGCAGACTGCACTCCAGGCCACTGAGCCCCAAGGAGAACAAGCCTGGCTTAGTGCTGGGTGCTGACACAAGGGACTGCCCTGCCAGCTTGGCCACAGCTCATACTGGGAACAGACCCCAGGCACACCGGGAGCTACTGAGGGAAGATGCATTTAATGAGCCGAGGCATCTCCGAAGATTGAAAAACTCAAGGACCCATCCCAGGAACAAAAGGAGGCGTTTGTCAGGCGCTGAGAGATGGGCTCGTTAATTCCTCCTGGCTGTCACACTTATCTGTAATGAATTTGTGCTCCGCTGTATTATTTTTAATACAATAGGAGCGGTGCCACCCGCCCACCGCCCGGCTGCTGGGAGCGCTGACGTCAGCGCCCGGAGCAGGGCTGCCGCAGGACGGACAGACAGACAGCCAAAGCACAGGCCTGTCCCACTGCCCACGTGCCTATCCCACCAGCTCTCGGTGGGCAGAGTGGGGCTGGGTGCAAGGGCAGGAGGCGTTTTTTCCGTGGAGGTGGAAAAAATGAGTTGTTGGTCAATGCTGCGGCAGAAAGAGGCTGCAGGCTCAGGGCTGACGGGGACAGGGTGTGCCGAGGGGCATTTGGGGGAGTGGTGTGAGGGGTGAACAAGAGGGCCATGTCTTCTATGCGTTGTCCCTGTGCCGAGAGCCGTCCGCAGCGGTGGCCGTGTGTCAGGGCAGCAACCAGCAGCAGGTACGCACATGCGGGTCTGCTGGTGCTGTGTCCCTGTAGAGGTGCTGGTGCGGGCATGGCATGGCTCCGGCTCCCTCAGCTGTGAGAAGACTCCCTGCTGCTGCCCCACATCCCACATTGCCCCTATCCTCCCCAGGGCAGCCCCAGCAGTGTCCGGCAGCCCCAGCAGCGTCTCTGCAGCCTGTTCCCCCAGGTTGTGGGGGCAACTGCAGCCCGTCCCAGCTCCTCATATCCTCCCACATGCGGGGAGAAGGGGGGTCCCTGAAACAACCCCACGCCCAGACCCTCTACAGCACTTTTCTGAGCCATAGCCATGAGCATCCCTGCAGGGCTGCTCCTCCAGAGCCTCACCATTAAACACCAGCTATCCCCAAAGCCTGGCTCAGAGCACCACTAATCTCATTTGCAGAGGGCTTGTCTTGTTTCTAATAACCCAGGGCTGGACTAATTAGGAGGCGCCGGCTGCCCCTCTGCGGGGTGGCAGGGCCGGCGGTGGGGCGCACGCCCGTCCCCGGCACCTCTCTGGGCGCTGGGACGAGGATGGGAGACCCGGGGGAGCTCTGTCCTGCAGCCCGAGGACGGGGGAGGGAGGCAGGAGGGGCTGCAGGAGCCCGTCTCCCTTCAGGCAGGCGCAGGGGGGGCTGGATAGGGCGATGCCCCCTCATTTCCTTCCTGGGGACCCCGCTCTGAAGGGAGTCCTGAGTTCTGTGGGCTTCATGGCCTCGATGAGGAGGGGAGGCCGAGATGATTTATCAGGGACTTTAATTAAACCCTCGCAGCCAGCCTGCACCTCCGCAGAGGGGGACGGGGTGCTGTGGGTCGGGGTGCTGGCTGAGGGAGCAGGGGGGTGCGGGACTGGGGGGGTCGGGCAGTTCCCCGGTGGCTCGGGCTGATTAATGCCTCATTCCGCCCATTAATTGCCGCGGAGGTGAATCATTAACCCCGCGCGGGACTCGCTGCCCCCCCCATCCTTCCACTGCGGGAGCGCAGGGGGAGTTCGGGGGGCCCCGTCCGCATCCCGGGGAGCGGTGCGGGGCTCCCGGAGGCCTCCCCCGGGCACCGGTGCGTGTCCCCGGGAGCCGTGCGGCGTTTCGGGGAGGGAGCGGGTCTCCGCATTCCCCCCCTTCCCGTGCGGGCCCGGGCGGCGGGG
>VZSC01019270.1:228203-244717 GCA_013398225.1 Steatornis caripensis
TGGATTTAAATTGTCCACAAAATGTGTTCCTGCTTTGAGACGCTGAGGGATTTTTTTGTTTTTCTAAGAGCAAACAGGCTCTGACCCCTCCCAGGCACATCGAGATCCTGAGAAGTGTCGTGTCCTGCCTGCCAGTGGTGTGGACAGAGCTGCCTTCCCCTGCCTGCTCCTGCTGCCCCTTGGACAGGCGCGTCCTTGGAGCTCCGGGTGCTGCATCACCTGGCGAGTCCTGGATGGGAGTCCCCAAAGTCTCAGGGCTGTAGCTCTGGCTTGGTGCCATGGATGTGAAGGTAGCTCTGTTCCACGGGTGAGGTTGTGCAGCAGGGGGTAGTGCTGAGGTTCGAATCCTGAGCTGCTCCTGCCAGCGCCCGGCAGGAGCCCGTGGGGATGGGGGAGAGGAGCTCTCCTGTGTTCCCCTTGACCTCCCCGGGCACCCCGGTGGGGCTGGCATTTCCCCATCTTGGGAGGGAGCTGAGCAGGCAGCCAGGCCCACTCAGGGCCAAGGTGAGAGCTCTTTGGAGTAGAAGACCCAGCCATTTGCCATAAGGAGTCCTGGGGAGAGCAGGGAAGCGATCCCTGGCAGGGGAGGACTGAGGCACCCAGGTGCCACTGTCACTGACAGCACTGGCCCCTCTGTCCCTATAGGTGATCATCGATCTGACCTGTGAGGACACAAGCATAGACCGGGCGCCGTGGAGCAGCCTCACCATCATCGACCTGACGGAGGACACGTGCAGCCCTGCCCACAGCCCTCCCTGCACCACTGGCTGGGCTGACCAGGACTCTGGGCAGGTGGCCGCTGTCCCGGCAGCACACACGTCCCATCCCAGGCTCTGTTCCACCACAATGCAAAAAACGGAAGCAACGGTGGGGCCAAGCCCTGCAGCACCCTGGGACAGCACTCCGGCGGAGCCAAGTGTCACCATGGACACGGCAGAAAGCACAGAGAACTGGAGCTGCTTCTCTCCTGCCTCCAGCCACCGCGGCTCCTCTTGCAGCCCGGAGCAGAACTGCAGCACTACCACTTTCAACAGTGACTTGGGCTCCCTGGCCAGCATGCAGCTGGACTCAGACCTGCTGTCCCTGTCCCCCTCCAGCCTGGACAGCAGCAGCAGCGCTGGTGGTCTGGAGGAAGAGACTCCCCATCTCTGCCAGCAAAGGGAGCTGCCCCCAAGGCTGAGCCCTGCCCCAGCCATCCCCACAACGCCAGGGAAAGCCCAAGGGCCTTTGCTGGAAGCAGGGGACTTACCACCACATGGACCAATCCAGCAAGTGATCCCAGCCAGGATCAAGGCTGACAGCAAGGCCTGGCTGAAGAAACTGCACTATTTCAGGAGGAGCGGAGTCCAGCACCTCTTCCTCCAAGGCATAGCACCCAACAGGGAAACACAGCAGGTAAACAGGGTTCAGAGCAGCTGCTGCCAAGCCTGGCCAGAACCTGCTCAGAGCAGCCCCTGCAGTAGAGGATGGAGCAGGGGCAGCCTCTGCTCCGCTTCCCCTTTTGGCGGAAGCTTTGCCAGGTAGTTGGGATCTCTGGTTATTGCAGTTCCTTTTCTGGTGGGACCCACATCACAGCTGGGTTCCTCTGTGGCCGGGGGAGCCGGCTTTCACCCATTGCCTTGCCTTGTACACAGCGGAAACCTGAGCTCATCCCCAGCGGGAAGCTGAGCATGGTGCACACCACCATGGAGGAGAACTTCCTGGAGGGCACCTTGCATTTCCTGAGCGAGTTCGTCTCCCACCAGCACTGTCCTCCCAAAGAAATCATCTCCCACCTCATCAGACAGATCTTGTTGAACCCCCACCAAGGAGAGGTCCTGAAGGACACCTACACCCTGCTGATGAAGATCCAAATGTACGTGTTCCCTTTGCCACGGTGCCCTGGGGCTGGCCAAGGTGCTCTTGGGGGCCTGCGCTGCACAAAGGTTATTCTCTGTGGTCATCGCCCACACAACAGGGAGCAATTTGCCCTCTAGCCCAGGATGATCCTTCTGCCCCTGCCTCCTTTTATCAGCACAGTCACACCCCAGGCTGTCTGAGGGTGGGTCAGGACCATTGCTTGCCCAGACAGCAGCCACTAAACCCCCAAGTAGATGGAGGATGGGGCAGTAAGAGAAGCAGAAGCTGCTGAGACAAGAGGGAAAGCAGCTCCAGCTATATCACAAGTGTGCTTTAATTGTTTAGTAACAAGTCTGCACAGTGCAGAGACAGCCTGTGACACCAGGGAGCCCTCTAGGACAGAGGAGTGTGTTTGCCTTGCTCCTGAAGAGCAGATCTCATTCTTCTCTGCTGTGGTATGACAGAAACGCCTTCCCTGGGCTGTGCCCCTGGGCAGGGGCCGTGGGGTGGAGGTGGCTGGAGGGTTCCCACAGAGGCACAATGTTATGTGAAGCCACAGCCCAGGCATGCCAGTGGTCTCCACAAAGCACAGCCCCAGTCAGCTGCTTCCAAAAAATGAATGTGGTCAGGAGAGGAGAACGGGAGGGGGTGAAGCTGGAGAGGAGAAGGCAGGGCAGGCCCCTGGGCAAGTGGGGCTGGGGGAGGGCCAGGGGCTGCCATGCTTCCAGGCAGATGTTCAGCACAAATGGACAGTGCTGTCCTTGCAGGCTCCATCCAGCCAACACCGCCACAGTGGGATGGGACTGGACACTGCTGAAATACATCATGGAGGACCAGGTAACTGATACGACGTGTGTCACATCAGACAGGGATCATCCAGTATCCGGTGCCTGAGAGTAAGCATTGCCCCAGGGCCTCATGGTGATGCTCTGTTGCAGAATGGACCAGTCCAACATGCAGTTTTATTGCAGCTGCTGAGGGCAGCAAATGCCAGTTGGGTCTCCTTTTATCCGTGGTGCTCCCTAAGCTGCTGCACAGGTGTAGGCAGGTTGTATCATCTGAAGAAGGCAGAGCAACAAAGCCTCTGTGGACCACAGCCCTAGTGCAATGGTAGAGCAGGTCCAGCCAAGCCCCTGGAGCATTGCTTGAGCAAGGCAACCCCTCCTGGAGCTACTACTCACTCATGTGTATCAGACCACTCCTGAGTCAGACAGATTTCCTGGTGCCCCTCACCCTGTGGCTTCACCAGGCTCATGCAGTCTCCATCTGTCCTCAGGAGAAGCCCCCTGGCCGGCTCCTCTTCCTGCAATATGTGGTGCAGACCCTGGAGGATGACTTCCAGCAGAACCTGAGGCTGCGCCTGCTGCAGAAGTCAATTGCCAAGAAAGTGCTTTCATGTGACATGTGCTTCAACAATGTCAAGTAAGGAATGCCTCCTCCTCTCATATTCTCTAAGCAGTTGCTGAGTGGCAGGGAATGCTTGTCAAGAGTCCAGGTCAGATTGTCAGACTTCCCAGGAAACAAGGCTAGGAGACAGAGAGGTGTAGGGCCCAAGTATAAAGAACAAGAGCAGGTTTACAAAAGCAAACCACCAGAGAGGATGCAAGGCATTTCCAGGGCAATCTAGCAGGCTTTTCCCAGGAATAAGGTCAGATTTGCATTGCTCAGGTCAGGACTGAGGAGGCAGTCCTGTTGACAAGCGTATAAATCTGCTGCTCAACAGAGCTACTCCCTAGCCTGTCCAAGCAGGTGGGACATATTCTTCATCCTCAAGGTCTTTCATTAAGCTCCAAGTGGATCTAGAGGTCAGAATGTAGCAAAATGAGGCCTGTCCCCACTAACATTCCTGTTTCTGTCCCAGGGAGGTGGTCGAATGGTTGGTTGCAGCAGTTACAGGAGTCGGGTTCTCCCAGCCTCAGCAGCAGCTGCAAGAAATTACATCGTCCTCACCAGAAGCAAGGGCTGAACACAGCTCATCTGCACCATGGCTGGCCAGCACTGACCAGGCAGAGGTGGCTCCACCAGCTTGCTTTGCCCAGAAGTAAGCCTCAGAAGTCCTGGCTCCCTGCTGTCAGTATCACGGGGCCCCCCAGTCAGGGAAAGGCCAGAGTCTCTCCCTGTCAGGTCAGGCAAGCCAGGCTGTACCTGAAGTTCTCTTTTGGGGCAGATGTACACTTGGAGAGCAAGAGAGATCCTCACCTGGTAGGAAACTGGCTCAGTGAGCATCCTCCTCTCACACGTAGCATAAGGCTGAAGCTCTTGCCCACCACCCAGGCTGCCCACGCTGCTACACCAACACTCAGTGCAGCCACCGAGGCCTCCCAAGGGCCTGTCTGGGGATTGCTCTGCTTCCAAGAGCATCAGATTCAAAAGCCACCAAGAGACACCAAATCTAGCCTGCTACATTCCCCTGCATCCCTCCCTCACTGCGAGGCAGGAGGCTGAACTAGGTGCCATCCCCACTGCTTTACTTTGCAGCCAAGAGGTAGCATCTTCTAGTGTTGACTGTCTCTCTGACCTAGGGTGATGCTTCTGCTCCAGCGGATGTTGTCCATTGCAGTGGAAGTGGACAAATCTCCCAACTGCAGCTCCTGTAAAATCGCAGAAGTGATATTCCCATTTATACTGAATATTCCCCTGAGGAGCCAAAGGTGAGACAAACATGTGCAAGGCAGCATCTGTCTGTGAGCAATAGTCTTATTCCCAATTTTACATCAAAGTCCAGATGCATAAAATACGATAGGGTATAGAAAGACAGGCTCATTTATGACCCAGCCAGCAAACACAGGGCTGTTAGACTGACAGATCCCATGGAGGTAGAACATCACCAGCTGAACACATCTCCGCAGCTGCTATGTTGCTGAGAAAAGTTGATTCTCCTGCTTGTTAAAGCTGCAGGACCTTAAAACTGTAAAGAGGGTCTGAAAGGAGCATCTGAAAGGGTCCCATCAAAGGGTCTGAAAAGTCTGCATCAGCATGGTCAAGTACTGGCAAACACATCACTGATTCCCAGGGACAACCGAGAAGCTCATCAGAAATGTGATGCAGTTGTTGCAGCTTTGCCTTGACATGCTTTTGTTTGTCCCTCTAAAAAATGCAGTATCTGAAGCCAAAGCTCAAGGGCCTGACTGGCCGTAGTGTAGACATGAAACCACTAGACCCACGGACATTTCAGACCTTGCTTTGCCAGCCCCAGCAGGCAGCCTGTTTGGACCCTTTCAGCAGAACTCTCTCTGAGCAGACACTAATCAAGCCAAACCGACTAACCAAGCTATTGCTCCTCCCAGGACAGATATAGATCTGGCTGGCTGCTGACCACACTTCACACTTGCTTGGCTGTGCTCCCTGCAAGTCAGCAGGAATGGGTAACTTCTGCACAGGCTGCTGGGCAGGGTGAAGTGAAGCAGCTGAGCTTGCTTCACGGACTGTACCAACCTCGAGTTGCCACAGGTCAGACCTAAGGATGTAAACATGTCCACGGCTGAGCTGCGTAACAAAGGTCTCTATCACATCTGGTGGTTTTCCTTCCACTGCACTGCTGGGCAGCCCCTGTAGTCACCCCACATCTGCACCAGATCAGCATTAGGAACATGCTAGAGCAGTTGTCCCTGTTCAGGCTGTGCTGTCTCCCCCAGAGTAAACCCCTTTGTCTTCCAGGGAAGCTTTCTTAAACTCCATGGAGAGCCAGCTCCTGCGCTGCAAACTGCTAGAGCTGCTGTTCCAGCATAGTTGCGACGTGCCCACAACCTTGCCCTTGTCTCTGGCCAAGATCCTGTACTTCCTGAGCCACTGTTCTGTGCTGCTGCAATACCAGGTATCCAGTCCAACTTCTCCTTTGCCTTGTTTTCTCCTGAGAAAACCTCTTCCAGTAACTAAACACTGTCTTCTGTCACAGGATGAAACAGCAGCATGGCAAAGATGGGATGAGATGCTGCAGTACCTGAGTTTGCTGCTGCTAAGTTACCAAAATGTAATACTGGGTAAGCAGCCTGTTCTGGCCTTAATAAACACAATCTCATCAAGAGGCTGCAGTAGAACAGCCAAAGTGCCCTTCCTCCTCTCTTCTCACCACTCTTGAGCTCAGTGCCACTGAGTTTTAGAGAGATAATGTGCCTCCATCCATGCTAGTAACTATTCCCAGCAGTCAGAGCAACAAAGTGATGCTGCATCAAGCAGAGCACCTAACCTGCTTTGCCAAGTTTAGCCCTTAAGAAATAGTCTACTTCCTAAAGGATCAATTCTAGCCCTAATAAGTATACAAGGAGGTGCTTGTACCCACTGTTCTCTAAGTTTCACATACAGTGGGTGGAAGAGTAAGGTGGTTCAGGAGGAAAAGCAGAAGTCAAATGGTATGGTAAAGCCAGGATGCACTCCACACTTAGACTCAGCTCTCAGACTTAGGCAGGGAGCACCACCCACAGTAGCCATGGAAAGAACAGTATCTCCTGAACCCAGGAGAGCCCCAGTCACAGAACACTCCCTAAAACTCCCTGAAGTCATTTTACCAGAAGATTCCTGAAGTCTCTTCCCAACTTCAGCTGCTGTAGTCCAGAGTTAAGTCTCCCATGGAGGAATGCAGAGGAACCCTCCATCACATGTGTGTAGTCTTATTCTCCTTGAAGCCCTAGATGATCACTGTTAAGCTTTTTGGAGACTCCTTTGCAGCTGGAGAGCTGTCTAGTCTGCCACTAACACAGAAAAGGAACCCTGCCCCCTCCCTATTTATTGGGCTCTTTCCACATGCAGACTGAGCTGCAGGAAGGGACAGTACTCTCTTCCACCAGGCTAGTCCTCTGCAGAAGCATCAAGGATAACCATGAGAAGATCAGCACAGTTCCCAACTGCTCCTCACCACAGCACAGCGCTGCCTGGGGCACACTGCAATCTGTCCCTGAACAGGTCAGGCAGCCCACTGTGTGTTGCCCCTCCCCACCAGCATTTCCTCTTGCAGAGCACTTACGGAGCTCACTCAGCGACCGGATGGACTTGATTATCCAGAAAGCCAAGCCCAAGCTCCAGGACGGTGACGACATCAGCCATCTGGACGTTCAACTGAAGATGGAGGACTTCAGCAGCAGAATGCAGCAGGTCCTGGGGCAGCCTTTTCCCTTGCAGATCATGGAGAAATTGTGCATGCTTCGGGAGTTGTTCCTCATTGTTACTGCTATCTGATGGAGACAACCACTACAGCATGGGGTACAAGGAGCTTCATGTTTCCTCTGTAAAACCCATCAAAACTCCCACCTCAGGCTGCAGTCTCAAGTGTCATATGGGTTTGTTCATACATTTCTTTGGAGAAATGTCTGGTTTACAGAGTCTCAGAATTTCCTTTCACACTTTTCTCATCTTAGTTTTACAAGGCACTTTGTACAGTTCTAAAAAATAAATTATTTTCTTATTTGATGAGAGTCTGCCTTCTTGGTGCCAGCCCTGCCCAAAGGAAGTACAGATCTCCATCAGCTGTACCTTAGGATAGCATTAGACTAACACAGCCACAAACTCTTGACAGTAGTTTGCACAGAAAGCAAAATGCTGAAACACCTGTTCAATATTTAGGAAAAGATTGTATTTAAGGGAAAAAAAAAGCAGGTGTGGGCCGTAGTGAGGGCATTCACAATGGAGAAATCCCCAGGCCATGGTGGTCCATCCTCAGAAGAATATTTCTGTTCCAAATCAAATACATCTGTGTGACTGCCCAGGGTGATTAGCACATCAAGAGGGAGGACTGGATAGCAACATCAGTCAAAAGGCTGCACCTCTCCCAGAACGTGCTGAAGTGCCCGCTGTGCAGGCAAGCATGCATGTTACAATGAAATGAATATTCAATTCAAATATGCTGCCATCAACTCAAATCACAGCTGAGGTCAAACAGCAATTGGGCATTTCTATATAAGGTCTCCTCAGACAGTTCAGAAGCAACAGAAGTCAGAAGTGGGAGAAAGACTCCTGAACTGCCCACAACCCCTTTATCTGCCCTGACCCTTGGCAGGGTTCTAATGAGGAGACCAGAACCCAGGAGCACAGAGCAACAGAGTGACAACCAGAAAGGGAGTGGTCCTAAGGTTAGTGCTGCACACACTGAAGAACCAGTGCTTGCTGCACAGCAAGGCCTCATCAAGAAGCCTGGCTTCAGTTAGCCCAGAACCACTTGGAAGGGTATGAGCTGGGGCTCACAGGTTTCCTTCTTGTTCTTTAGGAAACCTTTTCCCAACTGCCAGATATAGAACAAACCACTCATCCTCATGACACCACCCCTGTAATGCAGGGGTAAGCCATCCAGGGAAAAGATGGCTGTTTCGGGAGTAGTAGCCAGAAGCATTCCCAGCAGTACAAACTTCCAAGTGCTCCCTGCTCAAGAAAGCTGCTCTTCCTGCTCATTTAGGTGTATTTTCAAGTTAGGTCCTTTTAACTGGATTAGACTTCTACATTAGACTAGAAAAGCCACCACATTCCAACAAGAGATCCATAGTTACTAGATGTTATTTTCTGCTATGTTGGTTAATATCACCAAGGATTATGTTGGAGTAAAATACAGAAAATATGAGAATGTCACACCAAGAGGCCACACTTTCCAAACTAAACTATGAGATTAGCCTGTGGAACCAAGACCTGCAGCAGCAGCACATACCACAGCACCTGTAAGCTTCAGGATCTATCACTTATTAGTTTTGCTAACACTCTACAAGCACAGGAAACACCAGTGTTCCCCTCAGACAACCCAGGCCAGGAGAACCACATGCTCTATCAGCAGTACTTTGGCAGCTACAAATACAGTACTCAAACCAGAGCTTTTCAGAGGAAGGCAGAGCAGAGATGGCCCCACCACGGGGAGATGGGCACCTCTAGGCGAACACCAGCCTAGCTCCCACAGCTGTGCCCACCTCCACAGTACAGGTGCAAACAGCACACAAGCTGCAAGGAAAGCAACCTCAGGAACATGAAGAATCACCATTTGAATAACTCAAGAAAACAAAGATTTCATGTTTAGTCTCATCTGCACAAGCTCTAAAACAGGACTGAGTCTGGCTTTAAACCTACTCCCCCTGTCAAAATGTAGTTTTACAGAGCAAACATTTTACCCTAGCAAAGTGTTGCCAGAGCCTTATTAGGCAGAACCTTGACATCACACTCACTGGACAGCCCCACGCTTCTTCCACTGGTGCTTTGCCAGCACTAACACACACCAAGGACCTCAATTCACAAGGACTTTATTTTCTTGTAACAAACAAAAAAAATCATACATTTCAGATATGAATACAGACAACAAATAAATTAATGTCAAATGACAGACTGATTGCCAAGGTGCAAATGAGTGGTAACAGTGAAAACTGCATGGTTGGGTGGGAGACTTTCAACACAACACATCATCGGCAGTGCTGTTGAAGCTTGAGGACACACAGCCACAAAACGTGCTTCTTCAGAGGGGACAGCAGCTAGCCAAGCGAGCCAACCCTGCCTCACCCTCCAGGAGGAATGTTTGGTTTAAGAAGGCAGAAACCCCAGAGTTCAACAGTTCCCAGCTGTTAAGTAACCTCTGTGTAAATGTCTGGCAATAGAGAAGCTTCCAGTACCAGATGCAAGGCTGCTGCTGCCACCTCACCACAACAGAAAGCCTTCTGCTGGCCGAGGGAGCTCTGCACACAACCATGAGATCAAGAGACCTGTTTGCCACAGGACAGGTGAAGATTATAGAGCAATGCTGCCTATAATGCTTAAAGAATTAGATGGTAGCCAGGAGTTCCTTCGTGTTAGCTGTTCCCAGTAACTCGTTCTGACTAGGCCAAAATTTACATATATCTGTACTATAGCAGGGGGGAACATTTAGCCTTGATCTGCCCTCAGTCCTCCCCCAGCCCTGCAAAATGCATTCAATGCTGACAAAACCAAAAACCCTATTTGAGAAGTGCCCCTGGTGTCTAATGCACTTCTACACAATCCATACAAGATGCTGGGGGCGGGGGGAGGGGGGGGCGGAAATCAAGCAGCACCCAAAGTGCCAGAATACCTGTAAGTCTGTTGTCTAGGAGAAGGCAGGACAAAGTTGTTTTTCAGAAAGAAGGATTACTTTGTTCAAGCCACACCAACTCTGGTCATTTCCACCTTTCTGGAGGAACATGAATAGTTGGAAGAAAAGCCATTCTTCCTCATTACTGCCAAGCCGCATTAGATTCTGCTCCCTGCCTTTCTAATAAGAGCATGTTAGAATGGTCACTAGTCCACTTCTTTAAAAAATTCCAAGAACTAAGTACTAGGTATTGAACTATATGTCCACACTGGACAGTAAGGGAGTGCCACATTTAAAACTGGCCCACTACATTCCCAGAGGAACTTCCTTCTGACAGGTGATGGTCCAGTTTTTAGTCCCTGCTTGTTTTCATAATTTTCTGCTGGCATTCTGTATATGCCAGACAGAACCACAGTCGTCCTCCTGAGGGTACTTCAGCACTGAGCAGAACAAGACAATCAGACTACAGGTAGACAAGCTAGCCTGCTTGCAAACCACAGTCCTGTGCCACAAAACATGGTTCAAGGTTTTTACTGTGTAGTGTACCAGGATGCACATCTAGTGCAGCCTAGCAGACCAAACTTGTGCAATACAGTAGACAGGATGATTGACATTGGTTTAGTACTAGTGCAGGAGTTTTTCCAAGACTGGCTTTAGGAGGACAGTAACAAGTTCTTCCTTTTCTGAGATGAAGAGCTGGAAGGGAGACTTTCCTATTTTACTGCAGCACAACAGGACAGGGAAGCAGAGCCTACGACACCCTGTAGCCAGCTAAAGAGACCAGAAGCATTCTTCCTAGAACCCAGTGGGAGTGAGCACATTCAGGTCCCGAGGTTTGATATTATGGGAACGTGGAGATTGTTTCCTCCCCTCTGTGACTGGAATGTCCATTTTGGGTGGCTTGAAGGTGACTGGATCCTCTGGCATCCTAGTAGCCTGAGCACGCATCAGCTCCATTGGGGACGGCTTCTGGGCACCCTTATAGGATTGGATGGTAAATCCTCCTGATAAAAAAACCCAAACAAAACAAAACACAGCAAGTAAGAGCTAGGAAAACAAGCTAATTCCTTTTTCCACTGCTGCTGGGAGTGAGCAGTGTCACTGATGCCTGACACTGCACAAAGCCTGTGCAAGACCCAGCAGCTTCATGTTATCTAAAACCTCTATTCCACATCAGTGGCTGACATTTCCAGTTCTGGTGCCACCAGACAGCAGAGAGTAAATATCTGTCACCTTCACACCATGTCCTTCTATTGCAGCTCAGTGCAAGTTATTTATACTTTCAGATCCTTGGCATAGGTTTTACTCAACTGCTTTGTATTTAGGCGCAGAAATTATATGAATTGCACACATTCACAAGGTGATACTAGAAAGTAAAAAGGCAAGCAGGATAAGACTCCAGAAACAGCTAGCAAGTTTGTTGTGCAACAGTTCTCCCCTAGCTCTTGCAGAGCAGTAGATTTTGGAGTACATACCTGGATCATTGGTGGATTTCTGGATGGCTTTGGGTCCAAAAATGCTCCATCTTTCAGATGGCAATTTGTCCCCTCCAGCTTCCATGGCAAAGTCTGGGCCAGTGACAGAAGTAGAGGATCCCTGACTAAACCAACCCCTAGAGAAAAATCATTGATATGTACAAAACATGAGAATAAATACTTTAAGTGTCCCACTGTGTCAGGAACTATTCAAGCAGTTATCACGGGCAATTCAAGTAATCTTAATCTGTTTGTTACTACCCAGGACGAAGGTAAGCATGCTCAAGTTCCACAAGCTGTCAACATTTCAATCTATCCGACAAATCCACAGCAGGGTCTGTATTTTACCCCTTAGACAGTCCCTCAATGGGTAAGAATGTTATTTGTAGCAGCTCCCACCTCAGCAGCCTGTAGGAAACCAGAGGAGGCAGGAACAGAGTACCTGTTTCTATGCTTGGGAGAGGAGTGGGGAGTGCTGCTTGGAGTGGACTGAGCAGAAGAGGTCTGTTTGTCATCTTTCATCATCTCTCCACTCTGCATTTTTAGCTTCTGTTAGGAGAGGCAAGAGGAACACAAAAGCAATAGAGCTTAAATATAAGACATAAGGAGCAGCCAGTTTTCTTGTCAAAAATGGACAATTGTTTGCATCACAGGTGATAAAGTACTTAGCGTCACTTCATCTAAAGCCAAAGCCAGTATTACAATATTTGCATATACCCCTTAAGCTTCATTCCACATCAGATATAGGCATTTTGGAAGTCCATCATGCTTAAGATACATCCTCCAGGCTACAGGAAATAACACCTGCAGCTCACTACAGTTCAGAGATACTACCTGACAGTAATCACTGCTCCAATACCAGCATTCACAGGGAGGTTGCAGGTGTAGCAGAACTAGCTTACAGATCAGTTCAGCTACCTGGTAACAAGTCTAAATGCCACAGCAGCCGTTTGTCTCCAGCGCTTTTCAGAGCTAAGCTTTCAGTCCCACAAGTTCTCTCACAAAGGCAAGACCAGACCTCATACAGAAAGTACAGGGCCTAGGAGTACTAGATCCTGAAGAGCATCCACATACAACAGGATGCAAACACTGCTCTACAACACTACAGTGAACTGCATTTGAAGAATACATTTGGTCATAAGAAAAACAGGAACTGGGTGTATGTGAACCAGGTTATTACAAGTCAGTACAAACTGAGCTCTGAAGAAGTCACTTGAAGGGTAGTTATAGTTCAAACACCAGCTACTCAAAATGTTTCCTGTGACTATCCAAGCCACACTAATACAATTCACCAACACTCTTATTGAAACTTTGACCTTGTGGGAATACACTTGGAGAGTTCACTATTAAACTCCAACTGCAAAATTACTGTGAGCAACTGAATCAACATGTTTCTGATGAGCTCAAGACCTTTGTCTTTATTTCCAGTAAGACACAAGCCCCATTTCATCTGTTAACTTCCACATCAGAAATGCATGGTTTACAAGCGCTCTTGGGACAAACAGCTACAGCAGTCAACTGCAGGGCACCATTCAAAGAAACTAGATTCTGTGGAGAGATGTCCAGACTTAGATAGACAGCTGTCAGTGACGTGACTGTGGAATAGGGCAGATTTCATAAAAAAAGTTTGTTTCAAAACTATAAAGGCTGAAGCTAACTTACATTTTAAAGTGGGTAACCTGTTTTACACAATGAGCTAAAAGTCTTCAAAGAAAGCGGTTTAAGGAGAGTCCTAGCGACATGGTCCAAAAGTTATGTCACCAGACAGGTGTTAAACTAGCACACAATATGCACAAAGAAAGCCAATAGAGAAAGAGGCCTTACATGGACTGCCTCAGCCACTCGGTGATACTTGGTCTCCTCAGTAGTAAGGCCTTTGTGGGGAGTGTAGCCAGCATCTCTCAGCCCTGCCTGCTGCTCAAAGCGCTGAATGCTCTCCTGAGTCTGCTCTGGAACAAACAAGAGCACATATTCACACAGAAAGGCCACCACAAGCCATTCTGGCAAACAAAGGCAACTTAAGCAACCAAACATAAGAACCATTTTTCATCATTCATACCTACACATTGTGATGAGTTGACAGAGGCAGCAAGACAAAGCTAATGAGATATTCTGACTTGAAAACTATCCTGAGTCATAGGGCTAACTCAGATGAGCATATTTGTCCCAGGTCACCAAATGTATTATGAACAAAATGCCTGTAATTAAACCCATCTCACCCAAGAAGCTGCATCCTCATTACAACTTCCTGACCCCAACAGGCTGGACATTGTAAGTGGCACTCCAGATTAAAGAAATTTTTTTGTTGGCCAAAAAAAACAAGTCTTCTGAAAGACTGCCTACTTCAACCAGTCTGACAGTCAAAGCCTTGCAGAACAGGTGGTAAAGACCTCCCGTGGTTCTAGATTAGATAAAATCATCTATTTCAGCCAATACAGAGCCAGTATCTAATACGCTGATATCAACTTAAGTTTTGAAACATAAGCACTTTCTTTCCCCTCCACTATCAGCACGAGATGTTCACTCCTTACTGGGACTAAGAAGAAACTCAAAAGGCTTTAGAGCACAACAAGATTACTGGAAAAGCCCAAGGTTGTCTTTAAAAGAGACAACGCTTCCCATGTTAAAGTTATCTGCAGGGATAGTGCGCTGTACGTGAGAAATAGAGGACACTTGCCTATGTATTTCCAACATATAACTGAATGTTCTTCCTCAGAGGTGTAGGCTGCGCCTCTTGATTTCTTACTGCACAAGAACATTTTTAGGCCATCATGGTTTTAACTAGATTAGCATTTTATCATTAGACTAGAACATGAGCTTCTTTCCAGCAGAAAGTCCCCACTCCTGCATGTTATTTTCTGATGTGCTGGTTATTTTTGAGCCAAGACAGAAATAATTGCAAATGTAAAGCTATTCCAAAGTGCTGGTCTGAAAATCTAGAAGTTTTTGGAAGCACTGCTTGGAGAAGGATGAAGCTCAGATCCCAGCTGCTAAAAGAAGTGGCAGTAGCAACAGATTAACACATGAATAATTCCTCTTGCTAGAAATGGGCATGTCCTCTCTGTAAACATAACTGACCCAATTTGATTTTAAAGCATCATGATTTATGATATCTGGGGTTAGTTTTTGTAAGTGTTACTGTTAGCAAGACAGCTGCTGCTGCTATTAACTAACATAAATGCCAGCAAGTGTTCCATTAAACACAGTATGTCAGCTCTTCACACCACTTTGGTTAATTTTAGAGCTTTACCTTTCATTCAGAAATAGCAAGTTAATAAGCAAACATACAGTAGTTCAGCAGCCATCTCTGCACTCCAGCAACAATGCAGCACAGACTGCAGTGCCCTATCAGCAGATAATGTACCCTGCACTCCTCCCTCATCACCCACCTCCAGCACCTGCAAACACAGAGGCAGTAAGTGTAGCCAATTCCCTAGTTCCTTGCTTCCTTCTAGAAGCATCCTCCAAAAGAACTCACCTAGCTTAAGAGCAAAGTCAGTCTGAACCCATAAGCTGTCCAGGAACTCTGGTAGTTACATTGAGGCATTACCAAGCCAGAGCACACTTGTGTGCCCACACCCTATCAGAGGAAAGGGTTCTTACTTGTAATTAGAGAGTTCATGATGATATGAGTGGCCTTGGCCTTCACCACAGGTACCTTGTTGACACTTTCGGTGGACGATGACGGAGTTATGATGGGTGCATTCATGTTAGCATCCCCTTCCTCCATCTGTGGGTAAGATGAGAAAGTATCTCAGCACCTTGCCAGGACACATCTCTACTCAAATGAGATGCAAGGCCAAGTTGCTCTAGCAGCTAGTCTTTTACCCACGGAAGAAACCCATACATTGTTCTCACTACAGCCCAGGCATGTTTAGAGCTTGAACCTTATAAATCTTAGCAATGAAAAAGCAACTTAAGCCAATGCTTGAAAACCTACCAAACTCAGAGCCAACAACTTGTTAGTTCAAGTAGAAAAAGGTCAACAGGAAAGAAACCAGAATGCATCTTACTTCCATTCCCATAACTGCAAATTGGACTTCAAGGTGAATTGGGCAAGAGCTCCCTTCCACAAGCAGCTCAGAAGCACACACTATTTACACACCAGCAGTCACAGAGATCAGAAGCTGGTGTTTTGATTTTGTTCTCCCCTTCATTCCTTATATCAGTTTCTTGCTCAGTGTGTAGTGGTCATAGCTCCACCACTGATCACAAGACCCTAGCAACAAAGAACCAGACAATGAATGCTAGAAAACAAGAAATCCTGTGGAACACAGACTTCCTCCTCCTAACCCAGGAGTTACTGTTCCCTGATTGGACAGTTTGCTTTGTGTCAAAACACAACTTTACATTTTCCTCCATGAGAAAGATTTTAAAACAAAATCAGGCAAGAAGTAGAGGTTAAGCTCAAAGGGATGCACAGTTATTTACTTCCATTCAACAACACTTCACTTCAAACTTAGAAAACAGTCTAAAATTGAAAAGAGCTGGTCCTGCACTCAAAGCATCCCCACCTTCACAGAAGGTTCAGGCTGGAAGGGGCCTTCAAAGATCATCTAGTCCAGCTCCCTGCTGTGGGCAGGGACATCCTCCAATACATC
Source organism: Steatornis caripensis (assembly GCA_013398225.1). Classification (NCBI taxonomy): domain Eukaryota; kingdom Metazoa; phylum Chordata; class Aves; order Caprimulgiformes; family Steatornithidae; genus Steatornis; species Steatornis caripensis. The sequence continues at coordinate 244,124 of VZSC01019270.1, forward strand.
AGGTTGCTCAAAGGGGGCTAGACTCTTTTCAGTGGTGCCCAGCAACAGGACAAGGAGCAGCGGGCACAAACTGGAACACAGGCAGTTACACCTGAACATGAGCAAGAACTTCTTTACCATGAGGGTTCCAGAGCCCTGGCACAAGCTGCCCAGAGAGGCTGTGGAGTCTCCTTCTCTGGAGAGATTCAAACCCGCCTGGACGCGTTCCTGTGCGCACTGCTCTGGGGGCACCTGCTCTAGCGGGGGCAGCTGGGGAATCACCAGAGGGCCCTGCCAGCCCCTGCCATTCTGTGATTCTGTGAAAGCCCCATGGCACAACCAAAGCCTCTCGAGGCAACCTGTTCAAGGGTCTCACCACCCTCATCGTAAAGAATTTACATCCAATCTAAATCTCCTCTTTTGCTCTGGTTTAATTCCATCTAGTTGCAGCTTAGAGCTTTTTTACCAGCAAACGCCTCCCGTAAGCAACAAGACTCCCAGAACAGGCCTACGGCAACCACACTGCAGTGCTCCCACCACAGGGCCAGGCAGCAACGCGGGCCTCCTGCCCCCAGCGGGTCTCTGCCGCGAGTGGCGGGGGTTGCCCGGGCCAGG
>VZSC01019271.1:7781-18686 GCA_013398225.1 Steatornis caripensis
CCCCGCCGCAGAGAGGCCCGCCTGGGCAGAGGGCGGGGCCGCCTGACCTCGCCTCCCCGCTGCCCGCTCCGCAGCGGCAACAGCGCCCGGCGTCCCCAGGGCGCGGGGCGCGGAGTCGGGCGGGAGCTGAGTCACTGCGGGGCCCAGGGCGGCCGGGCCGCGCTCCCGCCGCAGCGTCGTGAGAGAGGGCGAGCGCGGGGACTGCTGCTGCGGGCGGCCGGGCCCCGCTCCGCCAGCTGCCGTCGGGGCGCCCCCCGCCCACCCGTTTCCCTCCGCTTCGCTTAACTGGCCTGCGGCGGGGCCACCATGACGCGGCGGGACGGCGGGCACCCAACGCCGCAGGGGAGGAGGGCTGGGGTTGGGCCCTGCGGCCTGCCTCAGGGGCCGGCAGCCCCCCTGAGGGGCCCGGCTTCGGCGCGAGTGCCCTGGGCTGGCCTTCCTGCCGTGGCAGGAGGCAGAGACACGGGGAGGCCAGCGGGGTCTCAGCTTTCTTCTGAGGTGGATGCACCTCTCGCCTGAGATCCGGAGAGGGATGCCAAGCACCCCGGCCAGGGGTGGCGGGGAGGACCGTGAGCACACTGGGGTGTGTTAGCGCTTGGGGTGGGTGGGTGCACGGGCCTGTATACCCCCTAACCGCGTGCTGCATGTGAGAGCGCAGGCTGGCAGATGTGAGGGTGGAAGTGCCCCGCGGGAGTAGGAGGACAGTCCCGTCCCCGCTTACGGCACCGCTGGGACCTGCGCGGTTCCTGTGTGCTCTTCTGAAGGCTGCTCAGTTGGGAAGAGTTCATTGAGGGGCAAGGGGAATGATTGCAGGTCTAGGCAGCCTGCCTTGCCGTTGAAAACTGACCTCTTCAGCCCGTTCGGCTCAGCAGAGGACAAGGGAAGAAGTTACTTGATTATGGCATGAAAGCTTACGCAGGAGGATTTGTCATAGCAGAGAACTCTTTACCAAAGACCTAAGAAGAACTGAAGCAGTAGCTGGACAAATACAGGCTGGGAACAATGAAACACCTTTGTGTTACCGTTAGGTTACTGAAACACTGAAACGATTTCTATAAAGCACTACTGGACCTTGGATCTCTTGAGATTTTAGCTCTACAATGGATGACTTCCTCATCTAAACCACATATAAATAATCTCTACATCTGTTTGATTTGGGTTATGGAGAAGATTCAGTGGTCTTTGTTACCCTGGAGATCGGTCTAGATGATGATGGAGGAGATGATCAGAACCGTAACTCCAGATTTTCAAATCTATGAATATTAATTACTTCTTGCACAGCCGCCCTGGGCACTGAACCAGACAAGACTCCTGAAAAGGTAGTATGCACCCAGTGTAATTCAATGACAATCATAATGCACACATTAACTTGTACGAGGAAAGGCTGCAAACAAAAATGTGTTCTGTATTTTCTGAGAATGCCTGATTTATAATAATGACTTACTACTCTAATGAAGCATTTCATTGTGTTCATAACATTCAAATTACTGAAACTAGAAACAAGCAGAAGTCACAGCACATTAAATATTTCTATTTCATCAGCAAGTATTTGAGGACTGTGAATAGCTTGGAAGTAAGTAGTGTCAGTGTCACAAAGATACAACTTAAATATTTGATATACATTACAAGGTTGTACCTGCAAGTTGCTACTCAGTCACTGTACACTTCTGAAATAAGTCGGCTACTATAAATTGTATTTCAGTTTTTCTAGGAAGAATCCATTGGAAATCCCCATTGACAGTAAGCATTTTAACTCTGGTTTGCTGTTGTCTCTAATCCCTTCTGTTCTTGACAGTATTAGACTCGTGAGAAAAGTGTGTTTAGGTTTTGGTCATGAATCAGAATACAGAGAATCTGTAAAACTACAGGAGATGACGCAGATAGTTAAAATAGGTTGGGTTTTTTGTACTGGTTAATACTGCTATTTAGAGTATTCTTTGCCTGTTCTACATATGGCTTTATATGCCATATGCTCAAAGTTGTTGTTTTCATTAATGTCACTATTTTACTTTCTATAAAGTCTTTCTGTACTACCTGTAGTTCTCAGTTCATGCCAACTAGAGCTCCAGAATACGTGCCCTTGACTTGCTAACTTGTTCTCATGCTCTTTATGCTGCTCCCTATGCCGTTCACAGCTCTGGTCTATCTGTGGAGTGTTTCAGCTCTAGGAGGTTCAACGTGGCTGGCTTCTTTTTTGTACGTAGTGATTCTCCTTTTTGTATTTGTTCTTAAAATTTGTTATTTCTTACTAGCATTCCTTAACTAATCTTTACTTTCTGATTCTTTTCCTGTATTATTCATATAACAAATTTGTTTGAAAAAGATGAAAAAAATCTGACTTAGCGGTGATCTAACACGCAGTTGTAATTCAAAGTGATTGTTCCCAAAAACATATGAATCATCTTACTAGATTAAAAATTGATCTGACATTCAGGTTTTTTCCCCTGCAAGAATTTAAACTTGCCATGAAACAAGAATGCTGAGAAGTCTGTTTTACAATTTCTAAATGAACCTATCAAAATGTTTGAAATAAAACATACACTTTAGGAGTTTTGTTTCAGTATCACTTCACTTTATTCTATTGTTTGACTATATTTTTTTCAACATCATATTCTGGTGTAATTCAGTAGTCACCAGAGTAACGTGTTTTGATTATATTCTGTCAAGAAATTTCAGCAAAAAGAGTATTTTTCCTTGAAACTTTTAGATTTTGTGTAATCAGCATTTTCTAGCAGAAAGCTACCCCTCAGAAAGTTTTAAATCATTCCCAGGACTGAAAATTTAGCCCACTATTTTCACCATGCTAAGGATGAAAGCAAAGCTTTTCAGAATAAGGTATTTGGTAGCACACAGTGGACAATCGGGGGCAATTGTCGGGGCCATCCCAAGCACAGATGCATGCTGGACAGAGAATGGATTGAGAGCAGCCCTTAGAAGAAGGACTTGGGGCTGTTGGTTGATGAGAAGCCCAACATGAGCTAGTAATGCATGCTCACAGCCCAGAAGGCCAACCGTATCCTGGGCTGCATCAAAAGAAGCATGATCAGCAGGTCAAGGGAGGTGATTCTGCCCCTCTAACTCCGCTCTTATGAGACCCCACCTGGAGTACTGCGTTCAGCTCTGGGGCCCCCAACATAAGAAGGACATGGACCTGTTGGTCCAGAGGAGGGCCTCAAAGATGACCAGGGGGCTGGAGCACCATTCCTATGAAGACAGGCTGAGAGACTTGGGGTTGTTCAGCCTGGAGAAGAGAAGGCTCTGGGGACACCTCACACAGCCTTCCAGTACGTGAAGGGGCCTACAAGAGAGCTGGGGAGGGACTTTTTACAAGGGCATGTACTGATAGGACGAGGGGTAATGGTTTTAAACTGAAAGAGGGTAAATGTAGATTAGATATTAGGAAGAGATTCTTCACAATGAGGGTGGTGAGATACTGGAACAGGTTGCCCAGAAAAGCTGCGGATGCCCCCTCCCTGGAAGTGTTCAAGGCCTGGTTGGATGCGACTCTGAGCAACCTGGTCTAGTGGAAGGTGCCCCTGCCCATGGCATGAGGTTTGGAACTAGATGGTCTTTAAGGTCCCTTCCAACCCAAACCATCCTATGATTCTATGACAAGTGAGGCATAAGGCATTGGAAAGGGGAAATCAATTGCTTATCCTGTTAGTTAATAGATGGCTTATTCCCAGCTGTATCATCATATGTTCTTTTTACAGTATCTAATTGGTTTAAACCAATTCTACTTTTTCACATTCTTACATTTTCAACTTTCAGTCCTCATTGGGGTGTATACAAATCGATAAACCTCAGTGTGTCAGAAAAGTCACGGTAGTGAGGTTGAAATAGAAGACCAATGTAATAGGTGTAATTACGGGTAAAGAATTTGAGAAAGGGCTACCACCTTTTGAATTCAGAGCTTTGCCTGTGGAGGAAATCCTTGGGAAAGGATTTGAATAAGCTCCGTGGAGTGAAGAGGTACAGTTCGTATAAACATAGTGTCCATCAAAATACACTTTCTTGTCAGAAGAGCTCACTGACTCTAAAATGGATCAGGTGATTACAATGAAGTGTCAAGAGAATATAGGAGCTATCAGGTGTCTTGGGCGTATCATGTTCTAATACATAAAAGCATCCAGTTCCACCTAGAGAATTAAGTGTTCATAATTTAACACAATCTGTAGGCAAAAGCAGATTCCGGTGACAAAACTTGAGTTGCATTTGGTAGCCTGAGATAATTTGCATTTTTGAGGCTGGTGCTCTATAGCAGCAGTTGCCATTATGAGCCCTGGAATTTGTGTGAGACTTAGTTTTGATAATTTTGAAATGTACAGATTTTTTTTTTTTTTGATGGAGAAAGCAGGTTTGGGAACAGAAACACGCCATGAACTGCTAACATCAGCAAGGTTCTTACTGCAGCCTCAGAAAGAGCGGTTATGATCGAAATAAAATCATAAATGCACTGCATTTGTACTGCTCGTATAATCTAGTAGATTTATAACCTAGTAAAAGTAGCAACAGTTAAATGTCAGGTTTTTAATCTCTTCATCAGTTGGTCTGTATCATGGACAATACGCATACTTAATAATGAACAATACTTAAATGCGGTTTATAATTTACTTTCCTTAACTAAGCAATAATATATTTCAAATTTTAAAACGAAATTACAGTGAGATAAAGTTCCTTCCTAAAATTCCCACCAACTGTCCATGTGTATAAACTATGGTGGTTTGAAATTTGTTCGTCTGTCGTTAGTTGTTGTCAGGTATCATTTTTGCCTTATTTGCTTCCAAAGCCAACCAGAATCAGTATGAAAAGGATACTTGAGCACTTAGGCATACCATTAACTTTCATGGAAGAAGGCACTTTGTGGGGGAAAAAAAAAAGTGCAGCTTCAAGGTAACAGCAAGACATCAATTTTCTGCATTTGAAATTAACATAATGTTTTACATAATGATCCTCTCTGCTGATCGTTAAAATAACATAGTTACCTCGGCAACTGGAACAGTCTGCAAATGTTATCTAGTGATACATAACACATTCTAAAAATACATACAACAAATAAGGTATGAAACGTTATCATTTGGGGAAAAAAAAAATTTCAATAAAAACACCTTCTGGTCTAAGCGGATTTTTGTGAGAAAATTTCAGTTTAATGCAACTTTGGTTTTAATCAAAACTGATTTTATTTGCTCAAAACCTGAAGACCCGATGTTGTTTTATTCCCTGACAGTGGAAAACAGTAGTTGCTTTTCAATTAGACGTTGCATTTTTCTTCAAATGTTTCAATGGCAAATGCTCAGGAAATGAAATTTATTTCTAAAGCAAGGGTTGCATGCTCAAAAAGCTGCTGGAAAATATGGCACACCATCTAACTGACTGATTAATTTGATCTCAGGAGTATACTGCTTTAGATCTGAATGTAGCCCTCTTGTTCTCATCTTGCTGGTACCCTTGTGAGTCTAACCTGAACAACGGAGATCTAATGGGACTGCAAGGAACACACACTCTCCACCTTTTTTCTTTGTCAAGCAAAACTCAATTAACTGTGTTCACAGATGGTTTTGGCTGTCTTAAAATGATTTTTTGTGTATAACTGATTTACTGAAATATTTTGCGAGGACCTAGTTACAGGCGCATCTTCCAGTAGAGAGGAACATTTCTACCAGCTAGGTAGGTTGGTTCATACCCTACAAGTTCTCTTTCATTCTTCCTGACTATTGAAGCAGCTACATTCTTGAAGCACTCTCTTCCCTCCGCCTTTACCACTTGCTGCTTGCCCTTCTCTCTCCTGGGACTGTACTAAGGAATATTCCCCACTTTTGTAGGATTCACTATAATTTTCCAGTGAAGTAATGTTAAAACAATTCCTTAGAATTCAGCTTAATTTTAAATGCTAAGTTCAAATTTGTATATGTATGATTTATTGTTGCGTTTGCCCACACAATTTGACTAGTATCTACAATTTTTTGCAGTTAATACCATACAAGATATCAAAGATATTGATCTTTCTGTTCCTTTTGAAAGGTACATCTTTGTGTGGGCCCCCATCAAAGTTTATGAAGTGAATTGAAGCACTTTTCCAGTGTATTTTGAAAGCTACTGATGTAGATGCAATTTCAGTGCAAAGGTGTCTGAAGACTGCTAGGAAACATAATTCTGAATGTATTTGAGCATTTTGCCATCATCCATGTTTTATTTAAACATTTCTTCTTTTGCTGCTGAAAATCTGGTCATGAGATCTGTCTGAGAGAGGGTCTGGGTGCGTGTCAGGGGTCCTCTGATAGAGTATTGCTCCCATAGAGAGAATGCGATCTTTGCTGTTGGAAGCAGGAGGGGACCCTTTGTTTACAAATCACTTTGCAAATCCACAGCAAATAATCTCATATTAGGAATTATTTTCATTGGAAAATACGGACCAGTAATGGCCGGGCTGTGACTATCTTTGATTTAGGACAATGACAGCAGGAGAATGAAAGTAACTTTGCATATTTCTTACAGGCTCCAGTTTCAACTCCCATCCTTCTGTTCGATTGTGACTGTTCTCTTGGGGTAGGCAACTTTAAAAGATTGGGGCCGAGGCCTTTCCTCAGGTTTTGGTTGTCCATAGTTACTGTTGTAGTTTCACTTCCGAGATCCCCAGTCCAAGCCAATGCTGTGCTACAACTGCATGTCAGGATGGCATCCAAGCACACATTTTTCACTTCTTTTACCCTTATTTGCAGTGGAAACTTGAGCATATGAACTGGGAGACCACCGCAAGGTATTCATTTGATCCCCTGAACAGAAGAATGAATGGAGTAGGATGTAAGTCCATCACAGACCATGCCTACCCTACAACACAAGCATAATTATCTTGGTGTGTCTGAAGAGGGATTCACCATTCTAAAGGGATCCGAGTCATTCTCCCTGAGCAAAGGAGAGGCTGGGACACAGGTCTGGGTCTTAAAATCATAGCCTCACACTAAAAGGTTTAAAGCCAATAATAAAAGGTTTTAATTACATCATCAATTTTTATAACCATTCCTAAGACCTTTATCCTCTCTGACATCTAATGAGGGAGTGCATGCTGTCTGGGGCTGTGATTAGCTCACAAAAAGGAGAGATTAGAGTATTAGCCATTACCAAGCAAGTGGGTCATTACACAGGATTTTAAGCCAAGAAATAAATGTTCTCAGTGAGTCACATTTAGAAGATACAAAATATTTAAATAAAGCTTTAAGTACCTGTGGACTTCTGGTGCGACAACATACATACCAGGTGATGGAATAAAGAATGTGTAAGGCTTTCACATCTTTTCTCTGTTTAACAAACCTCCCTCAGTCACGGTAGGTATTTCTAGTCAAGAGACTATGGGCTATAGGGATCCTGTGCATGAATATCTGATGTGGGAGACTGCAGTCAGGTGACTCATCCACCCATTGCTAGGGATCTAGTATTATTCTTACTGTGTTTTCTATATTTATTGGTGCAGCAGTGACTAGTATTTTTAGGAATACAGAAATAATGAATACTGCAGGGTTTTGTTTTGCTTGGTTTTTTAAGTTTGGATACAAAAGAGCTGGAAATGTCGATCAATCAATTTACAGAGGTGGACAAATGACAGACACAGTTGGAATAACCAGCTTTTTACTTCTACTAGGAAATTACAAGTATTTAAATCAATATTTTTATGAAAATGCCAACTAAAAATCATTACATTCTCTGCATATCAAACTACTCCATAGTAGTTTTGACTACTACATAGGCTGTTTTTACACATTCCAGTTAGTTTGTTGGTCCCAGAATAACTTTTTGAGTTGGTTTACACTTTGACATTACATGAAGGCAGTGCTGTTAGCCTAGGAACATATGCTTAGAGTCTCCAAAGAAACGCATTTCACTCGTTCTTTGTTACAAGTAAGACACTTCACCGCTTGGAACAAGAATGAATGCAGAGCCATTTAGAGAGTGGGCTGAATTGGGGAGAATGACAATCTCTCTCAGTAGGTGGTTGGATATGATGAAAAGGAGTTTCTTGCCTCTGGGAAAAAAAATCTTAAAATGACTCTAAGTATGGTATTATTAAGGTGTGTCATCTGTGTACTGTTCCCTTCATTTCTGTACCTAATGTTTGCAACTTCTAATCTTCCCTGCAAACTATACCTGGAAGTGGATAAAGTCACCATCTGCTTCTAGTGTTTTCTAGACTGTCTGCACCCCTACTGACACACGTGCAAACTCATGACTACTGAACTATATCACAAGGGGTTAAATAATGCCAAGCCCACACCAACTAATTAGACAATATTCCTCTGTGCCTGGCTGAGTTGGAGAGCAAAGAATTCTGAAAAACCTTGGGGCAGGAGCAGCAGGCATGACACCACAGATTATAGCCAGAACTGTGGATGTGGGGACCACCTTTCCTAGAGTCATGTATACATGAGCAGAAAAATAAGATTGCAGTATACAAATGGCATACAAGTCTCATGTTGTGAGACTCCAGTGCTACAAGTTCAGTCTGCAGATTTTTTCTTTGTCCACTGATGTCATCTATTTCATTTTCTCATTTCTCGCTTTCGATGAGCCTTTTTCCAAACACACATCCCAGTTGCTGTTTTCCCTGATTTCCTTCTGCTTTCTGTAGTGGTCTTTTCTTGTAGTCTTCGGCAGATCTGTTGTGAAACACACACAACACCCTCGTTTTCCTCCAGCAGCTCTTCTTTCCCACCTGTACTGACTGTTATCCATTACTTATGTGCAAATTGCTCAGGTGGATCACTTTTTTATTTTTCCAGAAATATCCAGGTTTCTCATGTTCAAAAGTACTGTTTTGGTGTACCAAATACAAATCACATAGTACTAGGTATAACTTCTGAAGGCTTCTAACCAGGTAACGCCCACACGGATACAGCTCAAATTGCTTATATGATGAAAATCTATTTGTGTAATATGATCTTCTTCTGCACTTTAAACATTATGTGTAGTATTTACCATGGGTGCTCAACATAGAAGTAACAGAAAATATTAAATAAATAATGCTGAAATTGACTCATCATTCCATATCTGAAAGTAATGCAGAAAGCCAATGACTCTTTAATGGCTGGGCTAAGGCTTTTCATCCTCGACAGTTCTTGCTGTGATTGCTTTTGTAGCACTGGCCTAGTTGTATGTGCTTTGGAGGAATCCTGGGACTAAAGCAATCTTCATATTAGTCTGAGGGTATCTCTTGCTAGTGATTTAAGATTTTAAATAGAAAACGAAAGTTAAAAACGTCAAGACTGAGCGAGAGAGCTACTCAACTTACAGCTGGGCTGACACACATAGACGAAAATCCTGTTGGGTTAAAAATAGAAACTTGTTCCACCCGAGGATTACCTTTATATCTAATCCACTCATGTTCTGCCACATGGCACACTACCTACAGGCACAAACTGTATGAGGATGAGGACAGAGGTATGAATTTACATTAGATGGTGCCTCCTTCCCGTCACTTTTTATAGTTCTGAACTGAAACAAATCTTGAAAAAATGTGCAAACGTTTGTCAAACACATAATACCAATCAGTTATCTGCACGCTAATATTTACGGAGAGACAAATCCATCAAACTAAAAACAGTCCGTGGTTCAGACCAGTGATCACTGTGGGTTAGTTAATTCACTCTCTGGAATTATATTTGCTGACTTCAGTATGCAGTGTATTATGCTGAACAACTGGTAAAGTCAAAGTCTTTTCAATGCTATGGATTTACATTCCTGGTTTGTCTCTCAGATGACTTTACATATCTATCATTCATGAGAGAGAAACTCATTCTTTTGGGAGTCTTCTGAAACGTGCTTCTCACTGTTTATGTACTTTCAGTATGGAAACTTAATTGAAGATTGTACATCTTGCAATAAATTTTAAGATGTTTGACTAGATCAACGGGACAGATTCTTCAGAGGCATTATCTGTTGAGTAAGATTAAGACAAACGCAACATTTAGCACTCCTGTGCAAACAGCAATCCAGTCTAAGCAAACTGCAGTTGGAATCCAATCACTAATATCGTATTTAAGATGAAGCTGCCTTCTAGCAATCTTCCTGTTACAACCTTATTATGGTTAAAGAGATAAATAGTTACTTGAAGCCACTACTGTGGTTTTTTTGTTGTTTTTTTTTAATTACTACTACCTGTAGACTGCACTTTAGCATTGGCCAGATGCAGCTGGAGGAGAGAGAAAGGGATATCTCAAAAAGCGCCCGTCAGTAGCATTTGTCTTTCCTTGTTCCAGCACAGCCAGACCACAAGTGGAACATCAGCAAAAGAGAGAATAGCCTGAAGCTATTGTAGAAAACATTTGTCTGTAGCATCCCTGGAAACACTGGTGGAGTCAACCAAACATTGGGGACTGTACATCTGCCTGCTGCTGTCTGGGAGAGCTTCTAGGTGAGAGCTTTAAGACTGGAAGAGTTGCAAAGCCATGTGCTGTTCATGGATTATCCTTTGCCAGGAGTTTGCCAGTAAAGACTGCTTTAAACCTACAGTGATTTATGCCAGACTTTAAAGTTTTGCAGAGCTTGTGAGAGGTCGTGCTCCAGCCTAGAGGGAGCATTTCATAAAATACAACAGATAACAAGCACCCTGAAAACATAAAATTAAATTTTTTTTTTCCTTTTCCTTGTAGAATTTTGCAAGAGTGTGTCGTGGTTTGAGCCCAGCTGACAACAAAGAACCATGTGTCCGCTCGCTCACTCCTCCCCCCACACCGGGATGAGGAGAAAATGTAAGGAAACCTGGTGGGTCGGGACAAGGACAGGGACGGTTCACTGACCAGTTACGGTCATGGGCAAAAAACCAGACTCAGCTTGGGGAAAAAATGTTCAATGTAATCAGTTATCAATCAAAGCAGAGTAGGATAAGGAGACACGAAAAGACAGATCTTAAAGCAC
>VZSC01019271.1:21909-56654 GCA_013398225.1 Steatornis caripensis
GGGGGGCAGCTTTTATGGTAAAATGCTTGATTTTCCTCAATGAGATTTAGTTCCAATGATCTAACTTTAAAACTTTGTATCGGCTTTACTAAAGCAAGCTTCATTTTTACTCTGAATTAGACCTGAATTGTTACTGAGCACATAGTAAATTGCCAGGACATGGACAACTATTAATTTCTTGATTTAGAGAAAAACACCCTTCCCATATGATGAAATTGTATGTAGGCTAGATCTATTCAATATTAACTGCCAGATTACGAACTAAAACTGTGGAATTTTTATAAGAAAATTTTTTAATTTTAATTTGCAGAATTTTAAAATTCTGCAAAAAGCCCCAGAATTGAATTTTAAATGTCAGGGTTTAAATACATGCATGAGTCAAATGGATGGAAATTAGACATATATATTTATTTAGCTTTAAGGAAAAATTATAAATTTAGTCCAGTAATACAGCAGATGAATCATAGTTGATTGGTCCTTCCAGTGGTGATACCTTGCATATATTTAGCAGTAAACCTACTTACCGACTGAAGTTATGATGATATGAATAATAGTAACTGTTACAGCATAATCCCAAACCCATTCTTCCACAACCAGGGCAAACAGCAGGCCACAGATGAAGAAAGTTATTTCCAATGATATCACAAGAACTGTAAATGAAAATAGGATACTTACACCAAACACAGTTTTGAAGGGCTTTTTTGTTACATTTAAGATAATAGCAATAGGAAGTTAACACGTCTGAGTTATGCAAATCATGTTTTACAGGTCTAATGTGATACTAACGTTTTCATTATAAAGTTAATTTCCAATTTTGCCACAGACATGTTGCAAGGGTTGTCCTAATTTGCCTGTAGACTTTAAAATGTTATATATTTTATGGAAAAACATGAGGATTAACAGGATTATGGCTAATTCATATAGCCTGGAGGAGAAATGGTGTGGAAATTTTACTTCGGGACTATCCACACTCTTTGCACGTGGTGCCAAATAGATTTTGTTGATACTGACATTGATCAAATTTTTCCCATCCAAAACAGAATTGTGTGGTTAAAGGGTTATGTTTAGTGAGAAACTTCATAGCTTTCTCCCTGTGCACTTCATTGCATCAAATATATACATATTTGAACATATACATATGTACAATGTATGTACATATACAAATATATACATATATACACATAGATATATGTATGTATATGTGTGTGTACATGTATATCTCTCTGATATGTGTGTGTGTATATATACGTACCTATCAGAACAAAGAAAAGACAGGCAAGGGGAGATAGAGCGAAGAGCCCACAAGGTGGGCAGAGGCCATCCGTCCATGTGGATCTCATGGTACGTACAGCCAGGAGCCTGGCTTTTCTCCATGCTGATAGCAAGGCTGACACAGCTACCATGCACTCACTGTGCCTGACGTTCAGCATCTAGCTCTGTGTCGTGTTAAACCATGAATGGGGATTACCAGCAAAGTGATAATAACTAAACTATGCTGCCAAAACAGACTATTAAATTTATCGATCTGATCAAGAAAAATCCTTCTCTCAGTGCCAAAATGGTGCATTTCTGTCCCTTGGTGCTTTGTCTGGAGTGTGCTGAGACATGCCGTGCCACCAACCTGCACTGACGACCTCCCCTGATGCGGGGCGCCGCTCTGCAAAAGTAAGTGGCATGGGCAAACGGTGCCTTTCCCGTGGGCAGGAATACAGTCCGGAAGGCACGGAGCAAGTGTGCTGCCTTATTACGGCATTTGATGTGGTATATTCTTCAACACAGCAGTGGACTGGTGCTTAGTTTTCAGCTTCTTTACTTGCTACCGCAAGTAATTGGATCAAAAATAATGACTTCTAGGGCAAAGTTTGACTTTATGCTTGGTGGCTGCTTGGGATAGCAGGGGGTTCAATGGAAAATGTGTGATGTCTCTTCCAGCTGTAGTTCCCATACAACAGGCCATAATTATGCATCTGCATTCATATAATTTTCCATCTAAATGCATTTTGTTCTTCTTTTTAAGTACACAGACATACAAAAGTCACATTTTTAATGGAATTCTTTATTTTTTTACTGTTGCAGTAACGTAATACCTAAGATTACTAGAGCTGAGAGTAGAGAGACAATCATTTTTTCACTATATTTAATTTATACATACGGCAGCATTTTGTACCTTTTAATTTTATTCTTTTCTTTAAAGGGACAATTGGTTCCTATGGTATTATGGATCTTTCACCCAGAAATTTAAAAAAATGTATAAAATAAGAAGGTAACTGGTAAACAACATGTAGTTAGGAAAATAACACTTAAAAAATTATATTTGACAATGTATTTTAGGTTTTTTAGTTTATTATGTTTCATAATGATAGTATAGTATAGTATAGTATTATTTTGCAACTAATTTTATAATTTAGGAAGTATGCTTAGCGTAGACAGATGCTGTGTAAACTTCTTTACAAAACTGGGCCAGTAATGTTACCTCAGTTCTGAGCTGACTTCCATTTTTATTTTGAGGTTATCTTTTAAAGACATAATTCTGTTTTTAACAGGCATGGGTGAGACTCTTGAGTAAACTAATTCTCATTTGAAACATTATTCAGAGACCTTCATTCTGTCTCCATGCCGATTGACTTTGAAAAGATCCTGTCATGTTTTGCTATTCCATGCTATTTCATCGGGTGGACAGAAAGGAGGGTGAACTACTAACCAGTTGCATGACAGAGTTGCTCTCTTTGGCATATAAACATGCTGCATCAAACTAGCTGATATAATTCTGGGGAAAAAAGATTCATATTGAGACACAGTAATTGCATTAGGGCCCTGAAAAGTAATTCTAATGGAAAATGATTTTGTTTTCTTTTCCACTGCTACAACTGAAATGCTCTTTTTAAATCTGAAATCAGTATTGGCACCGTACAAATATCCATGCACTTTTATTACTCTTTCTAACCTGATGAAATAACTGATTTACATTTGAGTTTTACTTACTTTACTGACAGATAAGGTGGTTTGCTTTGTAAAATAGATTACAAATCTGGTAAAATTTAATGTATGCATGTATTTTTTTAGGAATGACCGTTTAGGAAAAAGAATATATTTTGAGAGCTTCAGACAAAAATACAGAGATTAGTATTAGGGTATATGAAGACAGGTTTAGGGATTGAGCTACAATCAAACCCTGGAGCTTCGATGCACACTGTATTGAGGCATTACCAAAGCAAGATTTCCATTAGTTGAATGTGACCTGTTATTCAGATCTGGATCTAATATGGTTCACAAGAAACCATAAGGTTCATATGGTTTGCTGCAGTATTAAAATGAAATTTAACTACTTTGTGGAGGAACTTTACAGAGAATAGGTAATTGTCCTGTCGTGAAGATGAAGCACCCTGCCAAAGCAGCACATTTTCTTGCAGTTGATACAAGATCAGAAGAATAACTCAAGGAAAAGCCTCACAATCATTTGAATGGTTAGTAGCAGTGCAGAAATGAGAAATGCAGGGAAAACAAATAATGCAGTGTATTTAAAATACAGAAATCATTAGTATTACTAAAACAGCTTTAAAATACTGTCCATAAGGAATACAGTTTTACATCCAGATACAATCTATTTTCTTGGCCGGGAAAAAAGAGAGAAACAAATTTCAGTTACCTAAATAATATGGGTTAATCCATGAGGGATTTGTCTTAAAATCAAAAGGTGCCAAACCATCCAACATCTCAATCCTGTGGAAATAGAAAGAATAAATTTAACCAGAGCTTCTCAATGAAGCCTTAGCAATTATGTGACACACTACTGGTGGTTTTAAATATTATTTCAAATTGAATACTCTGGGCTTTTACAAGCTCTGAACATTCCATTATGTTGTGGTCTTGCCCCTTGCAGAAAGCGTCCACGAGCTCCACTTTTGCTTAAGACATGTCTGGCACTTACATGCTAATCAACTTCCTAAGGGAATTTAATTTGTCTTTTTTATCTACTGTAAAATCTTTCTGTTCCTTTTTTAATGTCATCTTTGCTCTTACGTGCATTTATTTACACGGTGCAAGTAGATTGGAACCAACATTTTATATAAGTTTTGAGTCTCCATTTGCCCTTTTGTGGGCAATGAAGGCTCAGGTGCAACAATAAAACTGAATGTAAAAAATGTATTCACAGGATAACTGGGACTGGATGCCTCCTCTACAGGGTCATAGCACTACCCATTACATCCCGTTGTAGTATGCTATCATATTAGACTAAAGACAAGGAAATCTTACTTGAATACTGCGAAGCACACAGATAGGACCACATAGTACACAGTGTAGAAAACTACCATGCATATCAACAGGTTCACCAGAACAACCTGCAAAAGGGAAAAAGACAGTAAAGCCATGTTTACATTGGGTACATAATTGTTAGAAAACAATTCTGGTTTTCTATCAATCATAATGCAGAAAGAAAACCCAAACCCAAAAACCACCACCAAAAATTTAGGCAGAATTTTTGCTGTTGCCGATTGCATTAAAGTTGTTAAAGACTCTTTGGTACATTTGAGCTCCTAATGTGTGGTTATAATGCATGGTTCTTTGTTTTTATTGCGTCTTGTTGTATACCAACTATTTATTGAATTTATAAGTGTTCAGAGAATGAGAAGCACATTTCTTGACAGTTATTTCACAAGAGACCTTGAGAGTTTAAGATCATCCAGATGCTTAACTAGTTTTTAACTTAGTTTTAGCCTAGTTTTTAACTTAAAAGAAATGCTATCCTTGTAAGTATGTTGAAACCATATACAAATAAAATGTAGGAAATTGTAAAGCAGTAACTGTTAAGTTTCCCAGCCTCTAGAAAACGCGTCACCTTAGTACTTACTTCCAAAGGTAAGGATGTAGACAACTTACATGAGTAATGAGGCATATCTGTTAAATATTTTTCAAAGTTCAATTGTTTATCAATTAATTCTAAATAAATTCCAACTTGAAATCGAAAAAATATCCCTAAAAATATGAGTTTCACCAAGCAATCACTATCTTATGATCAAATACTGTCTTTAAGAAAAGATAAACACTATATACAGAATTATACGAAGAATGTATATTTCCTAAGATACCTTGGTATCGTTCCTTCATTCCATTTCAGTGTCTTAATTTCTAAACTGAAATTTCAGAAACACTGCAGCCGGAGAAAAACCTGTTAGGTTTCACCCGATAAAGTTCATAAAATGGCTTAAGATCCTTTCAAGTGAACATATCTCTGATCACATATCTCTGATCTAAGTTGGCTTCCTGAATTGTGCAGGACCTAAGACTTGTATTCATTCCTACAGGTATAATGTAAAATTATGTTTTGAAGGGTAATATGGTTTGGCAATAATACTAGTCTTGCTAATGCAAAACACTTTAAGTTCTGTTTTAATGTGGTGATATAATGACATTCCAGATGTTTGTTTGGGCTTTTATTTTTTTTAAAGGGAAACGTGGGACATCAGGACTAGACATCTCTATGCATCAAACTTGAGCAACTGCTTTGGCAATGTTGTGTGCTTGCTTAAGCACATGAAACTGAAGTTGTTCGCTACATTCTGTAGAGTGGTCAGTAAAATCAGTTTTTCTTTTCTATAGACTCCAGATTATCTTGTATTTTCTTACTCTAGCTAGTGCTTTATCATGTCATATTTCTCCTTTCGTCTTTCTTAACTTCTTTTTATCTTTCCTCTTTCAATGGCCATTTTTTAAACTCCTAACTCTTTCTTTATTGTTTCATCTTCTTCTCTGCCTATCCTCTCCATCCTGCATCCTCTACTCTTTACTTTCATCAGAAAAAATGTAGGTAGAAAGTAGTCATGAGAAAGACAGTGACTGTGGAGAGAATTGCTACCAGTTCCATGCTGTCCATCTTTAATATTGTGCTACATGATGATTTACAATGGAAGGATCTGTGGCTACATTTTGCTTTTTGCTATTAAAGCATTTCATTTTCTGTTTTAGGAGCAGACTATTGTATAAATTCTTAGTCCAGGTACAACACATGTAACGAGTTAAGAATTTTGTTGCCCTTCCTTCAGTTTGGTTGTCAAATATTTGAAACTAGCTATGCGTGTTTACCTGACTCCTCTGGTAAGACCTCCATACATCTTCAAGCTATGATCCATTACGCAATAATGATCTAAGGGGAATGTAATTACTATAGTGATTCCATTATTAAGTAAATACACTTGGACCTGTAAATATGGGCCCTAAGCCTGCACATTTTTGTGTGCCCTGCAATATCTCATGCTGAATTTCCCCTAAGATCAATGGAATTGACCTGACAGCAAGTGAGTTTGGACATTTTGATGTTTTACAGGACTTCTTGTCTATGCTGATCAGAAATAATTTTAAAATGGAAAAATGAAGACTAAGATAATGAAATAATCCAAATACAGGTATTCGTTCAGAAGTAAATCCATGAAAAGTGGCCCTGCATAAGTGTAGTACAATATAGAGGACTGGATGCAATTTTTCAGTGTATCAGAATGGCAAGCATAAACTGTGGACTGCATATAGTCAAGCATTATATCAATGTAAAAGAAGCCAGTGTTTATGTCTTTGAATGCTGACACCATATTTACAATTGGAGTGAATTTTTAAAAAAATAGGTAACAACTAATAGAGGAATAGGACTCAATTCTGAAGAAAGACAAAAGGAATCGCATGTGTGTAGGTAGGTTACAGGGACCGAGGTAGGGTATATTCATCACTAAAAAGGAAGAGAAATTATTTGGAGAACAACTAAGACTAAAGGAATGAAACCAAAAATCAAATGTATAAGATAATGTGCAGTTTCAAATATAATTTCCATTTTGCAAAGTTTGAAAGAGACTTGCTCTTCTTATTTATTTGCTTTTATTCAAGAATTTTTATCAAAACTGGTTATTGAGCGCCCTTATCATTGCTGTGGATTTTGAGGATAAAGTTGGATAATGTCGTCAATAAGTGATTCAAAATTACTAAAGAAAAAAAAGAAAATGAAAGATACAGAATTTTTTTAAGTCTCCATTTTTTAATTAAACTTAGTTGACCGATAAGATTGCAGTGAAAAATATAAAACACAAGCCAGCTCTAAAGTACAATTTCCATTTCGATTTATTTTGTTATATGCTGTTAAAAGGAGCCCTTATTCAAGGAGGCAGCGACTCTGAGAAGGGTTGTAGATGAGCATTAGCTCATACTAACTCATTTTTTTGAGCTTCTCTTCCAATATTTTAACACAAAACAAAACCTTAAGGCTTTGGGTTTAAAGGTGAGAGCATATGAACAGAAATAAGGAACAAGTATTACCTCTAAACACAGCACTGGGAAGACAAAGTGGCACCCAATTTGGTGCCAGCAATTTTTAAAGTAAGTTAAGAAATTATGAAGATACAGAGAAGAATCAGAAAAGGGAGCTCATGGCTAGAAATGTTTGGGTTGTTTTGGTGGTGGGTTTTTCTTTTTCATTAGGACTACAGCCGTAAAGAGGTCAATCTGTTTAGCTCTGGGGGCTGATTTGATTATGATGGATAAGTATCTTCACAGGCAGAAAATACCAGGTACTTAAGGGCTCTTTATCAGAAAAGCCACAAGAAGTAAACAGCTGCAAGTTATAGCTAGACAAATTTGAAAGATGCTTGAAGGAAATTTTTAACTGTAAAGGCAATTAGCCAATGGAACAAATTGCCTTTGGAAATAATAGATCCATCAAAGCAAAACCAGATGCCTTTCTGGATGAAGCTTCACTCAGACATCTCTAACATCATCACTTCTGGCCTTAGCTCTTTGAATGGTTGATTATGTATTTACGGAACCATCTGACACTGACAGAAGTGTGGATACTGTGAACTTAGCAAACTACTTACTTGTATATTGCTAAATATTAGCAATATAATATTTGGCTAAATATTTAGCAAAAGTGCTAAATATTGAATAATGTGTCCATCTCCCATGAGGACAGAGATAAAGGAGCTTTAGTTCCTAATGCAATAGGAGAGAAATCCATCATGCCTGTACAAACCATTATTTGTCAATAAGTAAATGTCCAGGACAATCTTACCGTTTTCTTCTTTCCCTACGTCAAAACAAAGCCAAGCAAAAACTGAGAACAATTAATCTCTCTTCAACCAGTTTGGTCTGAGACTAAATACAGCTTTCCCATTTCCAATCTCTTTAGTCTTATTCTACATGAAATTTGGCCAAATAACCCATTTGATTCCTTTTCCACGGTGTACACCATGGTCACGGTAATGTTAATTGACTACAATGTCATGTTTGGCAGCCATGCTACCTCCTACCCCCCAACAAAGTATTTCTAGGCATTGGAAGTTTAATCTTTGGCACGTTTTTGGTGGGAATCATTTTCATTCCGTTGCTCTGAGCAGATGCACGTTTTCTGTAATTCTCCTTTATCCGCTGCCCCTCCTCTAGCAACTGACTCCTTGAAGCCTTACCTGCTCTAGGTGTAGATTTGTACTGTAATAAAAACGTTGACACAGGACTGAAGTGAAAATCACAGAGTTGAAGGATGGCTGTGAGCCGATGACCTGTTGACCTCTGATTACAGTAGGTGAATTCCTAGTCTCTCTTGAAGTCAGCAACAAACTTTCATTGGCGCCAAAGGCCCAGGATTTTTCTCTTTTTACCCAGAATATTCTTAGTCCCTGTCTTAGGGATGTAGTGGTGGTTTAGGTATAGCATGCTTTGCTCAGTTGAGTAAGCTAAGGAAAAGCATGTAACATGAAAACGAAAACCCTTTGAAAATTTTCCAGTTGTATCACATTCTACTTCATTTTTTTCAGTTTGACTTTTCCACTGAAATTTAAACATATAGTTTCTAAATCTCAGAATACTTTTTATTTTCAAACTATTTTTTCCCTGTCTAAATCCTCAGGTATTTCAAAGCAGAAACCCCAAGTTAGAAACTACAGGGCCATTTATTATATGTTAATACAACTTAAAGAAAGAATCTTAGGGAATCACTGGTGTCATCAAATGTAGGATTCTATTAGACACTTCCGAGAATTATATCTCATAAATGGAACTACATCACATATTTTAAATGCTTTTTATAAGATGTACTTTGCAGTACTTATTACCAGCACTATAATATGAAGTGTCCTTTTAATGTTGTTTTTTTAGGAAGACAACATGGAAGAACAATGTAAAAATGAAAGAAACAGCTCTTTCAAGCCCCGCAGTAGCTGTCTAATTCTCTAAATACTATCCGGTGACGTACAACACTATACAAACTCAATTCCCTTTACCTTGGTTTCAGCAGTTTTGACCTTGAGAGCCATGGACACATCATGAGTGAAAGGAAGTGCTGTTGCTGTATTCCATATGCCAAGATCAGCAGGAAGAAGCAGCTGGTTTCCGCCCAAAAACCAGTCTTATAGATGAGTATCGGACAGAATGAGGTGAGTTGATTGGATTAAACTGAATTGAGACAGAAGCCATCTGCGAGCTAACTGTAAGCCACTGAAGAGCAAAGAGAAAATCCTACTAGCTCATTTAATGTTCGTACTTTCATAGCTATAGTAGGCCCAAGCGTATCTATAATATAACTTGGCTATTTAGAGACAACATTATTAATATTATTTTCTGCTTTCTATTTGCTTTTTCCAGCATTCATTTGGTCACAGTTCCTTGGGTTATTATACCTTCCTACTTTTAATTAGTTTTACAATTCCTAACATTAATTCTATTGACTATAGATGTGGAGTGGTACATTCTTCACAATGTTCTTTGCTAATATTTTTCTTCTGACTATCACTTTATTACATCAAGTATAATTCACATTAAATGAAGTATAATTAAGTTAAGAAATGCCAGACTTATGTTATGACTCTTCTTTTCCCGAACCATATTTTGTTCCTTTAGTAGAATGAAATTTAGTGTGATTTAGAGCAGATCCAACTTCTACTGAGCAGTCCCTTAATGGATTCAGATTTCGCTTTTTACAGACACATTATATTTCAGTATGCTGTGTTATTTGGAAAAAGGAGATCATACCAGGGAACGCTTCTGAAAGTGCACCAGGAATGAACTTTTTTGGTTTTGCTGTCACTAACATAATATGTGCAAGTTTCATTAGGGTTTTTTATGCTTTTTTAATCATACAAAATAAATGTTATCTGCTTGAAAATAAAGTCTGCATTCAGCAAACAAGCAATCCATTCGCTCATGGATTTGATAGCTCCAGATTGTGAGTATTGTCAGGGAAATTACTGGTAGCATTGTGTGAAATTCCTTTCTGTGCAAAATACTAGCACAAAAATCTGTACATCAGTTAAATTCTATTTTGAGGGCTGAAGTGATGTCAAAGGAATAGATGGAAACAAAATTTAAAAACTAAATTAATTTGCTTAAACAGTTGCAATAGTCCCAAGTAGCAAATTAATGAAGAAATATTTGCTTCAGTAATTTAAAAATATTTGAAAAGGAACAAAAAGTTTCATTCAAAGAGCATCCTATCTACCCCAAAGGGTTGACTTAAAACAGCCATGACCTAAAATTAATTCACATAAACTTTTGCAGTAACTATAAGTAGCAAGATAATTGAAAAAAGTAATGGATTGCATTAATCTAAGACCACTATTAAACATAACAAGAGTTTACATTCGCTGACTTACTTCTTCACAAAGGATCAATTTAACCAGACAAAGATTGAGGATAGAACTAAATTCACAAAGTTTGACTGAAATGTAATGGAAGGCAAAGGCATGGATTTATTGGGGAGACTAAGAGGTTCCTGCCAGTCCTATTGAACAGCTGAAAACTTTAAATGCTCTAAAAGAAAGAATAATATTTCTGGTGCATCCTTGCTTCAAGGAAGCACCTGAATTGTGGTAACCCAGTGAACAGGAGCAAATCAAAATTGAAAGTGGCAGAAACTGTGTGTGACCCAAAATGCTGACTAAATCACTCAATAGTGTATGTTAATGGAAGAGATGTTGTGTTGCTGTTAGCAGAATGCTGAGATAATGGAATAATCACTTTTTGTAGTTCTTATGTTCTTCAAATTCTTTTTTACTGAGTCAGCTGTAGGAAATGTGACAACTATTCAGCAGAGGGAGACAGAAGACAAGTTTTAATAGAGGCTAAAATAANATTGGGGAGACTAAGAGGTTCCTGCCAGTCCTATTGCACAGCTGAAAACTTTAAATGCTCTAAAAGAAAGAATAATATTTCTGGTGCATCCTTGCTTCAAGGAAGCACCTGAATTGTGGTAACCCAGTGAACAGGAGCAAATCAAAATTGAAAGTGGCAGAAACTGTGTGTGACCCAAAATGCTGACTAAATCACTCAATAGTGTATGTTAATGGAAGAGATGTTGTGTTGCTGTTAGCAGAATGCTGAGATAATGGAATAATCACTTTTTGTAGTTCTTATGTTCTTCAAATTCTTTTTTACTGAGTCAGCTGTAGGAAATGTGACAACTATTCAGCAGAGGGAGACAGAAGACAAGTTTTAATAGAGGCTAAAATAAATGATCTATTCTGGTTTCAACAAGCCCTACTTTTAAATACAGACTATTTTCTGAAGCATTACACTACAGACTTTCATAAGGCTTTGGAGAAAAATAGTACTTCATTACTTTTGAACCCTTAGAGTTTGTGCTGGTTTGCCTTATGGAAACACACAGGAAACAGTTTGGTAGGAGTTCAACGCCTTACCCTCACGTGTTTGAGAATAGTTAATAAATACAGTTATTTGACTGTACCCATGTACTTTCTTTGTAGTGGTTTGTAATGGACAAGATTTAAGAGGCAGTGTCAAAATCCTAACTGGAGACAATTGCAGAATGGAGAACAACTGAAGGCACCTTTTGAAAGTGAAATTAAGGATACTTCTATAGGGCAGATACTTCTACAATAGCACTTAACAATACCCAGACAATACGTAGTTCCTATCTGCTACCTGGGCCAAAAGAAAAAGTGAATTTCTAATAATGAACTGTGAGAAAATTTTAATAAAATCTTCCTACTAATTTTGCTGCATAAGTTTATTACTTACTGGGGTTTTTTTTAGAATGATCCAATTTAAGCCCATAGTTTATGATGCTATCAAATAGAATTGCAAAAATTACTAGCAACAATTTGAAGAAGTATAGAGCAATATTACACAAACATCATGGAGGTTAACAGGTGATTTGTGTTGCTGTTATGCTGATTGTTTGTGCTACAGCACTGTGCCTCAAGAAGTAGAGCTAGACACAGAATCACATTTCTTCGGTAATTCCACCCCTCAAAAAAAAGTTTTAAAATCAGGGAAATAACTAAAACCCAAGGTATGTCAATTCATTATCCTGGGATCTTAAAGAAAATACAAAGATCAACCAAATGGATGCTGTCTGGTTTGTGTGGCGAGAAATTTTTAATTAACCGAAGGATGATGACATCAAAACATGTGTACTCTGTCTCCATCTGCTGATAGGGAGGAACTATACTTGTGTACAAGGACAAGAGCTTGGAAAAACAGCAGCCAATATTTTTGTTCTTTTGTTCTTTTACTGAAATGACTGGAAGCCTCTGACAATGCAGCGAAGGGAACTTGATGGAAATGCATTTTGAGAGTAAAAAGCACTAACATTTCTTGACTTGGAATGTGTTACAACTTTATCAAATATAGCTTAATTGAATCCTATGAAAGACAGCCCATACAATTTGGTGTTGATCGTATATGCATTATACAGCCTTAATATGACAGCTTGGCTCCCATATGGAAGGAGCCAGAATTGTGCGAGGTCTAGGCTCTACCTCCATGAGGATTAAAGCAATTAGGTTCTTTCCTTCTTTAACATCAGTCGCAGATGGATAAATTTTGAGGGATGGGAAATCCGAGAATTAAGTGGAAGCAGGAATGTGCTTTGAATGGATCAGTCTATTACTAGTTCCAAATTTTGTTGGATTGCTTTTAACAATGCCCTCATTCCTGATAATATAATGTAAAAGAGCTTTCAGTGTAATTGATTAAATAACAGGTGAATTTTAGGGACATTCAGCGCCTGAAAATTTGTCTCCTTGAATTTCAGTGTAAAAGCTCACTAACGCTATAATGTTCATAGTAGTAAAAGAATTCAACTAAAAAAATTGGTATAATTCTTTCTGATTTGCAAACTGCAAATGAATTGGAATCTTTCAGAGATAATTAACCCCAGTGAGCTACTTGTGTGTAAGGAGTTGGCTTAATTAATACTAAAATAGTAAACAACATCTTTTGCTTTATTAACTGACACTGTTGGCTTTGTGAACAAGTTCAATATAAAGCTTGAAAGTATCAGCAAAGGAACCAATTTAGTAGGCTTTATTTATTCAAACGAGAAATTAATTTTATTGTTTGTGAATGGTGTGGGATTGATAGAACTGAAAATGAAGTCTTCTGTTTATCCAGAGAGAAGCTATAACACAATTGCAGCAATGTAAACTTTCCACCCTGGCCCCACTGTATGTCTAAGAACCAAGTTTAATTGTCTGTATAAAAAAAAAAAAAATCAGTATTTGGCCTTTCTGCTGAGAAGCTTAACGTGCTGATTACCACAAGCCTACATTCTGAAGATATTCTCGCATCTCCACTAGTGTTAGTGGGAACTTTTGATGACTACAGTGAAGCACTGGAAAAATCTCTTTAGGACTAGGCCCACGAAAACTGAGGAGTGGGCTGCAAAAGTGCTGCTGCTGTTAGAGGGAAAATATATCGTGCTGGATCAAACAGTCTGAGAGAGGCAAAGCTGCTGCAGCTCCATGCCCCCCGGTCCAAACAGTAGCAAGGCTGAAATGTATTCCCAGTAAGCACACAGACACAGAGCATACATATACATCACTTATATGTGTGTGTGTATATATACATATATACACGTATGCCACACAGAGTATGAACACGGACAGTACCAGTGGTCTCATCCTGCTCCCATCCTTGGCTGAGCAGGTTGGAGGCTCACTAGTGAGGAGATTTATTTATACACATGTACAAGGTATATCCCTCCAGTAGCTGGGTCAGTCACTCTGTCTGCCCAGCAGCTGGTCCCTGGATCCTGGTTTGTCCAGTTGCCGACACCTGGAGGTTCTCAGCCACTGAGGCTGCAGCCCTGCTCCACTTACTGGCCCAGACTCTTACACACAAACACAATTTTCCACACTCATGGCTCCCCAAATCATCTAAATCCCTCCTTTCCCAGCCTTTGGTTCCTCACCTAAACACTCCTCCCTGCATCCCATGATGTGTCCCACTGAGCAGCTGGAAAGGTGATCCAGAGAGCTGCCCTCGGGGACTCATCTCGATGGGCTTCACACCTGGGCAATGGGGCGGAGGATCTCCTGTTAAAAACCTGGAAGGACACCAGACAAGGTGTTTGCTCCTCAGGAGACTGTAAGTGTGTGTCCGTGCTCCTCTGGGCTCATGGAGGTGGAGCAATGGCTCTCTGTAAGGGGCCTGGGAGCAGACCATCATGGTACTATTTCATCGCCCCCTCCGACATTGTCTCTGCATTCTTTCTTGGGTGTGCAGATGGACCGTTACCACATAACGTAACAGCTACTAAGCCTGGTTTTCTACCTTCTGAAAAAGCCAAAATCTAGCTGACAGGGTATCATGAGTGATTTTGGAATGGTTGAACATTTTATGGGGTTATCTATTTTACAACTGATTCAACTATAAATTTTATATGTTATGTGAAAGCCTAACAGGCAACAATACACTATGTGTAAGCTAGCAGATAAAAGTGCCGGGAAGGCTCCTGGGCCACTTGGTGTGACATGGCCGGTGTGTACTCTGCGAGACAGGGTGGCTGCCCACAAGCTGCCAGGGAGGCACGACCCAGGCCTGCGCCAGCCTCCCATGTTCTGCTTGCCAGCATGGGCAAGAACCTTTTCTGTCACGATTCAATTTAATGTGCAATCCCATTTCTGTGCCCAAGAATGTTCCCAGTCACTGTTTTAATTTACTGGGGTAGATGTAGAGTCGCTACAAAATGACCTAACGGTCTCATTTTTGTTCGTTGCAGGCAGGTGTCCCCAGCGCAGTAATACATGGCACTAATTAAGCTTCTCTTTCCGGCGCTCTGAGGAGAGATACCAGGATTGATTGGGCATGGAAACTGAACTCCTTTTTCATTTGCAGAAATGTACCTTCTGATTGAAGGGCTGATTCGAATGCTGGCAAGGCAGTAGAAAGAAATTTGCGCTGCCAATAGCCATCATAAATGTGTTAATATACAGCTGGGGGACTGCTGTGGAAGGACTATTGGGACACTTACACGTTCACATGTTTCCCTTTGCTCTCCGAAGAGGGAGTTTAAATAAACCTGCCTCAGTGCTTTTATACTGGGTTCTTAGGATTATGCAGTAAATTATTCTGCGAGCATTTTGTCCTGTTCAGGGAGTACGTTTTTGCTGTTTATTGGTGTTTGAGGAAAGCGATTGTTTTAAAAACAGCAAGCTTGTGAGCAAGAGATGTCTGCACAGAGGAGTCGGGATAAAGTATGTCTTTTGTTATTGGATGGAAAAGTGCCACAAGTTAATGATTTTTTGTTATTTGCCATCTTTAGTTTGAACTCGCCGTTCTAATCTGAGAAAATACAGAAATTCTAAAACTGATATGATGTAGAATAAACCACATCCAGGGTGAATTTCCATCTACAATTTTTTCTCATTTATCTTTATCTTTCTGCTGTCATAGATACCCTGTGTTTGCCTACAAAATAAAAATGTGTGCTGTTGAAACAATCACATTATTCACCTTCTTGAGTTCAGCAGGTTTGAAAATGAGAGTAAAGACAGCGCTGGGCCATTGTCTATTTTCAGACCTGTCATTTCTAGAGAAAAAGTTCTCCCATTGACAAGTAAAAAGGTATTTTTCCCAACTTTTCACCCCAAAAGCAATTTTGAATCTTCAAGTCAAGCACTTTAATACAGCAGACAGCTTCTGCTCTCAGTTACACCTGTTGAACTTCATTACCTTCCATTCTGCCCTAATTACATATAGACAAACTCATTCACTTAACCTTGTTGACCCTGCCATTAGAACTTTAATTAACTCTTGTGACCATGATTCATGGCCCAGAACAGAATGCAAGTAACCTTATCGCAACTAGATTAGCAATTGGGCTAAAGTATATTTTCAATCAATCGAGCATTTGTCTGTGATCACTGAATAGGAGGTTGAATACAGATGCATTCAGTGACTCAATGAAACATCTATGTATATTTATACTTTTGACTACTATGGTGTAAACAGACATATTATTAAGCTCAGAAACATGATAAATTCTTTCATATAAGAATTTGTACTCAGTTTTACCGACATTAGATAGAGCTGATATTTGGCAGGAAAAAAAAACCCCTGAAAATTGTATTTATGACATCTCCAAAATGTGTTTCAACAGCACTTTAATATGGCTCCAGTTTAATAGAATTGATTATTAAATGGTTTTCTGCAGAATAATAGCTAATGACATCCTAATGTGAATTTCAGCAGACTAAATTTTCTTTAAATCCAATTTCTCACATCACATTGCTCAAATTTTCAGTGTTTTGTGGATTCCTCTGTCAATTCAGGATACTCTAAAATTGGAGGACCTGTGTTCATCTCTGACCTTTTGTAGCCCTTTGGTTCCTGTCATCCACTGAGGTTAGCTACTGCTAGCTATTTGGCATGTCTTCTAGACTGACTGACGTCAGTTGGCTCTCAAGTATTTCATCTCCATGATTATGGAATTGGGTCCCAGTAGGATTTAGACATGCGGGACTTGTATCTTTTTACTATTTTAAAATCAGGTCCAGAGATGCTGTATTCTCACCCTGGTTTTAATGTTTTTTAAGCTGCTTAGGAAATTTATGGGATTACTTGTGCAGAAGGAAGGGCTGAAGTCTTTGCCACTTGGAGTCTGAAGCAATAAGATACTTATCTGCATAGTAAGATAACAGCATTTCCCTATGTCACATACATTTCCTGTGTCACAATACATATGGTAATAATACTAAAACAATGCATAGTAGAGTAACAAAGATCATTTAAGTACTGCAAGTAGATGAATGTCCAGTTACTCTCAAGAATAGCCAAATTAGCATTAAAAGTAGGGAAAATAAACCCACTTACATAAGTGCATGGGTGCTACCAGGCCATCCACCACCAAAAAATACATCTTTTTTGCATTTCCTGAGCAGATTCTGGTAGCTGCTTTGGGTTAGGAGGTATGGCATGTGGTCGCTAGCTGTGACTAGTCTTTCTATTAGTAACTCATAACCTAAATACAAACAATCTGACTTGGCCGTGTCTTTGCTTTTCCCACATGAGCAGCTGCCGTTCCAGTCATTGAGGCTACTCAGGTAGGGCAACAGCTTGGCAATGTAAAAATTCTAAGTAATACCATTTCTTTTAATCCCCGAGAGACTGGCAGGAGGGGGCGGGGGATGGGGTGGGTGAATTAAAAGCTGTCACATCATCAGTATTTTGTTCCATCTTCTTTCATACAAAATGCTACAGGTGATATATATCCAGCCACACTGTACGGAAAGTATTAGCGCAATTGGAAATGTTTTTGTGTTACATAGCCAGCTCGAATCAGGAAATTTTTCATGTCTGAATGTACAATGCTGGGGATACATGCAGTCAGCCTTTGAGGCTTCAAAATAGTTTTCACCTGATAATGTGAGTTTTCATACACCTCAGATGATTTAATACACAGTGGTATTAAAAATAACATCTACCGTTTTGAATTACTGCCTGTGTTCAAAATAGTTGCCACTAGATGGCAAACTGATTGTATGCAGCCTTCCACACAAAGGGAACGTCTCTGCTCTGTCTAGGTGACCAGGTGAACGTATTCCATCAGATTTATCCTGCTCCGATTCCGTTGAAACCACTGGAATTATACCAGAGAAACAGATGGCTCTTTAACCTTAATTACTGAAAGCGCCTACAGTAAGTAAATATCATATTTGTTTCTGTTAGCTTGTCTAAATCAAGTCTGTTGTACTAAATCATTTAACTTCACACAGCAAAAATGCCAGAGTTCAGGCCCATCGTTCAATTTTAGGTACCAGGTACGTCCCATGGTACTTAAGAGGTAGTGAGTGGCACATGCTGACAGAGACAAAAGGGACTTGAAGATCAAAATCCCCTTTTATATGTGCCCAGTTGTACAGGACCCGTGTGAATGCTCACGTTTTACAGTGCCTGATCCTTCAAGTGCCACAAATCTCCTATTTAGCATCCATCAGTTCACACAGAGCCTCAGCTAGAGCCAGGACCTCTTATGATGTTATCCTTTCCCCTTCCCTCATAATACTGCAATAATGGATGGCTTTTCTAAGCAGATGCCGCACATTTCCATTCACAAGTGCTATTTGCGGTCACTTATAAAAACACATTAACCTACTCAAGATCTTGTTTTTGTCAGTTTCACACCAGTGCCACTTTACTGTTGCTATCATAATGCAAGAAAATATTTTATGATACTATGTTAAAAACAATTGGCATAGGCTTCATGTCTGCTAGCATACTTCCCTATTGTGCATTGGTCTGACACCACCATTCAGAAACAGAGACCTCTTTTAAAAGCAGGACTTAGCCAAAAACTTGCTGTATTTTACTTTCTTACATTAGCAGATGTGTATATATAAGAATGTATACCTAAATTTTATGTCTTTGCTGTGCCATTAACTGTTGTTGGAATCCATCTTTGGTTAGTTTTTATTTGAAATCTGAGTTTTCACCCACGTGACTTTGTGAATTAGCTTGTTTGAGATTTAAGCGTTCTTGAAGGCAAAGATCAGCAGTTGTACTGTCATTTTCTCATGGAAATAGGCTGGCAATTCTGACTTGAGATTTATTTTTAACACTAGTTTAGCTTACTGGTGCTATGCTATCAAAAGCAAAATTGGGGTTTTAATTTAATTGCTATTGGTGCAGCAAATTGACAGTATTTAAAAATATGCAGAGGGTTTAGGACTCATGTCAGAATCTCAAGCAAGATTCATTCTGAAAAGATTTGCTTTGTCCAGTTCCTGAGAAAAAGTGTAGTAGGTCCACTGGACTGACTGCATAGGTGTTCAAGTTCCCTCTGGTTTTACTAAGTCCGTGTCTACTGAGGTGATGTTTATCTCCATCCTTCACAGGCCTCAGGGATATTGTAGGCAGTGCCCTCAGTATGCTGGCTAAGTTACAGCTGTGTGGTAAAGCAATAGCTACAGTTAGATCTCATGCATAGGGCCATTAGTTATTCACCAGCGAGAATCAGTACGGCATTGTTGTGCCTCATGAAAAATTAGCAACACGTAAGCACGTTATCCCAAGTTTTTTGATATTCCTCTGAAGTACCAGAGATCAACCACACCTGGATATGGGGCCTCACACAGAATGAATTCATGCTCTATGGCTGTGCCAAGGATCTTTGCTTTTAAAGTCCTGCTTAATGTGTCATCCTCAAGTATTCGAATTTTCACTTATTAGCAGATTTGGAGGTGGAAAGGAATAACCTCCACATTAGATTCGCAAGGTACTTGAGTGGACTTTTCTTTCCTCCATAGTGTAAGGTGTGGTTCATCTTCTGAGATCACACCATCTATCGGGCTGCCAAGCCTTGCCGTGAATTTGGGCATGAGTTTAACCTCGTGTGTCCTGTTTTCTGACCGCAGTGAACAAATCTCTTACTCTTCTGTGCATTGAAACCTTAATTCATCTAACTTAATAGCTTAATTTTGAATGTAATACGGTAACAGATCTGGCAGAAACCTAATAGTTTGTATTATATAGGAGGTAAGGCTAATACAGGGTCTAATGGCTCCTTCTGGCTGTAGGCTGTGAAAACAAAAGACCATACCTGCTGAGACTTGTGAGGTCACTTTATTGCAATGCCGAAAACAATGTTTTCAGATTTTTTGGCCAAAATGCTGGACTGTTGGCCTGAATATAAAGTTATGACTTTTTCCTTGCAAAATGAATTCCTCTTGAAAATTTAGCCCCTTCATAGGCTTTTCTTTCCTGTAAAAGGTAAGGCAATCCAGTTCTTACATTAAATCATCTCTTCTGTGATCCCAAGGGGCTCTTTTAAATAAAATTAAATGAATGTTTAAAAAGTATTAGGTGTCTCAGATTATAATCTCATTAAGTTGTTCTCAAGACATTGTCTTGCTCAAAGAAAAATCACTTCGAGAAAACTCCTGCAGTATTTTAGATCTGTAATCCAAATGCAGTAACACTGTCACAGCCTACAACGCTGAAGTCATTTGTCTGTAATGGATTATTAAATTTTCCTATTAAAACCAGAAATTTTTTTTGAGAAATCTTGCATACATCCTCATATGTGTTTAAAATAGCAAAAAACATTCCTTATTTTTGAGTGACCTTTTTAGAAGGGAAATTATTATCTCTGTTGTGTTAAAAGTTGTGTTAAGAAACTGAATGGGATCTCAGGAGCTTGCTTGTTTCTCCCATAGACTTTCTATGTGGAAATTAGGATGCCTGAGCTTTTCCAGGGCATCTGCCGGGAGTCTACAGTTATGTAGGAGATTAATATTTCCTCTACTATAAAGTTATTTGGATGTTTGATTCAGGAGGAGGTAATATTAGACCGGTTAATGCAAGTTGCCACAGTGCATATGTCCAAAATGGAAAAAAAAAAAAAGAAAAAAAAAGAAGGAAAAAATTAGCCCATACTTAGCAAATTACAAGTTCTAGTTAAAGTTTTTACCATTTAATACTCTAAGAAAAAATACATTTAAATTTTTCAACGCTATCTCCATTTCTGATGCCAGCAAATTTGGGTTTTTTACTAATTACAAGATAATGAGCTGTAAAAATCACACCAGGATGAGGAGTGGCGTGAGTTTCATTTCAGCTGAACCAAGCATGCTTACGTTTTCCCTCGTGTAGCCCTTTGCTTTCAGTCCTCTAGCCTGAGAAGTTACACAGCAAGCTGTTCTGCTGTTAGGCACTCAGCTGAGTATGTAATACCTGAGTCACTAAAAGATATAAAACACTCTTCTGAGCTTCATCCTCCCACACTACTACAAAAAATGTTCCTTTTCTACTGCAGATTTTTGGCTCTGTATCTTCCTACATTAGTTGTCATTTAATAAACTCTACTTGGGTATGAAAGAACCACAGTCTGGGTTTCCTGAGGTTGAAAATAAAATGAATGCAACACTTCAGACTATTGTTCCACTGAAATTAATTTGTCTACATGATATTTCACTGTAACTCCAAACTGTTCTCTGGTTCCTGTCCAAAAGTGGAGGTTCTATTTTAGTTACAAAGCTTAGCCTCATAGGTTTTTACTCAGTAAATGCAAGCTACAATGCTTTTCTCTTTCCAGAACTATTGGGTTTTTTTGTCCTTATGTATTTAATTCAAGAACCTAGTTGACTCCTTGCATGGGTGAATCATAAGCTAA
This sequence comes from Steatornis caripensis, assembly GCA_013398225.1. Taxonomy (NCBI): domain Eukaryota; kingdom Metazoa; phylum Chordata; class Aves; order Caprimulgiformes; family Steatornithidae; genus Steatornis; species Steatornis caripensis. The sequence goes on from VZSC01019271.1 coordinate 43,292, forward strand.
CCAAAAACTGCCAAAAGCCCTGTAGGACTGAACTAAATCTTCATGTTGAAACAAACAAATCCATGTAGTTTTGCATAAATAAGAGAGTTGTTTATTGAGGTATTCCACTTGAAATCAATTGTGGAATAACCAAATTAAATTACGTTTCTCGATTTGGAGGGACATCTGGACCAGAGGAACAGTTTGAGGTGAGAAGCATTAACTGCCATAGAATGGGAAAGCGAGAACTTAAAGTCAAAACTGTTCTGTAATATTCAGTGTCCAAGGTGCCAAGGACCTGACTTTTCAAGTCCTTATGTCTGAAGCATCGTTCCAGCAGAACTCAGCTATAATGAGCCAACACTATTTCAAACTAGATCTTAGATCTCCAGGTGTCTCTCTGAAAATGTGTGATTAGTAATTATCTGGAAAAGTCAGATTAAAATTGCTTGTTTAGTATCTTATGAGAACTCTCCAAGGCAAAGAAGGAACCTCATGTTCAGCACCTCCATGCAGGTGGCTTTCCTTCTAGCAATCCACTGCTTAATGCATTTTACACCTTCTGACTGCCAGAGCCAATGAAGCAGCAGTTTTGTAATCTTCAATTTATAACCTTGTAGAAACTCAGAGGAGATTTCTTACAGTGGGGTTCCCTGAGTAAGGCTGGGTTTCTGTAGAAGAAGTAGTCTATCGTCATGCTATAATAGTGTATCACCATGCTTGTGCCCAAGGGTTCTAGTTAAAGTTTCGAAAGCATATGAATGTTCGCATTTCCTATGTGTTAAAAACTTACATTTAATCTGACATTGCACCTTTAAAATGTTGTTTTAATGTTTTGTTTGACTCTTATTCACAGTCTTCTTTATGCCTTTTACATTCCTGTCTTCTTACCTGCCCAAATAATTCAGCTTAACCACTGACCAGCTCCCAAACTACCAGTTAGCCCTCTTGCACTATCTAACCCCTGGTTTAGCTGGTGTTCATTTTTGACCCCATCCCCTGAAATCTTCGTCTTATTCTCTTCACATATTTGTCCTGGTCCCTTTGCTCAGTTAACCTTGGTTCTCGTCCTTTGCCCACCTTGGTTGTTTGTCATCCTCTGAACCTTATCATCCACGCAAGCTCCCAGTCCCCATCTCCTGCATATACGCACGGCAATTCATGGTCCTACCCTCTCGCTCGTCGTACTCCTTCCTTTATTTCTCCATGTACATAATCACTAACTCCTAAATTCCACTTTTGTCTACGCTGCATTCAAATTCATTTGTTTTCTCCTCTGCACTCTGTCAATGAAAGGCCCCTTCAAGGCACGAATTTTCTGGTTCTTGGCTGTAATCACAGGAAGAATTATGCAGCCCTGACTAGGTCCACAGCAGACGGACTCTTCAGAGTTTTCAGCTAAATCTCCAGCAAGTCTTTTCTGAGCACTTGCCAGATGGAGTTTTTCAAATGTGGATAGATTTTCAGAAGAACAGCAGGAATATTTCCCTAGCTTAAAGCCCCTCCATTCTTGTCAAATTTAATATTTTTACTTCAACAACTGGATGGAGTAAAACTTTTAGGGTAGAAACCCACAACATTTTCAACATGGGCAACATAACATACTTTTTGTCTAGCCCTGTTCTCATAACGGCTTAAATTATTTTATCTGTAAATTGAGAAATAAGGAAAAGCATCTGGTAAGAAATTTTTCAGTCCAAAACCCATTTGGCAAAGTTATAAGTAACTAAAAGAGGTGTCTAGAAGTGAGAAGTGTTGGGACATCTTCACTACAGATTGTGCTACCAGATCCAATCATAATATATACAGTTACAAACACTGTGTATTAATTGTCTTCGGTGGAATAGCTTCCAAGGTGCCAAATCTTGAAGCAACTTCAAGCTTTGTGTTTAGAAAGATGAAGAATATTCAAACAAAAATGTATGCATAAAAAATGGTCTTCCAAATACATATTACCATCCTCATGGAATTACTTAAGCCTAAGGCCCACCTTTCCAGCAGTCTGCAAAATTGCAATGTATATGGTATATAGGAAAATGATATTATATATTCTTATATACATAATAATTACATGCATAATAATTACAAGGTTGTACTCCTATGTGTTTTAATTTAGACTGTTCCTTACTCACCTAGCTCCAGGTTCCTTACTCAATTCCAGACAGGTCAAACTTGACAGGATTTTTTCAGTTCATCTTCTATACATAGGAATGAAAAATTCTCATATTGAAAAAGTGAAATGTTTTCTCAACTTGAAGATCAGAACTGCCAAATTTTAAGCGACTTGCCAAGACTTAGTTTGACTTTTATTTTTTAACTCAAGATACTGGAACAATATAATCCAAATTTTCAAAGCAGCTAATGACTCCCACATCCAGTGGATGTTATTGCAAGATGTCCTGCTTGACTTCTTTGATGTTTTTTCCTACGGTAGCAGAGGAGAGCTGGCTGGAGGCTTACCAGGGAGAGATCACTGCTCAGGCTCTGCTGAGTCCAAGAGGACCAAGACTTCCTGTGCCTTGGATCTGTGGACATTAAGACTTTACTCTTTTTTCTTGCTGGTAGAAGAGCAAGTGATCCATATCCTCACAGTCAACACAGCATGAGTTTGGATTGCCAGAGGGGCATGGGAGATGTTTGGTTTTGTCAGGAGGCAGTGATTCTTGTCAACGTGTTTATCAAAAACTACTTTCAACTTTGTAACTCTGCTTGCTGGGAATAATTCCTTAGCAGATGAACTGCAGTCAAAAGCTAGGTTCAGAAGTCAAAAAGTGAAATCTTCAAACAAGTTACTCACTTCTCCATCCCCAATGAGCTATTTGTGGCCCACGGAGGCTTTTATATGAGGATGACAGAGATGTCTTAAATTTGCCATCTAAGTCTACAGGATCTCCTCAATTACGTTGGGATTGGAGTGACTGGGGCTGATGAGTGGGGATGGGAGCTGTTGCTGGAGCTGGGGAAATCTCCCAGCTGTGCATTCCAGGCCCGGGTTGAGCCTCAGCTGCTCTCACATGCTGCACAGTTGTGCAAAGTCACTGCAAGTTAAATTCCCTGGGCTGGCATAATGCTGTATCACACCGGGTGCACTTTTAGGGATGACAAGCAAAGGAACATTTGAGCTGACATGGAGCTCCAGAGCTGAGAAAAGATATGGACAAGGAAATTAAATTTTTGTTATGTGCTCTGCAACTTAATACCCCTGCTGCTAAATGGTTATCCTTAAAAAAAAAAAAAAAAAAAAAAACCAAACAAAAACCCAAAACCCCAAGCTTTGCAAACACCTATTTGAGACTTTGATTAAGATTTGAGCAATTGAATTCCTCTCTCCTGCAATTTGAAAACTATGCTTTAAAACAAAATTTCCTATGTTTTCCAGTTGCCACATATGGGATTAATTGCAGGTAAATTTTGAATTGGTGCAGTGAACGGTATACCCTGGTAAGCTCAATCTGTCAATAGGTTCTTACTTTGCTTACAGGTCAGTTTTTGAAATGTTTCCTTTTAGAAACTTGCAAGTTAAGACTTCACAAAGCCATTGAGTCCAACAGGAAAGATGTATATAAGATCAGATGAATCTGTTCTTCTCGCTGCAGTCTGTAGAGAGGGCTAAACTCAACAGCTGGATACAATTACTACTGTGACTTTGTTCAGTTGCTTTAATTTACATTGCTTACTTTTGGTCACATAGATCAGTCTTTCCTGATGCCAAACATACATAAACCACAATGACTTTTTTTTCCTCAACATTCATAATGTTAGAGGTATTTTCAGATCCTGAGGTTCCAACGTATAAATGCAAGATCTACTAAACCTGTGAGGTTTTGGCTCCAGAGATGCTAGATTGTTTTTAGACATGGGCAAAATTTTCAAAATGGTCTACAAGTTTCTCAGCCCAGTTCCCACTGGGAATTAATGTCCTATTGGTTTCAGTGGGCTTTTGCCTGACGAGTCAGTGAGCGGGTTTAGAAGTACATTTTATCTTCCAATTTTTTATTTTATCTCATTTCAAAAGCATATATAATGACCATGATGTTGCAATCTCACAGGGATACGTAGAGAATAAGGCAGTTACATTGTCTGAGGGATCCGTGCCCTCTTGTCTCTACTGTTGCCCTTACTTTAAAGCATTAGCTTTGCTATCTGACACACTAAGCACCTGAAATATTGGCATGATTTCCTGGGATATAGGGACTATCTGATCATACGTGGTAGCTGGAGAAATCATCAGTTATTATGCAGATTTGACCTTCTTGTTCTACTACAAATTTCTGCTTTAGATTTCTTTTTTGATTCGGTCCATGATGGAATTGAAGCAAGAAAAACATATTTTGATGGTTTTTCGATAACCAGTGCAAGTTGACCTTGTAGTCTTGATCAGTTTGTAGAGGACTGGGGTCTATATCATGGACAATGCTTAGTTTTTGCTCTTACTGGCAGAGTCAGCTGAGATAACGTTTGAGTGAAGGCGTGCTGAAATGGAGCTATCCTTCAGATAAGCTCACACGGCAACTGGAGCCGAAGTCTGCCTCGGATGGCCACTTTTACATCTGTGCTAAGGCAGAGCTGCTAACCAGCACAAAAAAAAAAGTTTTTGCCCTTTCCGTGCTGTACTTGATCTGTTACGTTTATATCTTTTTGGCTATGCAACCAGATCTGTGTTTCAGAAAGACCACACCCCCCATATATTATAAACATTAGAGCTAAAAGGAGGCAAATGCAACAAGGTTAGAAATGGGTTTTGCTCTAATACCCTATTTTCAGTGATTCGTTACTTAAAGAAATATTTTAAGCTGAAATTTTCCATGCTAAGCTTCTAACGACATCTATTTTTCACCCATTAGAATACTAGGGTGAAAAACAGTCTATGTTATGAAAGAATTCTTGCCATATTAAAAAATAAAAAAAATGTTGTAGAGGATAAAATTAAGAATTTAAAATAGAAATTGGCAAGGAAATGTTCATTACTTTGGAGTACATCGTGCTCTTACTGTGAGGAAAACTAATTCTGAGTTCACTGAACTTTAAGGACTCATAAGCTGGCTATGAGCACCAGTAATGGCAGCTATAGCTAAAGACAGGTGTTCTTATTGCACATATTCTATCGGTTTAAGAGCAGGTTTTGCTTGGTAGAACTAGTCTGTGAGTATTGTGAAGTATTAAATATTATTATTTAACAATTACCATGTTATACTTCTGTCTTTTAGCTTTGAGGAGAAATACAACTTAAATTATTTGGAATATACAGTGGCAGCCTGTGAATTGCAAGCTGTGCGAGAGAGGGGTGGTGACAGTAGTTGTAAATACACATTGGTTTGAATTCCAGCTGAGCACCTACCTTGTCTGCAATGCGCATATGCGTGTGTCTGTTTCTATAAGCATGTCTTGACATATTAGCTATTACAGAAGGAGAAGCAGCATGTGCAATAAGTTTATATAAATGTGTCCTATCCTATTCAAATCTGCAGCTGCAGATTCCCTGATGTGCGCAGAACTGCGCTCACTAGAGCCCTATTCTGATCGGTTGTAGTAATGTAAAGAAAACTGCACAGTACTGTGGCCTATTCTGGAAATTAAAAAAAAAATCTTAATTTTACTTAATATTTTTTGTACGCAGCTACTTATTCTCAGACCATGTCATCTTACATCAATCTTCTGATACAAATGCAGATCATCATCCTCAGAACTGGATATCCATCTTTCCTGCAGAACAGCATTGCACCATGAAGACAAACTGTTCATGTTTTGCCTCACGAACACGTAAACTATCATGTTGCAGAGCTCCATGGATGCCTAATAGAGAGCAAATATTACATGGCTTTGTTTGTATAAATCCGTTTATATAGGTGCTTTCTGCCTTCAGGAAATTACACAACAAATACTATTTTATTATAATGTGATCCTGTTGTTATAGATGTGGGTCAGTCTATTTTTATGTGTGCTTATATAACTCAATTATTTGTTCCCAGCTGCAACTTGGCTTACATTCCATAGAGGAGAGCAACCCTGTTACTTGCAAAAAGATTAAGTACTTTAATTTAAATAAATATATAAATATATCGTGTGTGTAGGTATATATAATTATAATGATACAATTTTAGACTCTTCTTTCTCATTCAGATATACTTAGGTAATACCTCTTTTTCATTGGATGGATGCTCAGAGCATCTACCTGATCTGAGACAGGTGAAGTCAGAAATACTGCAAATGGAAAGAGATTGTCATCATCATGTAGGAGAGTTTTTGCCAAAAGTTTCCAAACCGAGAATTGCCATTCAGATACTCACATAGTCTATAATGTTAGGTGTGTATCTGAATTCACTGTATAGTTAATTAAAAGCAATAAACTCTTAATGTACATGTTTGAATCCTACTCTAAGGAACGTTCTGCTGACTTTATAGAAAGCCTTAGCTCCAAACTCAGCGTGTAAGAGAGATGCCAGAAGTTAGCAGTTAAGAATAGCCCCTAGGTGAAGTTTGTGCACTAACAGTACCCTTGCACATCATCATCATTGTGGTTACTTCTGTGAATAAAGTGAAGAATATGCGGTGCTTTCAGGACAATCAAATATTTATGAAATTACTAGTTACACCCATGCTTGCCTAGATGAGCGATGAGAGGGGAAGATATTATCTCTTTGGAGCCAGGAAAGTCCACTGTTGGTTTTTAGCCAACAATCTCAAAGTTCTTCTGCACTTTCTTGGACGCTTACAAATTTTAAATGTTCCCTGGGAATTTGCCAACATCTCCGTATGCAATATTTGTACACTGCATATCTAAAACTCTTTCAGTTTTAACTTAATTTTTCCAGTTTAAATGTTTGTACTTTAGGTAAAATAGGGTAGATATGCTTCCCAGTACAGTACCATAATGATCATAAAGATTGTACGGTTCATGCTCCCGTGCCACATCATCTTCTTACTAAAACTTCAGCCCCAATGGATTTTCAGTTTGCAAATAATTCCCTGGAGGGTAAGAAGCTCAGATGACTCGATGTGAAGTGTTATGTGAAGCTTGCCTTAGAACATGTGAAAATGAACTAGTTTCAGCAAAAGTATATTTTCTGTAGTTTAGTTCCTCTTGAACACTTAAGAGCATGCATCAGTTCTGTTATCACTGGATACTGGAAATCAGATCATGTTATGGGAAACTGTAAATGTAAACCAACATGAGCAGATCCTTCCATGAACAGGCATCAGCCTCCACAGACTACTAACGTATACAGTTCTGTACTCAAAGCAAAAAGAATATCCTGCCTGCTTTGTTGTGGTAGCCAGGAGACCGAGTTCTCCATTAAAATGTGTTTGTCGAACCTTGAAATCTATAGCAAGCAGGTACTCCCACCTCTTATTATTGTGCGTAATTATTTTTTCTAAGAATGCTGGTTCACACTCATCATTATTTTCTAGATAATGAATGAGATTTTGGCAGATTGATTTCCTAGCGTGAGGGGTTAGCGCATAGCTTGAAAGTCCAGAATGAAAACTCCCTTTTACTTAGTGAAGCCACTATTTATGTTTACATATATCGATCCAGGCCAGCAGGTACGTAGCCACAATGCCCGCTATTCCAGCCCAGGGACTGTACGGGTTGCCTCCACAAAGCCTCGGGATGACTCAGGATCGGCAACAATGCAATATGAATTTCTCTGATTCATAGTAATCCTTTCGTTGTCAGCCTCAGAAACAGGCCCCATTAACATTCTCTGTTGTTTGTCAAAGAGGGGAATGATATTGCTGCGTGTCCATGTGACATGACATCACTGGAAAAACGTTATCAAGGGCGCACTTCGTGTTGTTCCACAGGGGATGTCGGGCCTAACAGCTAACAGGAGATCCTTTGTGTATTGCTTTAATTGCAGTCATATTTGGTTGGCCTAGAGGATACCTGTTCTGCTGCAACCCTAATTCTGAATTCTCCNGTGACATGACGTCACTGGAAAAACGTTATCAAGGGCGCACTTCGTGTTGTTCCGCAGGGGATGTCGGGCCTAACAGCTAACAGGAGATCCTTTGTGTATTGCTTTAATTGCAGTCATATTTGGTTGGCCTAGAGGATACCTGTTCTGCTGCAACCCTAATTCTGAATTCTCCGGTAATGAAAAACCCCTTATCGATGTCCAAAAAAGCTTTGTTCAATGTTTGCTACAGCCTAGCTGCATTTCTGTTTTCCTTCTATTGCCTTTAACCATTGGTGTCAGGCTTTTGCATTAGCCACTTCAAGGAGAAATCTGTTTGCTCAGAGTAAACCTGTGCATTATCCCACGTACATCAAGCATTTATTGCCTGTTAGGTGCAATCTGCCTTACATCGTCAATAGCTTTTTAAAACAAGTGTTGAAACACACTATTAGATAAAAAAGGACTGAAACCGAAGAAAGAAGAGTCTGCATGCATACTTTGAGCCATCAGAACTTATGCCTCATAGAAGCAATATTTGGAATTCTTTCCTATTCATCAACTGCTGGACCAATTTATATTTTACCAGGAATATCCACATGTGGTTGTGAGTCACTAAGCCTGACACATGTTGCTCTGAAAACTGTTCTCTTGCTCGCCAGGCAGAGCAAGTTAGAGCAAGTTCTTACCCTGCCGTTGTGTCTTAAGGACCTCAGATGGGACTTCCCCCTCCTTTCCTTGTGCTGCCAGGCTTTGCTGTCCTTTCAGACCCATAGGATGAGCTATTTGTTCACTTCCAGGTATTTTTCAGCAACAGTTACAGAACTAGTAATTCTACTAACAATTATTAAAATAACCCCTTCATTTGTTGCCTATTTCAATAGAATTGTTTTCCACAAAAGCAGTGCAGGCTGCAAACCTTTCTCATTCTGCTTCTGTTCCCAAGAATGGTGTTTGCTCCTGTGCTGCCTCACCAACTTGTCTTCTTTGTGCGTATTTAAAAATACGGTCTTAGCTCTCAGAGTGACTACTAGCTTTCGGATGACAGGTCTGGAGTATCCAGCTTGAACAGGCTTCCCAATGTAATGCTCTGCTGCGAGGCTGTTGTAATCTTACGCATGGTTGGAGCCAAAGCTGCCTGCTAAGGGAATGATAGTGGCCCTTATATGCAGTGTGCGCCCACACACCTTTGAAAAGAGCATGAAGGAATAGAGCTCTATGTCAAAAAGAACCCTGTGGTGGTTGCCCTCTTCCCCACCAGTAAGCAAGACATTGCTCATTACTACCCCTTCAAACTTCTTCTAGTAAACTCCATTTTTAAAGACGCAAATCTCCTGCTGTTGTAGCTTTGCCTGACACGTTCCCTCCCTTCTGCCCCCTTTCCTTCCTTGCCCTCTCACACTCTTGTTTGCCCCTTTCCACATCACTCATCCTCCTCTGGGGTAAGTCTCTCTTTTACTACCCACCACCTTTCCCCTCCCACAGGACCTTAATTCTTACTGATTCCTTTTGGCCTGTCATCCATTCCAGATCACATAGTCTCTGCTGTACCTTTGTACCCCTCCCCCCTGCCACTTGAGATGGTGCCCTCTCCTGCTTCCCTCAACAGGTTCAAGCTTTTGCTCCAAGCCTTTCCCTAATGCCCAACCTGAATGTCCAAGCTTCTAACTTCAGACTTCTCCTGGCTCAAGAGCCCTCGAGACTCTCATTAGAGGTCCTAATTTGCATTTGACCCACTTTTACAGATTCCTTTCTCTGCTTGTACGTCTCATGAATCTGGTCCAATACTTCCCAAACTTTTCATAGGCAATATTGCTCTGGATTCACTTCTGTGCTGACAATGCCATAACTTCTGTATTTGCCTTTCAATGTCTTCAGGACGAAGACCACTTCTGGAAATCGTTGCAGTCTTGCAACTTCAATGAAATCTTTGGAACACCTTCTTTACAATGTCTCGAAACTCCTAGTCTCTAGAAACAAGCTCTCGAAGGCCGCACCTAGAGCGCCTCCAGATGTGTGTTGGGCTGAAACCTGGCTAGAAAACACTGCAGTTTCTTTCAAGTACTCAGGCTCAAGTTTCCCTCCCAAGAATAAGGCCGTTGCATGCATGAGTCTCACTCTGGTATGGCACTGAGATGTGGCCAGGGCACAGGCTCAGATTTGAAATCTAGGAATTATTACAGGTTCTCTAGTTTAGCATCGCATCTGAACCAACTTTGATAATTTTTCTGGGATTTGTAGGAAAAAACCAGCCGATTGCCCTTGTAACTTCCACAGGGAAGATTCTATTGATAATGGGTCAGTTGTTACTTCTGCCTATCTGCGGGGACATCAATTTCCCTGGAGAGGGAGAGAGCACTCTTGAGGGGAACTGGAATCACCGTGGACTGCTATTTGCCCGTCTTTCTTGCTAGACAGGCACATGCAACATCTCCCCTCGTGCCCAATTTCTTAAAGCTTTTACACTTCAGTTTTCCTGGCCTAGAGTTTTATGTAGTATCATACACAGCATTGGATTTTGTCGGTGATTGCCCTCAAGCCCTCTTTCCCGTCCTCCTGGTTTGGCTTGGGGAAGAATCACGCGGCAGACTGGTGACTGTCACTGGTGAGAGAAGGTCGCACAATGAGCTACACAGGTTGCTAGAAGAAGGGTGATAAAATGTCACACGCAGGCTATTTTTTAGAACTAAGCACATCTTTAGGGTACCTTAGCCTGTATTTCAGAAATCAAGACCCCAGAAAGTGCTAAGTAATTTGGTTAAACGTAAAGACTGATTCTCTTTTTCTCGGTTTATTTTTAGGTATTTGCTGAGGAGCCATTAGATCACATAATGGTGTAAACCCAATATGCAAACTGAATTGATAGTGTACATTTGTTTCCTCTCACCACCTTAAATGGTATTCAAGATTTGGGATTTGGAAGCCATGTATATGGATGTTCATGCGCATGCTCTTAGAAAAATAATCAGTATTTGGCTACAGCACAAACACCTATTCAACGAGTTACAAGAATACTCAGAGAGAGACCAAATTTAGCTACTCCAAAATCTGTCATTAAACATACTGCCAAAATCATATTAAACGCCATACTTACATATAGAAAACAAGTGTTCAAAATGCTCTGTCTTCAGAATACAGATGGAAGTCTAGTGTTAAATAAAATGGCAACTTAACTAATGTTTAAAGAGTATATTTGAATAACGTTTAATCTATTTTTACTCAATATTTTTTTTCTGACAAAATAATGGGTTTATTATACATCACGAGCTGCCACAGTACAATTAGGGCAAGGACTGAAGAAGCGACAGAGAACACAATTTTATTAATTTGCCTTTATTAATTTGTCTGGTCCTTTTACTTTAATCAAAGAGCTATCCATTTGAAACTACGGATCCAATAAGCACCTACGTTCTGGTTCAAATACTTGGTTTCAGTTCCGACTTCAATGTATCTATGTCCTTCCAGGAGCTTTCCACCTGCGTTGTCATTTTCTGTAATGGGCTACACTCCTATGAGTTCTGCAAGCAGATTAGATGGATTAGAATGTACAGGGGTTTACAAGTTCTGTGTCTCCCTTTAAGATTTTCAAAGGAATAGGGACAAAGTCTGTTAAGCATAAATAAAATAACTGCAGATATCACATCATTTGTATTCTTAGAAAATGCATCTTCGTAACAGGGTATGGTACACCCTCCCCCAAAACCTCAACGCTAGCCGGAGAAATAATCCATACAGGTCGAGCCTCCTGAAGAGTTTTAAAATCGCACCAAATCATATCATTCTTTAAGGGTCTTCTGCAGAGCCCAGCTAATTTAATGCTACAATAGAATAATTCAGTTATTTGGCAAGTATCTACATAAAAACATTTCAGTAACATTGGGAAATGATTTTCAGAAAAGCACTGAATGACTTTGGTTACAGTTTATTCTTTGTTTCTAACCCATAAATGTCCTCAACTAAGAGTTCACTGGTGGAAAGAAGGAAATTTTCTCCTCCTTTGCTATTTTTTGCATCTGTGTTTTAGAAGAGTTTAAATGTATGTTATCACTAATTATTACAATTGGGTTAATTCTGTTTTCTGTAATTAGTTTCTAATGAACATATGTTCACTGATGAAAACTGCAGCCTATATGCAATGTCATTTGAGCTGAAGGGGCGTGAGAAATGCTCATCATAAAATAACTGTAATGTATTGCGCTTAGGCACCAATCCTGCAAACACTTAGTTGTGAGCCCCATTTTACTGCCGTGAGAAAAGTTAGTTTAAATAAATAGAAACTCTCATGACAGTACGGTCAAATCGAAGTAGAGTCACGTCTAAATTGTTTGAACGTGGCAACAGTTTAAGGGAGAAGAGTGGTCAAATTTGATTCTTAAATATTTTAATACACATTCTTAAGTAAATACTCAACAGAAGCTGAGACCGGAAAGCCCGCCCGTCAGAGGAAGACCACCTCTATCCCATGTCCAGTGCAATGCCGTCCCCGTCACGGGGACGCTACTGTGATACAGTGTATGTCCACAACAGCAGACAGGTTGTATTTGGTCTTGCACAGACCATTTCATTAGTTACTCTGATTTTGTGGGTGAGCATCTTTGCCATGTATTTATTTCTACTGATAGTTAATGCTGATATTTATTCCTGGATATTTATTAGCATTTATTAGTATTTCCGTTCTAGTAATTTGGGCCAAAGTTGTCAGTGTAATTGTAGAAGGGAGCGTATACAAAATCAAGAGAGTTTGGACATTGATCATTACTGTGATTAAAAAAAGATGTATTGAGATTTGAGAGTTATTCAAAGAGATACATAATAATAATATGCCAAACCACTAAAAATTCAGAATTCACTTTGCCAGTTTTTGCCTTAAGGACAGAGTCACCTTAGGGAGATACTCTGTGGTCTGAAAAAATATTTAGGATTAGTATAATTAAGACTATGTGCTGGGTTGTTCTATACTTTGCCTGGAACTATACATACAGACACACACACACTTTTTAAAGCATCGTATATGCAAGCGAGTGCAATCCTCCACCCTCCCTCTTCCCCAGCCTAGTTAGGCCTCCTCGCGCAGGTCAATTTTGCTTGATGTTCTTTTGCCTAACAGACCTCCTTGTAGGTGAAGGAAGTCCGCCCTGGCCAATCCCGTAAAATAACAAGGGCGTTCGGTTTTGACTGAACAGTTTTCTGAACAACAAGTGACATACAATAACTGCTGAAGACACTATTTTTCTTTGTGAATACAGGACGACGACGGGGAGAATTCAGGCAAGCGGCACATCTGAAACTACTTTTAATTTGCAAGCTGGCGAGGTCTGAAGTGAGACGAGGCCCACTGCAAGCAGGATTTCCGTGCCGAATGAACCCCGTGTTTCTGGGGTGCGGGAGGAGCCCGGCTCCGCGCTGCCCGGTCTCAGACCTTGCCCCCGGGTGCCCCCATCGCTGGAAGATAAGGGGGGCGAAGGAGGGGGGGGGGGGGGGGGGAG
>VZSC01019271.1:60648-87380 GCA_013398225.1 Steatornis caripensis
GTCCCGCGTGGGGAGCGGCCTGGGGCGCGCGCCGCGGCCGCGCCACTTGTCCCACTCGCGAGCGCGGTTGGAGCCCCAAGGAGGAGTAGCGCTTCCCGGAAAGGAGGCCCCTGGGGACGCGGCAGCGCGTGCCTTTTAATTACCTGCGCTTAACAGCCGTGGCCTGGGTGAGCTTCGCAGTGAGAGGGGGCAGGAGTTGTATTTTCAGTTTCCTTCCGTTTTAGTTTTCTTTCAAATTTTCCCTGGTGTAGTTGGGTGGCGTTGGGCTGACCGTTTTTGATGTTTGTTTCTGCTCGCGAACGGACGCTCAGACGTGGGTGCTGAAAATCAGGTGGTGAGAGTGACTAAATCTCGAGGTACAAGAACTCCAGCGCCTGTCGTTTTAGGAAATAGTCTGCGTTCAGGATCGTGGCACAGTTTTCTTAATGCAAATTTAAAAGCTGTTTAGGAAACCGGTGCCTTTTACCAAGGAAGTTATCACGTTCCCAGAAGTCGATACGATGAACTAGAAACTCTCTGAAACTAGGGGCTGAAGGCAATAAAGCACTCCGCTTAAATCCAGGTGGTGCCGAGTACTCGTTTCTTTTGCTGGTGGGACTTCAGGAGCTTTAACTGTGGTCCGGTTGGTCTCCTCATGAACGTGGTGCTCTAATGAAGGTGGCTGAAGCAATCCTGTTCTTGGATGGTTTTTGTTGGCAGTTGCGCAACGGCAGTGAACTCTGGTTTTGTTTGTTGTTGTGATGTGTATTTCACCTTCACTTTAATGGGTTTTCCTGGAGTGTTGCTTTTAAAAAGTTCGAATAACTCAAGAGAATTGTTACGTGATGAGTCCTTTTCCTCTGACTTGTTCAGTTTTATTGGGCGTCACCTATTCTATGAAGAGGGGTGGTTGGCTTCTTGTGAGCTGTTCCATTTACTCTGGGTTTTTTTAATACTGCTGGTAAGTAGGATGACGGATTGTAAGTGATGGGTGTGAAGAACCGGTGATTACCTGGCATGGGGCTTACTGAAGAAAGCGATAGTGTGTGTGTAGTCGTAGCTTATTAGTGCTCCAGTGGTAGGACCGCTCGTCACAATGGGAGACACAAGCACTTTATTATTTGGAGAGAGGAGAAAGTCTATAAATGCAGTAACCCGCTGAGTGTATTTAGGGGCTAGGAAGAGATGAATTAGTTTTTTAAGGACAGCAGAGCTCATGGAAGCTGCTAGGAAGCAGCACAAGAGGAAGAGGAGGGCGCAAGTCAGGCAAAAGGAGTTTTCAGACGTGTATTGAATTAACGCGGGGTAAGAAGTAACAGTTTGAAATCGGTCAGGTGATATTCAGTGTGACGATTTGATGCGTCATGGTTCTCCAGGAGGTGCCTGCACAGGCAAGGGGTGGGGGCACAAATAGAGGCAGAAATTTTCTGTAACTTTCTGTGCCTGGTTCAAAGAGCTATGAGAAATTAGAATGGATTAGAAATTAGAATGGGATTTCACAGTTCTTGTAGTCAAGTCGTACTATCTGTGGAGGTTAAACTTCCACTCAGGACTGCGCGGACAATAACAGAAATAAAGGAGTCATGAAAGCGTTGCAGAGGAATTACTTTTTTTTGGTGTGAGGTACAGGTCCTTTATAAACAAGATTAAAGTTGTCAGTGGTAAGTTTCATTAGATGATGGGATGGCTTTGGTATCGGGTAACTGTGGGTATGGTACTGTTCTGTGGTTATTTGAAAATGAGGCGGTAGCTGAGGGCTGTAACACTGTTACCCAGTTTCTAGCAATGATATGGCAGTACCTGTGTTAGCTCGCTGACAGAGATGGGGCTGAGGTGAGGACAGCATGAACCTCCTTTAGCACTGGTGCAGACTCAGGCTGCACAGCATCTTGTAATGCATTTGTGGTCAGATTGTTTCTGCGAGGAAAAAGGTTTTAAGCCGATGTATTGGGAAGCAGGAGCAAACATGGACAGTACACCTGAAGAATCTGGCAGGCAAAAGAGTAGTGACAGATAAGAGGAAATAATGCCGAAGGGGCATCATCAGTCGGAAATCTGGTCCGCTTTCTATTACAAGTATTAAGAATGGCAAAGACTTTTAAGCTGTGGTCTCTTTGTGAATATGTATATAAGCTATATATCTGATCNCAGTACCCCTGAAGAATCTGGCAGGCAAAAGAGTAGTGACAGATAAGAGGAAATAATGCCGAAGGGGCATCATCAGTCGGAAATCTGGTCCGCTTTCTATTACAAGTATTAAGAATGGCAAAGACTTTTAAGCTGTGGTCTCTTTGTGAATATGTATATAAGCTATATATCTGATCTTTAAAATAACTTGTGATAGACTTCATGAGTAACAGGCAAAATAGTGAAATTTACTCAGTTCTTCAACACACTGAATAGAAACATGGCAGAACTAGTAAAGTAGTTCCTAAACAACAAAAAATGAGATTTTGAAGCAAATGTGTAATCTGCAGATATTTCTTCTAATGAAACATGAAAATAATCAAACCATTAAACAGTTATAAAACAAAGCACATATTAAAATGTGGTGGATAGCCTCAAAGCATTTTACCATTTCCTGCACTGTTCCTGTTGTGGTTGCTTTTTTTTTAAGTGAAGAATCAGGTGCAGAAATATGAAGCGTGAGACAGAGGCAAGTGTGAGGTGCACCCAGCTCAAAGAGAGGATTATGAGGAGAAAAGCAGGGCACACTCCGATGGGTTTACAGTCAGCTGGTGTTGCCTTTGCTGTCATGCTGAAGCTAGNATATGAAGGGTGAGACAGAGGCAAGTGTGAGGTGCACCCACCTCAAAGAGAGGATTATGAGGAGAAAAGCAGGGCACACTCCGATGGGTTTACAGTCAGCTGGTGTTGCCTTTGCTGTCATGCTGAAGCTAGCTTAATGTAAAGTCTCTCTGAAATAGGGGGAGCTTACATTGTGAGAGGTAGTTCTGCTTCGTGTGGCTGCAGCGGTGTAACAAGTCAGCCCTGGTGATATTCACACTCATACACGTTAAATAGAGGTGAAGCTGAGTATCCGCTTGTCCTGTGGCGTCTAGGAGTTAGTGTATTTGCAGCTCTGGTACACTGAGTTGTCCTCATCCACGTGATTTTCCTGATCTATTGTGTAGGGAAAATGTGTCCCTTTAGCCCATGGGTGCTATGCTAAGCAGCCTCATCCTTGGGGATGCCCAAAATAACCATCTACGATATTAGGACAAATAACTGACCTGTTGCCTTTGTTTCTGAACATCCATCAGCGCTGGTGTCACCCAGCGCTGTGGGGAAGAGGGATTGTGGCTTGGCTCCGTAAGGACGTTGCCTCCCTTGGACCTCCCTGTTTGTCCCTTGGACCTCACTGTTGCTGCCGCTCTACTGAGACCTCCTCCAGCTCCACAGGCCCGGTTTTGCCTCTCCTTGCAGGAGCGTCAGCTGGGGAGAGGACCAGCACGGGGCAAATCTGCTCGGCTGTCCTGTCATGGTGGCTACAGAAATCCTCAAAAGTAAAAATGAAAACACACAGGGGGGTATAAAAAGAGAAGACACTCTATCACAGACACGTTATGCCAATCTGGCAGTGCTGACTGACGGCTTTGCTGCTGAAATCTCCTCTCTCCGCCGCCCGGTGCCCCGGTACTTAGTTGGCTCCCCTGGGTAGAAATCATACAGACGTTTCACAGGTGGCATATGAGATTTTCAAAACTTCGATAGGTGTCAGGTAGTTTTTTACAGCACTGACTGAAAGAAAGAATCCTTCTATTATTACTTTTTGGTGCATTCAGTACATAACCCTAGAATTCAAAAACTGCTTGTAAGTTTAATTGGCGTATTCTCTCCTGTTTCTTTGCTTCATATCTTTAGACAGTCTTTCACCAGATGAAATAACTCATTTTTAGTGCTGTTACACTCATTAAGAATCTCCTGTGTGAGGTACTCATTTATTGTTGAACCAGTTGGTAAAAATGAAGGTTTTTCCAAAGGATATGTCTAATCTTATTTTATGTGGTTGCTTATTTTAATGAATTTATTACATATGTCTAAAGTAAAGTTAATGTTGAAATATTAGCATGCAGCACACTCCTCTGTAAATGTTACGGCTTATGGCTGTGAAGACTGAGATGCAGTTACATCCCTAACAGTGGATGTTGGAGATGCTTTTGGAAGGTGGCTGTGCCAAGTTCTTACTCTTACGTCCTTTCCTTCACATCAGATGGCATTCCGTGACAGGCACGGGGACAGTACTGTAGGTACTTTGCCCCTTATTCATCTTGTATTTTTACTACTTTTCGAGAAGTGTAGCAACAGAAATGAAATCATTATGGAAGGAGTTACACTAGTTGAAAGAACGATGAGTAGATAAGACATTCTGTAGTTTAATTTGTTCGGTGATTTAGATGTATATATTGCGATGATTTCATCCTTTTTTAGTACCTCATTGCTGTAATAATTTAATTGGTCTCTATCTCCTTCCTTATCATTAGTAGAGGGATATAGCGCTATCTTTCATCTGTTCAAACTCAACAAAGCTGGAAACACATATTTTGTTAATGTAGTTCCTTTTGGTAAATTCATTTCTATCTGCATTGTCTTATGACCTTTTCATCCACACCAAGAACGTTTCTGAAGGCTGCAGAAGGTGAAAGTACAGATTGTGCCTTTGATGTCGAGTTAATTTTAAAAGGAAAACAATAATGAGTACCTTATCAAACAATAGAATGTATCTTACTACTGATTGTTACCTGAGGAAACCTTGTTAGGTGTAAGTAAGTTAAAATTTATATGTTTTCTTGAGAGAAATATGCCCTGAACATTTCTGCTACGGATTTTTTTTTTCTTTTTAATTTCATAGTTTACATCCTGCTTAAGTAGGCTAGGCTCTATGATTTTTTCCCCCATGTCATTTTTTTTTTTCCTAACTGGTTCTGTTACAAATCGTGTCTATAATGAGAGTGGCACTATTGGAGATGGCAGCATCTGGTGGAGTGGCCGTCTGCTGCTCCTCGCTCCATGGGACAGCAGCTGCTGTGAGGAAGCGTTTCCCCACAGCCTCCCGGGTCTCTTCCTGTCTTTTGTCATGCCTTCTGCAGAAACCATTGGAAAATGTTTTCTGTAATAAATAAGTTGCGGGAGGGCTGAGTGAAGTGTCCTCTAAACAGGGTGGTAATTTAAGATTCCTTGGAAACTTCAGTTAATACAGAACACAGCTTTGTGTTTGCTTAGCCTGGCTAATCGCGGGGAGCTTGTTACACCACTGTGCTTAAACCAGCATGTTTCACGTCCTTAAAATTTCACAAGTTTCTGGATAGATCCAAATTTTCAGCTACTCCTTAGCAGCTTGGGGCCTATGCTCTTGATAGGAGGCCTGCACGTGTGCCGTCACGGTGTGGTTCTGTTTGGTGTAAGCCTCTTTGAGTTGGTCTGCTGTGGTGTGGGAGGTCCGGTGCTTGGTGGGCTTGAGCTCTGCGATGTACTGTGCTCTCGGGTGGAACAGACGTGTTCCAGATTGTATTGCAGGAGCTGTCCTGAGGTAGAGCGGTGGATTTTGCCTGGCAGTGATTTTAAAAGATAACGTCTGTGGCTTTGAGGAATTTCTCAGTTTACACAGAATTTGGTTAGATTTATTGATGTATTTTAAAATTAATTTTTGTGCATTGACGGTATGACTGTCGATACTTTCTCACAGAGGATTACTGAAATTGGAGATGGAGAAGACGCATTGAATCATGTGGTTCTTCTTACTCCAGACTTGTCACATGAAATATGTGAAGTTTTCTCAGAGCCTTCTGTGCACCCTCCCTGTCATATGAAATGAAGGGGAACGCTGAAGCTTTCACCCTGAGCTGTGGTTACTGACTGAGGTCCAGCTCCTGTCATCCTGTTGATGTTGTGTTATGCCTGTAGTGTAACGAAAGTACTTGTGGAGTAAGGTATTGCTCAGGGTTTTAAAGAATTCTGCTAGAAATGAAGAGGGAATTAAGGAGAAATACAAGGGAGTCCACACTGTGGACTCGAAACCAGAGTATTACCTGTCTGTAGTGGTGGTGTTACAGTGATTGGTACAATTTTTCTGATGAAAAAAATGTAAACTCGGTTATTTTTCATGCAACAGAGCTAACTAGCTAAGCGGGTTTTTTCCTTGAACTTTCTGTAAAAAACTTCTAAACAACCTGAGTTTACTTCTGCTTGGTTTGCATCTTTTTCTGTTACCTGTGAGCAAATAAATATCGCTTAGTCTTTTTTGTGGAAATTACAGATTTTCAGAGAGTGTTAACAGTTATTTGCAGATTTTGGGAGTGGGATGCAAGTTAGAAATTAGGTTTTAGAAAACAAGGTCAAGCGCTGAGGAAGCTCTCTACCTGTTTGATTTTCAACTACTGATACTTGCAGCAGAAGTTTGCAGTCTGCAGATGGAGTATGAGGATTAGAAAGTGTTTGTTAAACAAATTTGAGAAAGTGTAAATTTGAGAAGGGGTGAGCTTGTACTAATAGTTCGCAAACCGAAGACAGAGCTAATTTTGCTGCAAATTGTTTCAGCTGCTAGGCACAGCACAGAAGTTCTTCAGAAAGAAAATAAATGAGTCAGATTTCACATTGAACAAATCGTAAATTAGGTGCCAGGCCGCAGATTTAAAGATTTCTGGGTTTGTAAGAAGTGGAAAGGGAGAGGTTGGTGATGGTCACAACTGGCTGCTCGAAGCATTTGTGGTTCAGTGCAACTGACGCTGTCTTTGTGGCAGTGACAAGTGGTGGGCCAAAGCCAGGGGTCAGTGACAAGCATTGCATACTTTTCTTGCTTGTGCAAATTATTTGGGATAAACTCCTACCACAGAAGAGGATGTCCAAATCCACTATTTCTGAAGATAAATAGTCTCTCCTCTCCTTTCACTGTTCTGAAACAGAGGGATCCAGTAAAATTGTAATGCAAAGCAGTAGTTTTCTCTGGTGTATATGTGCTTCTCTACATGTAAATAAATTTTCCAAACGCAAATCAAAATTTAGTGAAACTGTATGGAAGCAGACAAGGAATATCTGGGTGTCCTGAGTCAGATACTGAAGATGAAAGACAGTTTCAAATTAATTTTGAAATTTTAATTTGAACTCGAGTGACACATTCACATTGGCATGTTATCTGATATTAAGAAAAAGAGTTATATTACTCAGTGCTTAATGTGTTTATTATAGGCATGCACTCATGTCTTGCCTTCCCCAGCACAAATGTTTTGCTTAGGTGTACTTGAGGTCTGTTTTCCCCATGCCAATTTATTTGCAGTTTGAAATTTTTCATTTCTCTCCAATACAGCCTCATTAATAGCCTCCTAGTGTATAACACAGGTATTATTTTTCAAGATTTTCAAAATATTTCCCCTTGGTTTTATTACATTAGTGTATATTATCAGCATTGTCATCAGTTGTCCCCATTGCCAGTGTGCTGAGGGAAGCATTTGATACTAATCTGTGAAGTGCATTTGAAGGAATGTCTGGTGATAAAAGCAGTAAACCACTTACAGAATTTTCAGATAAAATCTTTTTGTTTTTTAATTGTATTTTTTTTTAGTACATGCATCATGAATGAATCTGCCGCTAGTGGAAATGGTCAAGAGTTTGATGTATTTAGTGCTATGGACTGGAAGGATGGCATAGGTACTTTACCAGGAAGTGACCTAAAGGTAAGATACGTAATTTTTTTAATAAGCAAAATAAAAATGCCAAAAGAATGCATTTCGCAAGCTGTTGTGTAGGTCTCTGCTTTTATGAATAAAACATGAATCTGCAGCTCTGAGTTAAGAGACTGTATGTAGCCTGTTAGCTTTTAGCTCTGGTGTTTCTTGAATCAGTTTCTGGTGCTGGCATAGACAGCCATCATCCCCGTAGGAAGACATAAATTAGCACTGCCTCACTATATAGACAGAAGTAATCAAGTGCACAGAATCCAAAAGAAATCTCAAAAGTTAAGTGTGAAAATTCCGTCTGCTTAGAGCATTGTGTTACGTTATCACTAACAATCTTTATACTGTCGTTGACTCTCTTGGTCTCATATTCTTAGTTCTTTTTATTCCTAAAAATAGTTTATTTTTGCTGTGCTTTTGTCCTGTGGGTGCCTAGAAAAATGAATAAAGCGAGTGCTTCTGAGCTTGGTGTGGTTTAGAAATTTGAATGATGTTGGAATAGTACTTTTAATTACATTTTTCACACTGATTGTATATACTGAAGTAAATTGCAACAATTTTATTGTGTTTTCACAATATTTTATGCATTTTTTTATCTAACGCTTTTTACTACGTCGTCAGAAGATGTCCTCTGCTGCGTTAGCTAAAAATACAGTTTTGATATTAGAGCCTCTCGCGCCTGTTTCCTGTTGACTATAGTGAATATTTTCATATCATTCCATTTAGACTAACACTGATGAGGTTTTCTCATAGTTTATGTTTAAACAGGAATCTCATTGGAACTTGCGTGTTTTAAATTTTAAAACAGCTATATCCCTTGGTGCCTGATACAACTTCTGTCGTTGAAGTAAAGACTCAAAAAATGTTTGAAATTCAGGACGTACATATTGCGACTGTGGTTTTGTGGTGTTGTTTTTTTTGAAGAAAAAATAATCACAGAACCATAGAATAGATTCACAGAAGAATTTTCTTTGGAAAGGACCTCAGGACACCACCTCTGAGCACCTCAGGCTCACTTAGATCAGGTTGCTCAGGCCCTTGGCCGGTATGGATTTGGTTATCTCCGGGGCTGGAGATAACCACAGTCTCTCTGGGCAACCTGTTCCAGCATTTGACCACCCTCACAGAGATTTTTTTCGTTTTATGGATACGTTCTTGGAATTTCCCCCTTTGCAGCTTGTGCTTGTTGCCTCTTGTCCTTTTACTGTGCGCATCTGAGAAGAACCTGGTTCCATCCCCTCTATATTCTCCCATTAAGTACTGGAGGACAGCAGTAAAATTTCTCCTTCTGTTCTTAAGACTAAGCAAACAAGTTCACTCAGCTTCCCCTTGCATGTCACCTGCTACAGCCCCTGCTTGTTTTGGTGGACATCCGCTGGACGTGCTTCAGTACGTCAGTGTCTTTCTTCTGCTGGATGCAGCAGTTCCCATATGGTCTCACGGGTTTTGAATAGAGGGGAATAAGCGGTTCCCTTGACCTGCTGGCTGCCCTCTTGCTAAAGAAGCCCTGGGTGCTTGTTGGCTGCCTTTGCTGCCAGGGCGCATTGCTGACTCATGTTCAACTCGTAGGTCTTCTTTTGCAAAACTGTTTTCAAATTGTCTGCCTGCAGGCTGTTCTGTTGCACGCAGCTGTTCCATCCCTGGTGCAGGGCCTTACAAGTGCTTTTGTAGACCGTCACAAGATCTTGTTGAAGCCCATTTCTTCAGCATGTTGGGGTCTTTCTGAATAGCATGTCCGATTTGGTAATTTGCTTTTGCTGCCTGTACACGTACAGAAGCCTTTCTTGTTGCCTTTGCTATTTCCTGCTCCAGCGGAGCTTTGGGTTTCGTGATTCTATGATTGTACACTACGGCTATATCACTATATACCTTTTCTATAGAATGTTTTCCCGGTTTCACTGTCTGCTTAGTTCCTTTTCCATTTGAGCTAAGTCAGGAGCCCCTAGTTCGTTCATGTTGGCCTTTGTCCACATTTGCTTGACTACTTGCACATTGGTGTGCATCATTCTCCTGGTGTGAGGTCCCTGGAGAGATATCCAGGTCTCCTGGCCCCATTTACCCTTTAAAGCAGTCTCGTGTATGATACTGCCAAGCAGATGTCTGAACAAGCCAAAATCTGCCTCTTCTGAAGTCCAGTGCTGCTATTTCAGTAGTTGTATTGCTCACTTCTTTTAGGCTTTCAGACTTCGCCATCTCATGGCGGCTGCTGCCAAGGCTGTCATCAGCCTCTACATCCCTGACCAGTTCTGTATTTTTTTAAAGTCCAGGCTTTTAAAATTCCTTTGTATTTTAATAAGCGACATTGTGTGAAAGGCAAACATAATATTGAAATGTTTGAGGAATACAAAAGGGAACAATGCAGGAAAATATAATAATCTCATATAAATCACTTGTACACGCTTTGTTCAGTTCTGGTTACCCTATGTCGAGAGAAACAAAACCAAAGCAAAGGTGGGGTTATTAATTAATAGAGGAATGGGAAAGCTTCCGTACGAAGTGAGGGGAAAGGACTGGGAGGTCTAGCTGAGAGTAACTTCAAGAAATCATGTAAAAAATTTCTTAAATATGTGCTGTTCAGGAAAGCATGAGCTTCATTTTAAGGTTGCTCTTGTGTTTTCTTGTATTTGGAAACAAACAGGTGTTTGATTTTTGGACAGAGATTCTTTCTTTGGTCCAGGCATTAGGGAAGACACAGTCAGAGAGAGGTGTGATGGTAATGTACCCAGAATGATGAAAGAGAGTAAGAATTGGCCAGGCAGCTCATTCTGGTCTTTTTGTTTTTTTTTTTTTTAAATACAAAAGCAAGAATTACTGGACGAAATTGAAATTTAGCCATTCCAACACTGACTGAAGGAAGAATGTTTAGTAACAACGCAGAATTAGCCCAAGTAGCTCACTGGACCTGGAACCATCAAGACTCAGTGGAAAACTAGGTGTTTATATAAATACCAACACAATTTGAGCTGTTAAAATAGTAAGAATTTTTAAGCTTTCGAGATAATTGTAACAACTCATTTTTCAGGGCTGCTTCTAAGTGCTGGTGGTTAAAAGGGTGAAACTGTAAGTGTGGAAGATATCATGTGCTCTTTGTGGAATTCTCAGCATAGGGTTAATGTGGATGGTTTGCCTGAAGTGTACTCGTAACAGGATTTTAATACTGTGTCCCAAACCTAAAGAAAATGGCGTTACATAGCAATTACTTCTTGTAAGCTTGCATGTGTCTTTCCAAAATTACAATAGACTTGTTCCAGTAAAGATAACAAATCATTGCCATGTATTTACATTGAAAAGCAATTGAAAAATCTGGAGAAGACACTGTAGCAGCAAGATGCACAAATCCAAAGGTTGTATTTTTACAGCTTGGTAATAGATTAGAGTGCCTGGGCTTTTTATAATACATAGTAAGCAGTAGCTGAACATCGTCAGACAATGTATTGCTTACATTCTCACATCTAGTCTTTTCTCATCATAAAATGTTGGAGAGAATTGTCTTTGAACACTCAGATTTGGTAAACTATATTGTGTGAGAATGTTTTAAGTTAAACGTATACCAAAATGTTAAAATGCTGCTTTTTAATAAAGGAGTTTTGGGGAGTTACCTACTTGAAGTCCTTATTTTGGTCGTGTAAGTCATATGGCATTTGCTGGTCTTCACTGCTTGCACGATGAAGTTTCATGCTTAGTTTTACATATGCACTTTTAGAGAAACCTCTTTTCTTGTGTGTGATATCCAACCTTCTCAGATTATCAGGCAAGTATATCTGAGCAACCATTCTTTTCGAGAACTGCTTCATTTTTGTGAATGTAAATTCCTCTATGAATAAAAACTATTGTAAGTAGTGTAAAATGCTTGAAACATTTGCAAGTAACTTTCCTCAATATTTTCTTATCATTGCTTAAATGTAACTTTTCTTACGATATAGAAGAGCAACTAAATCCGAAATAGGAAATTGCATTATTTCTTTTTGTTACAGAGTCCTATGGGCAGTTTCATGCCTACCAGACTTGACTGAGATAGGCTGGCCCAGGGGGCACTCGCTTCCCAGTCTAATCAAAACAAGGGGACTGAGTCAGATACCAAACCTCTGTTTTCAGCTGTGCTGTGGTCTCTTATGTCTACATTTGTTTCAACATTGGTGAAATGCTAAAAATGTTCTTTTCCTATGATTTTGTTCAGCGTTAATTGTTAGAGTTTTGTCCGTAGTTGGAGAAGGCTCGTATATTCTCATACAGATTTTGTTAAAACTCTTCGGCAAAAATAGTCATAAAATAGTTAATACTTCTTGAACGCTGCTTTAAGCATGCTGTGTGACAGATAAATAGTGAGTTGTTGTGGAAAATGCTAGAATTTCAAATTATACAGGGGATAGGGAGAATTAAAAATTGTACAGTATGATGCACCGAAGACTGAGAACAAAAATTTTAGCATTGTATATTAGTTCTTTCAAGATGTTTAAATAAAACAGAAAACTTGAATTCCAGTAGAGTTTAAAATAGTATACAAATTACAGAATGCCTTCATGTGGCAGGCTAAGTAATGTATGCTCATCTGAAAAACATCATTGCTTACCAGTTACTCTGCATGGTGTGAATGTAAATGTGAAATACACTTTATTTTTTTTCTTTTTTTTTTTTAAATCTCTATGCCGAGTACAGGCAGTAACACCATCACTTCAAGATTTAAATGTACTCATTAAATTGGAAAAGCTGTAATAATTTACAGTCACTTCCTACTGCAGTGACAGAAGTTTATGAAGTACTTCATAATGAGTTTTCTAGTGCTTGTGTTTGGAAAGTGAGCTGTTACATATACTGCATGGACAGAATTTTGGTCGTTATTTCCAGCTTGCAAATTGTGCTTAAGGGCGGGGGGGTGGAAATCACGGTGGAGGAATTAATGGGTAAATAAAGTTGGGCAGCTAATGTTGTGGGAAACCAAATACGATAGCGAAACATGAATGGTGGAATAACAGTCAGAAGTGCTCGATATTTCCAGCTGTGCTGTGAAGAAGGTAATGGTGATTCAGAGTGCTGTGTTTCTGGATGCACGGGTGCAACAGCTCAAGGCAGTAAAATGCATCCTTGCACCTGCCCATTCTGAAATTGCATTCAGTTTTTCTTGAGAATAGACTTTCTCTGACCACGTGTCAGCCCCAGCAGATGTACCTAGTGGCCTGGTCTTTTCCACGTGGACATAGCTTTCTTCTGTTGCAATCTAATGGAATTAATTAGCTCATGCTGTGCTTCATTGCCATAGATTTCTGGTTAAAACTTTGCGTTGTCATAGAATGATTTTACCTTATTTAAGAAAAGAAAGCCCAAGAAGGAAACATCATTATTAAAATTGCTAGAGCTCCAAAGCCAAGAAATGCCGGAATCGAGTTTGCCATTGGATCTTTAATTGAGCTTCCTCATGTGTAGGTCATGGTAGAGTCGAGTCTTACGTGATCATGTGGTATTTACCACAAAATCTACTGCGTCATTTGCTGTAGATGCTGTTAAGACTTATAATTAACTGGGCAGAGGATTTCAGGAAGGAAAAGGAATAGTTTTGTGATTAACGCAGGTAAATCCCACACAGGAAAGCTTAGCACTGCTCTTGCTTCTACCACAGCCTTCCTGTGTGGTGCCGATCAACTCACAGGAACCAAAACTTTGGCAGGCAGCCATTAATTTTTTATTTGTCACTTGCTTGGGTTCCCCATGAGATACTAGTGTTTGGTATTTAGAAATATTCTGGCTGAAATCATTCAAAGGCAGAGTTGCTTTACAGGTCAACTTCTGGATCAATAAGCATCGTCTTGGCAGACCTTGACTTCTGGCTCTGTTGCTGATTTACGTGTCACCTTAAGAAAGCCTGTTTAGCTGCAGTTTCCCACTTAAGTGGAGATAATAAGGCAGGCTGAGTTTGCAGTGGAGAGAAATCGTAGAGAAGCCCTATGGTACTAAGATAATTCTTGAGCACTCGAGGTGGAGGGGTGGGATTGGAAGAGCCTGAGGAGTGTCTAGGAATAAAGTAGATAAACACTACTGCAGACAAGACTGAGGTATCGTCGATACCTAAGCTTTCAGTTCAGAAATGACAAAAGAATGTTCCTATTATTAATTTTTTTGGAAGGTTGTAATTTGATAGTAATCCTTTCCTGCTTCTGCCTGCCCAGATAGGGAAAAACCTTTCCTTTTGGATGCAAATTGTTCTCCCTTCTTCATTACTTCAGGATTAGCCTATTGCAGTGTTACTGAAGCATCTTAAAATCAATCGAAGATTTCTTGAAGTGCTTGACTTTCTTGCTGATGGCGTCGTTCCAGTGAGAGGGGGGTCTGGCCCTGCCCATTGGTCATGGTGTGGAGTTTAATCTCTGCTCATTATGATTTAGGGAGCCCTAAATAGCCTGGGATCCTGCTTGAGTTCTTTGTCTTTTGCTGTACCTGACTGAGCAGGAGCATGCAGGCAGGATCTCTTCTCATTGTTAGAAAAAGGGAATAGCCAGGTGCAGGGACGCATTCCCCTAACCTTCTGCATCCCTGAAAATCTTGTGNTTTGTCTTTCGCTGTACCTGACTGAGCAGGAGCATGCAGGCAGGATCTCTTCTCATTGTTAGAAAAAGGGAATAGCCAGGTGCAGGGATGCATTCCCCTAACCTTCTGCATCCCTGAAAATCTTGTGACCCGGCAAGCATCGGGGGTCACGTGCTTACTGAGTGCTTTAAAATAAGCTGGGAGCAGAGTACTTGAATGATGAAGAGCTGGGAAGAGATATTTTTATTTTCTTTTGTAAGTGCCTGAGAACAGAGATTTTGTTTCAGGAATTACTTTGCACTGCATTGTAACAGTAATTGCTAGAGTGCCTAAAGCTTTTTCAGATACATGCTCTTTGTTATGTCAGTGGGGTTTTTTTTTAAAAAGAAAATAAACAGTCATTCTACTTCCAAACCTTGTAAAGTAAATAAGACTGGCTTTACTGCTTGAAGAAAGAGTATAAAAATACCCAACAGCTGCCTCATTTTCTGAATGCTGTCCAGCCCCTGCCTGGGGCAGGGGTTCTGTGGAAAAAATAGTATGCGATCGTGCATGTGAAGACTGTGTCGCGCACACACATACGAGGAGAATGGTTGAATGGACAAGTTCTGGCATTTACTAACTTATTCCATTTAAATAATAAGTAAAAAATAGTTAGGCATGTAGCAGAATGTGGTTGGACAATATAATGTCTATAGACTGTTCTTTTGCTTTAAAGAGAGGAGGAGCTGTAAGATGCCAGAAAGGCTCTGATTTATGTGAGTGTTCTCACTGAAATCACTGTGATTAAACGGTAATTAAAATCAAGAATGATGATAACTCTTTGGCTTGTATCACTGGAGTCCCAGGTGTTGGTCCTCTTGACAGACTGCTGTATAACTCTGCTACTTTTAAGTTTAGTTACTTCGTAGGCATAAAGAGCCTTGAGTCAATTTACTTTTGTTTTGGATAATAATGAATTTTGCAGATTTCTTCTGAGCTCGTTGACAATCACACTGTCATGGGTTCAAGATGAGTTTTATTCCTGAAGTTACTGTCAGAGTGCAGCAACAATTGTCTTCATTGCAGTGAACTCTGTCCTTATCTTGCCCAGTAGATGGTAGTGTTGGCTGTTTTTTCTAATTTATTTTAAAGCTGTGCATTAAAACGCGTGGGTTTTTTTCTTACTTTTTGTCCTTTGCACTTCAGTTGTTCTTCCTTTTTCTTCCTTTTTATTTGTGCCTGTTCTCCAAATAATATTTTTACCTTGTAGAAAACAATAGTAGCCTTTATTCTGATTTTATCTCTGTGGGTACTGATAAGATCTTGTGCACTCTGAAAAAGGCACAAGTAACAGCAAACGGAGATAGTCTGATCTTTGTTGCTCTGGATTAGACACATGCAACAGCGGGGACTTAATTTGAAACTAGATCGCATGTATTTCTTACCAGTAGGTTTGAGTTTCTAAGAATTAATCTGCGCTATGGTAGACATTTCGCAATGTTTGCACATTTATCCCATGTAATGGCAAATACAGAGTATTTTTATGAAGTGTGGAGAAAGAGAACTGAAAGCCCTTTCAACATATAATTCCCCCCTCATAAAACTGCAGAGCACGTTCCAGCCTGCACGATAAGGCAAAGAACTTCCATTAGAAATGGAAAGGTCCTAAAGTCACTGGAGGGGGGACAGCAGTCCACCTGCGGTGTTACGCTTAGTCACTGAGAAAAAGTGAATTTCCATGGTTGAGCCCAGCACATGGTGGGCAAAGAATGATGGGCTAACCAAGAAGGGAGAGCACCGTTTTCACAAGAAGACCAGAAGGAGCTTGCACTTAGCCTAATAAAATGAAGTCTGAGGGTACATAATTCCTTCCTTCAAGCGTACACCCAGAGAGTATGTGCTAGGGTACTAGAGCTACCTAATCCATAGGGTAATGTTGGGTTAAGAACAAATGGGTATAAACTGACTATGAATAAATCTAAGTGAAAAGTTAGAAGAAGGTTTTTTAAGAAAGAAATTCAGGAATGGACTCTCCGTACAGGCACTGGTAACATAAAATTTGTCTGCTTCTCCATTGCAGCTGAAATGTGAAATACTTTGTATGGTACTATTGCCTGCAGTAAACAAAGGCTTCATCTCAGTGAATTACGATTCCAGTCTTGTGTAAATTTTAATGCAGTTTTAGTTTAAAAAAAAGAGTTTATTGATAGTAATTTTGATCCCTATAGAATAACTTAGCATCTGGACAAAAAGAAATGGTTCAGAAAATATTTATAACATTTCATTAATATCTATTTAAGTCTTGTTTTCCCTCAATGCGTTCTTTATTTGTTGAATGAATATTAAAATGTTCCTGGGGATTAGATTAACAGTCATAATATAAGATGAGGTCCTAGTATATCGGGGCATTGTTTCCTGAGAATGTGAAAATGTGTATTTTTGCCCTTGTTGCTCACCTGTACACAAAACTTTGAAACTTAAATTTTCTATCCAAATGTCATATCTATTTCTGTTTATCTTACTGTAGACTCGCTCATGAAAGCTGCTGAGGTTTCTTTCTCTTCTTCCTTCGTTACCTTCTGATCTTTCAAGACCTTTGGGTCCATTGGGTGGGACAGAGAATTATCTCCTTAAGAGATTATGTAAAACTTGCAAACAGGCATTTGACAAAAGTCAAGTGTATTAAACACATACCAAACAAGCTTTATAATTTATTGTCTTTTAAACATTGAAGTGACAAAAATCAGACTTCTTTATGAATAATGGATAATGGCCTGACTTTGTTTCCATCAGTGCGAATTTTACTGTTTGCTTTAATGGAGAAAGATTTAAGGAAAATCTCTTAATCCAATGCAAACTTATGTATTTACTTAAGGAGTTTTGTGACTTAAAACTGGATTTTTACTTCTCAGAAAGGTATGAGTCCATCCTCAGAAGTGAGCTCAAAGTTTCCTTCCTCCTGTTATCACCTGCTGTGACCTTCCAGACTGTCAAGACACTTAGGGAAGTATATGGGAGGACTGCTCTTACTATATTGAGCTTGCATCACCAGAATTAGAGGAAACATTATGACAGAACCTTTGCCTTTAGTTTTTTTGTCGCTTACTTTCTAAGTAGAAGAGACTTACGAAAGTGTTGATTTTTTTCATGGGCACGTAAACCACCATTAATCTAGATCCTTTTTTGTCGTGCTTCCAACAGTAGACACTAGTTGGCATGTTGCTCTGGCAGCGCTTACCCTGTGATGGTTTTGTGCAGCGTGCTGCTCTGTACATCTATTTATCCTGTTTTTAAGCAATTAACCTATGTCACAAATTTTTCGTTGCTTTTCTTCCCCTGCTAAAACCAGAATATGACTTCCCAGGTCTGAGACATTTTTCTAGTCAGCTACGGAGAGCTTAGTGTGCACAGTAATGCTGAGACTGTAGCTGGGGAAGCAGCAAGTAAAAGCAGATGTATCTGCTTCAAGTTTGCATCCGAACAGGAGCTGGAGGCCTCTGACACTGATAGAGGCGAGGCTGAGGGCAAAAACAGGAGATGCAGAGGTCAGATGAGGCAGCTGGCCCACGAACGTTGTCGCACCCTCCTGCCTGCTATGGAAGTAGCAAGTGGTTACTTTCCGTCACTGAGCCCATCTTAGCATGGTGGCCTGACTGTTGAAGAGCTGCTTCCTTAGTGGTTCAGTTGTCGCTGGCATGAAGGACCTCCAGTGAAAGGGTAGCTGGAAGCAGCCTTCCCTGCAGTCATCTGTCTTTCATCGTTTGATGCCTGTCAGTCAGCACTCTGAAACCAGAAGGGCTGGCTGGTTGCTGCGCCAGCTAGGGTGACCTCCTTCCTTGCGTGCCATGGGAGGACCCGGTGGAGGAGGAGCATACGTGTAGTGTCAGGGCTGAACACGAATCGAAGCATGCAGAAATACCCCAGGTTTTAGTTGTTCAGAAATGCTTTTGGTGTTTGTATGTTCTGGCTGACGTTGTATGAAGGTGCAGGAGAGTGTTTCCAAAAGTTGGTTAGTAACCTCCCTGTGACCTGTTGGTTGGTGGGCTGCAGCACGGTGCTTCCATCTGCACTCGCAGCCTGTTTGCTGAGCCAGCTGTTGCAGAATTAGAGCTCTTGGAAGCAAGGAAGGTTTTCCCTCTGGCATCCACCTGTTGCAGAGGCAGCAAAGCACCAATAGCAATAAAATGAGCTTAACCAAACTAGGAACCAGGCTGGGTGCGTAAGTCAACCATAAGACACAAGGATCCTCTTCTGAATGGTAACTCCACTGCATTTCTTTGGGTGGAATGGCATGAATGTCTGTCCACGAACTGGAGTATGAGCATGTGGTGCTACTGCATTTGGTTGCTTTTCAAAGCTGAACTCCTGGTCTTTCAGTCCAGATGGATTTATCGACAGTTTGTCCAGACTTGTGTATCTGTTGTGAGTGTAGCTGATTGCAAGTAAAAGTCTTGGCTCCAGAATTCATATGAATGTATGAGGTCCTCCTCCTCTTCCTCTCCTTCCCCTCAGTTTATTATTTCTGAGCTGCTCATGTTCCTTAGGACCCGGTGGCTGTTCGCAAACGCTGAGGCTGGAGGGACTGTACTAGTGAAAGCACACTGTTGTGGTATGTACGTTGTGGGGCTTACCTTTGGTTTCAGTCAGAATGGCTTATTTTCGGTACTATGCCGTAGCAGGGTCCAAAGTGAGTGGGAGGGATTCATCCTGCAGCCTCCGGAGGCCACAGAGAATGTCAGTGTAGTGCCAGGTAATTGTTCCCCTTCTCATTTTCCCAAAGTAAAGTTGCCTGACCGGAGAAATGGAAATAGGCTTCGTGCTACTGCCCTGAAGGAGTATTCTCACAGGTGGGTGCTGGAGAGCTTTGAAAGACTCAGGCCTAATTTTTCCTGTTGATCCCCATTGGTGAGAGCACCTCACTGCTAGAGACCTGTCGTCGGTGGCAAAGCTCAGAGTTACACCCCTTCGCTATTTGGAGCAGACGATCAGGGACAAAACACTGCCTTGAGTTCAACCCGTGTAACCAGCTGGGCCTGCAAGTCAAGTAGTGGCTGGGAAGCTGAAGTTTATGTTCATCTGGTAGCGCTGTAATCATTAACGGTATTTGGAAGATGCTTTCTGCTGGCAGCGGGATGGATATGACTGCCAGTGCTCCTGTGTAAGCACAGCATGTAGGGTATTGTTGAGCCTTGCTTCTGGTTGACAGTAATACCATGTTCAGCGTGCAATTAAACAGCTCATAAACTGCCTTGAGATTTTTGTTTATGTGTACTTTACAGCAGAAAAGTACTGTGTTTCCAGAGGATGCTGAAACTTCTGTACTCTGCAGCATTTGTATTTGATGTTCAGTTCCTTTTTCATCAACAAAAGTACTCAGTGACTGGAGTGCATTATTTTAATGGCAATGAAAAGCATATGATAGGAGATTTTCTCATTAATTTCTGTTACTGATTTTTTTATTCTTGTGTGTAGTTAGGTATAAATTTGCATGTAAAGACATCATTATCAATATCTGTTCCAAATTAATATTTTTTTATTACAAAATGAATTTGCATTTTCCTAGATAGAAAGGCTTGTTTCCTATTCCTTGGGGATAAGCAGAAACACATAGAAATTAGATACTGTGATGAGGACATAATGTAAAGATTATCTTGGTGTATAGAAGACACCTTTAGAGAATAGTAGTAAATTTTTACTGTGCTCTGTGCCATTTGTTCTGTCTTACAGTTTAGAGTGAATGAATTTGGGGCCCTGGAAGTGATTACAGATGAAACTGAGATGGAAAGTGTTAAAAAGGCAACTGCTACCACAACCTGGATGGTTCCAACTGCTCAAGAAGGTCGGTTAAGAGGCAGTAAACATTTTCTGTGGTAAACTGTATTTTGTTTAATATATCTGTTTTTCTTAGATTGTCCCTCACAGAGTATCTCTGATGATGATACCTGTTTCTTGGGGTGTTAATAAGTATGAAAACAAATGCATTTTAACTAAGAATAAAATAATTCCACTGTTAAACATTGGAATTGCAATTACAGCCACAAAGTTTTCTAACAGTAATTTTTTCTAAGTTTAGAATCAATATTTCTCCTCTATTTAATTGCAAAGTAGTCAGTTTCTTACTTTAAACTGAGAATTTTTTAGATGTTATTTTTGTTGAACTGGTTCTGCAGACTGCCCGCAGACTTGGCTAACTGTCTACAGTTCGTTTGTGACCAAAGTACCATGCACTGTAAACTGCCTTCACGTGATGCTGGGGCTGCTGCTCAGCTGCTACCACGGATGTCAATGTATGTCTGGGCTGTTGCCTTGCTCCTGCTGACTATGCTTTTTTACAGTATTAAAATTAGCATGTAGTAACCATTTATGTTTATCTTGAATGATAAAATTCTAATAGTTGTAGTATCTGTCTACCAAATAAGGTGTTCCCTAGATTAAAAAATACTAGTGTGAGGAAACACCTTTTGTGGGCAAGGAAAGTTGGTTTACCTGGTCATAAATTCTGAAAATTTTGGTACACTGACTCCAGCAATGATGGAGTAGCTTGTAAGAGAATATCACAACTGATTTTGCGATTACTTACAACTACCTAGTTTTTTTTCCTTGTTGATACAGCATTTTATGACTTTTCTTTTAAAGTATGCATTCTGTAAGTCCTTTGAAAAGCAGACTTCAAAATTTTGGGTTTAATAATCATCAGTATAAGCATGATAAGCAAAGTTAATAAAAGATTTCCTTTGCTGCTCCCTCATCATTAAGTCTTAATTGTCATGTGACTTTTGTGACTGGGTGAAACATTTACACCAGTCGCAAAGTAGTTTGGGCCTCAGCTGTAAGGTCTGAAGCTTCAGACCACAGCTACTCTGTTCAGTTGGTCTGTCTCCGAGGCAATGATGGTTATTCAAGGTTCAAACCTGTGATGAGAGTGGCAACAGTGTGATAGCGTCGTAGCGCAACAGGTTCTCTCCTTAGACTGAGCGATCGCAGTTACCTGCGGTAAAACATAGAACTTCATCCCCTGCAGTCTGGTAAACCTAACAAAAAATAATGTTCCTACTGAATTAAAGGTGTGTTTATGGACACATAGACAAGTAAGCATCGTACTACTACCTTACACTCTCCTTGGTTAATTTAACACTCCCCAAAGATAAAAATATTGCTAAAATTTTTCATTGTCAGAGGAAATAGTTGTTTTGAACCACGAATGATTGTAAATTTAGCACATAAATGATATATTCTTCCAGTGGAGATATTCTGCACGCCAGTTCATTTGACTCCGCTTTCAAAGACGTTGCAGTGCTCAAGCAAAATCAGTATTTTGTGACTTAAAATTTGCCTTTTCGGGGGGTACAAAGTCAACGACCTGCTCTAGAAGCTGGAAAAGTTGACAGTGCTTCGTGCTTCTGTGTGAGTGAAAGAAATGGCATCCTCTTGTAGGCTGCTCGCTTCTTGTGGGGAAATTGTAGCTTAGGATGAGTCAGTAACTTGGTGTTTGAAAATTTCTTTGTTACAAATTAGTGATTTTTTTACTTCTGGTAGACCTCAGACGGGTCGAGCAATGGCTACTGCTGTGAGAGAGTGTAGGATGCGGTCAGTGATTAACTTCCAGAAATAAGTTCACTTGTTGAAAGATAGGTCCCCCCAAAACCTTTTTGCCAAATGACCCTATATATAGGTCAAAAATGAGACATGTCAGCAGGAGATGAGGTGATGGACTCCGTGCAGTGACGACTCTGTGGGCAGTCAGCATGGTGCCAGTCAGAAAATCCGCTCCTTCTGCGAGTAGCCGCATCAAGCAATGTCGATGTGCCACTGACGACAGAAACATGAAGTCGGTGGATTCCTCTCTCTGGTGTTGCAATATGAAAACCGAACTTGCTTGTCAGGAATACAGACCCTGTACAGACACTAACTCCCAGTTCTTCGTTCTAACGAGGGTGGTGTGACTTCAGTTTTTCTGTTTGCTTGGCGAGGCCTGCTGAGGATGGTTGGAAATGTATCACCTCTACCTAAGTGAAGTTACTTTTTTCATTGTGCAGCCTTTTCAGAAAAGACAGGGATCCCCACAAGGTTGAAGGAAACTGCAAAAATGGATGGACTTGTTTTCTGTGAAAACTGTTACTGCTATGGTACCATAGAAGAATTTGTTCCTGAAGGGAAATTTTGCAGCCAGAAATGTGCCCAGCAAGTAAAAAACAAGTAGGTGCTATTGTAAAGCATAGAAACAAAGAATTTGGCATAAATGCAGCATGAGATCAAAGTGGTGGGATAAAACATTAATGGTGGGGCAAAGGGAGATATTAAGCAGCCACGTTTTGGTGAGTCTCCGTCGGTTTATAATGTTCTTTCGCTGTTTTTCATGTAAATGCATTAACAACGTTTGGTGTTGTCTAACACTGATGTTGAAGGCAGTCTTTTTTGCTCAGACTGCGACGTGTTCTGCTGTCAGATGCAAACGGTAAAACAGTCTATGGGATGCATGAATCAGTGTCAGACTCCCACCCTGTTTCATGCTCATTGGAATTAAGATAATCAGTAATGAGATGGTTGGTTTGGTAAGTTAATTATAATTAAGTGCAAGAGCTGTGTTATGGATGGCAGTGAGTGAAAACGTGAGCATGCTGTAGTTTCCTGGTTCCTTTTCTTTCAGCTAGCGTAGTTCATCTCATCGTAAAAGAAGGTTTGTGTTAGTATGTCCATTCTGTATTGCATATTACTGCCTTACGGCAGTTTTAACATCTGTGATTTTGTGCATTTTCCTTAATTTTTAGCTGATTGCTTCAAAGTTTTCTGTTCTGATTGCTTGTTTAGCGATTTGTACAGTCACATACCAGCTTTCTCCAATTGGATTTGTCAGTCTTAACAATTACCTTTGCTTTCCTTCCTGTAAACTGCCCTGCAGTCTTAAACGTTTCACAGTTTGCTTCTCTGTGAGACTTGATGGTACATGGGAAAAGACGCTGTTTAAAACATGCAGAACTCATTCAGCATAAGCTGACAGCTTTCCTCTTGCAGTTGCTGTTGTGTGCCTTTCAGATTAATTCTTTTGACACATGTAATTTTCAGTAGTATTTCTGAGAATATATTTGGTATAATACCCTGGGACCTACAAACATGTGACCTTCAGATTTATTCACTTTTTACTTGTTTTATGAATATGAGAAGTGAAATAATAATTGGCTTTGTGTGGTTGTGTTACTCTTGTAATAGAGAACCAAAGGAGGAAAAGCCCAGTGTGGAATGCAACGGGGAAGATGATTCCAAAGGCATTCGGAAAAGAAAAGCAAAGTTACCTCTCAAAGAAGAGTCCAGGGATAATGAGGAGAAGAAAGAGAATCCCGATGAAACTGTTAGTATGCATCATAAACCCATTCCTGCAAGTATTTCAGTGGGAGTTTTGCCTTATATTGCAATGTCAGTAACTTTATCACCCTACAAAGAGAAGTGACTGTATTACTGTATCAAAGCCACGATAAGTGGTTGGTTCACTTGCCAATTTAATTATGCCTCATCAGTAAATTCTGATTATTGGCAATGAACTGATAGGAGCTGCTTTTTATCTCTTTTCCCTCATTTTTAAGAACAGAACAAAAAGAATTTAAAGGAAAAATGATACTAACCTAGACTTGCTGTGTCTTCAGCATAGAAAAATAGGAGTACATATTTCCCAACACCTGTTACTTTATCACTCTGCACATGAATAAATTATTATAGACCAATAATTTAATAAGATGAGAATATTTTTTATGTATTTGTAGTTTGTCTTAGAATGTCATAGCTAAAGATTCGGTTTTTTTCTTTGTTGCAATCTAATGTGCTTTGGGGGCACCTTTTGTTTTTTCCTTTTGTATTTATTTTACATTTTAGAATAAACGTATCACAGTACCTTTCCATCAAGTTCATTTTCCTGTAATATTTTTTTTGTCCCAATAGCTGTGACACTGCTTGGCGCAGCACAGTTTTGAGGGAGAAGAGGAGAGTTCCGTAGCTGCAGAGTTGTCAAAGGCAGAATTGTCAGACAGGAATTCATAGCTCCCCATATAGCAGTGTCTTAGGCAAAAGTCAGAGGACATCTTCTTTGCCTGTATGTCTGCTCTCCCAAACGAGTACCTATGCTGTTCATCTGTTCAGGTGCTAACAAAACTGTTAGTACACTAACAGTGAAATAAATAGAAAATGTCAGGGCCATTTTATATTTAGCAAAGCAATTGGACATTTGAAAAAAGAAGAATAAAGGAGAGGTTTTCCCGCAAATTATTTTGGAAGCATGAACATAGATACTGCTATTTGTCTCCGGCTCAGCCAGGCCTGCTGAAGGCTTCATGAGCTGTCCTGGCTTAGAGGAGGCTGACTGGCTGAGTGCCGGCTGTTGAGAGTCCTTCTGTCTGCCATTTCCACCGTGTTTGCTGTGATTTGCCACTGATGACTTGCTTTGTTTTTATTAAGACAACTGCAGGTTTGTTTAAGATAGCGGACAGCTATGTCAGTAGCCATTTAAATGAAGTCACAGTGAAACCTTGGGTGTCTCCATTTTTACTGTACTAGACTTCCGAACTGATGAGGTTACTGTACTGTTTTTAATTTAGGAGGACAAACCTGAAGGAAGGATCTTGAGAGTCTCACAGAGAGCCAGAAGAAAAAGAAAAGGGGAAATAACAGTTTTGAAACAAAGTAAGTTAGATTATGAAACAAAAATCTCAACTATCAATTCTTTAGGTAATATCCATCTTATTGTGAGTTGCCAGCATTGTTTCACTGAACTCGTTTCCCCCATTGAATACATTTTTGTCAATTCTGTAAAAAGACACTGCCAGCGTTACTTACAGTGATTAAGTTTTAAGGATTGAAGAACTGAGAGAGCCGAGTGAAAACTGGAGAAGAAACCCATCACTTGGACATCTATTACCTTTTACAAAGAGCTGGTTTATATACCTCTGGCAGCGTGGAGGAGGGTACAGTAAGTGTAAATGTAATCGGTGCACATTTTAGGGTTTTTTTTTTTAATCCCTCTAAAGAGTGACGATATTAAAGGGAATCAGGCCCACTGAGTTCCCAGATGTTGAAAGACATGTATTAAGCAGAAGTGAAAGTTTACTTTTGTTTCCTTGGGGATCAATTTTGTAGCTACAGTATGTGCTGGAAATAGACACATTTATGGAACTGTTTAGGAATCATTGCTATAATCAGTCCAAAGGGACATACGCTGCATCAAGCAGCATAATAAAACATATTTTAAATGAGTACTGTTTTTTCAAGCTATTTGTATGATAGATACTTTTAGGAAGAATCGGAGAATCAGCAGCTATTACACCTCAGTGGTACACCAACCACAAACCTACATCTTGCCCTCCAGAGTGCGTCTTAGAGCAGACTGGGAGCCATTACCAGAAGTTGCTGGGCCACTAATCAGCACAGAGCTCCAAGTAGCTCTGCTACACGCTGAGCAGATGAAATACTGATTGAAGATGCAACACACAAAAGTTACAGAAGATCCCCTTCCCGAGACAGAATTACTCCTGAAATACAAATATTAATTCTACAGTTGTTTCTGAAGCCGAGGTGATAAGAAGTGTGTGAGATACAAGCACAAAGCCGATGCTCTATGGAAATCACGGCTATCGACTGACAGAATGATTTGTACAAATCTCTTCTGTTTTTTTCATCTATTTGGGAAAATGACAGTACAGCACAAGAGATTTGATATAAAAGCCCAATTTATATTCAGAACCAAGCCCATAACTGTGTATTATTGTGCTGAGCAACACATCTCTTAAATGGAATAGATAAAAAAGGAGTAAATGACAAATAAAATGAATGTGATTTAATAGTGTTGAGCGATCACTATGATTCTGAAATTTTTTATCTTTTGGTTATGTTATTAGCTTTCTTCAGGAGAGTTTGGCATCACTGTTATGGTTCATGTTTTAATCATAAAAACGCTTAGTGAGACTGTTACTTAAGGGGCTTATTTCTCTTGTGCGTAGCCCACAGTCAGGATCTGGCCAGAATCATACTGTGGACTGTGAGGAGTCTTGGCAGCGTGAGTTTATGGTCTGAAATGCTGAGCTGTGTGTGCAGAGGAGGCATTTTAGGTGAAGATGGGTGGAGCAGAGTGGAGGTGTGTGAAAGTAGATACATACGTGGCCGCTCTGACAAGCCATCTGGTTTTGGAGTTCCTGGCTTTTGCTAGTGCGGTTAGTGCCTTATTTTCAAGGCCTAAAAACTGTTACTGATGTGACTGTATACAATATTAAGATGGACTGTAGCCAGTGTTACTATGCAAGTGTATGCAAGTGTTCATGCTATATGAACAAACCTGGAACTGGAGGTTTCTGTCATATGCTAATGACGTGATGGGGGAAAAAGCACCGGTGACAGTTTTGATGACTTAGAGAAATCACCATTAAATCACTGCCTCTCCACCCAAAAACATCAAACTACAAAATGATGGAGTAAGTTAGAAACATTCTGAATACTGTCAAAGAATAAAGTATTTCAACTCTGATTAAAAAAACACGTCACAAGTGCTATCCAGTTGAAAATACTTTCCAGGAAAAGAAATTCTTGGGGGGGGGGGGGGGGGGG